>CANSZD010003087.1:0-417500 GCA_947648045.1 Beta corolliflora | reverse complement strand
ATAATAACAAATAATAATAATAATAATAATAAATAAGATTAATAATAAATAATAATAATAAATAATAATAAATAATAAATAATAAATAATAAATAATAAATAAATAATAAATAATAAATAATAATAATAATAATAAATAATAAATAATAAATAATAAATAATAAATAATAAATAATAAATAATAAATAATAAATAATAAATAATAAATAATAAATAATAAATAATAATAATAATAATCATAATAATAAATAATAATAATAACAAATAATAATTATAATAATAATAAATAATAATAATAAATAATAAATAATAAATAATATTAATAATAAATAATAAATAATAAATAATAATAAATAAATAATAAATAATAAATAATAAATAATAAATAATAAATAATAAATAATAAATAATAAATAATAAATAATAAATAATAAATAATAAATAATAAATAATAAATAATAAATAATAAATAATAAATAATAAATAATAAATAATAAATAATAAATAATAAATAATAAATAATAAATAGTAAATAGTAAATAATAAATAATAATAAATAATAATAATAATAATAAATAAATAAATAAAATATTAAAATAAAAAAATAAAATATAAAAATAAAAAAAATATAAAAATTTAAAAATTTAAAAAAATATAAAAAAATTAAAAAATTTAAAAAAATAAAAATTTAAAATTTAAAAATAATTACAAATTCATCTTTATTATAATATTGATAATAATAACAATATTAATAGTAATATTGAAAACAAATATAATAATTACAACATTATAGTATACTAAACTTATTTTTGCTGAACTGAACTTATTTTTGCTGAACTGAACTTATTTTTACTTATTTTTACTTATTTTTGATGAACTGAACTTATTTTTGCTGAACTGAACTTATTTTTACTTATTTTTGCTGAAAATAAGTCCAAAAGAACAGGGCCTTATTAAAAAATTATCAAAAGGTGGGATTAATTTGAGCGAAGGACCCAAAGGTTGGATTATTATAATGATATTTCCTTTTTCTAATATAGGAGTACTAAAAGAGTAACATACTATTATTAGCATTAGCTTAATGAGCATTAACATATAATTTTCTATTTTATTGTTTTTAAAAAAGAAATATTATCTCGTGTTTAAATAATTTTTTTCTCACAAAGACCAATATGAGATTGTAGAATAGTTGGTTGGTGCATTTGTATCTCAAATGAGAGGTTATGGGTTCGATCTTAAAACACACATTTTTATTGTTTAATATGTCTCATTTGATT
Organism: Beta corolliflora; assembly: GCA_947648045.1. Taxonomy (NCBI): domain Eukaryota; kingdom Viridiplantae; phylum Streptophyta; class Magnoliopsida; order Caryophyllales; family Amaranthaceae; genus Beta; species Beta corolliflora. The sequence continues at coordinate 416,223 of CANSZD010003087.1, read as the reverse complement.
GTGCAGGGGAAGGGAGAGTATGTGTGGCATCATGACATGTTTTTGTACATATATATATATATAATAAATTTATTTGTTATTGGATAGTATATATTGGTATATACGTTTATACGGACAAAGAATATTATATGGACGTGCAAATTAATACCTGGTTAGCTCAGTTATAAAGGCTTGTAGGGGGAGATATCTAATAAGACTTGAGATTTTAAATCTCGTATTATATCATATTGTCCTTTATAACTCTTTATTCACCAAATGTGACGTTGTATCTATTTATCATCATATACTATAAATTAAAATGTGAAACTGTTAGGGATCAAAGGGCCCTAAACTACTACCACAACTCACCGAAGCATAACAAATACAAAGACAAATGAACACAAGATGATTTATGCGGGAAAACCCTGACCTCCTCTATAAGAGTTTAAAACACAATTACTTTACTATCAATAACAAAGAGAGTTACATCAATATAAATCAATACTAAACTATTTTATTTCCTCTAGTTAGTGAAGGCAAACTCCAACAACTCATCTTTGGCTTCCACCTAGAGGTGGGCATGGGCCGGGCCAGCACGAGCCCGCTCTAGGTCCGGCCCGTTGTCCGCTCCGTGGGTCGTGGGCCTGCCACGGACAAAAAAATTTATTTCAGGCCCGCACCGGCACGAGCCCGCCTATATAGCCCATAGGCCGGCCCGCGGGCCGAACGCCCCTTTTCTTTGTTTCTTAGCCTAAAACTACCAAGAGTCCAAAAAAACAACATAAAACACGGGCAGGCCCGCATGAGGCACGAGCCCGGCCCGCGGGCCGTGGTCAAAATCTGGAAATTTCAGGTCCGACACGGCACGACCCGCCATTCATGGGCTCGGGCCCGGCCCGGCCCACCATTTCCTCAAGCCGGCGGGCCGAGCCCATGAACAGGTCCGGCCCATGCCCAGGTCTACTTCCACCATATAATATCTATGGCACCACGAGCACAAGAGAAGACACTTCCCTTGTAGATTACATATCATTGTATCGAGGCTTTTTCTATAGGATATAGCCACAAATCTCTTCGACAAACCATCTCATAAACCATCACATGGTACAATTCACTGGAATCCGGACTGCAATAACTTTTTGAGGCTTAATAGACATGTAACACCCCGACCCATCCGAAGTCGAGTCTATCGTCACCAATGCGCATCCAGGGCCAAAAACTGTCCTCAATAACTAACACAAGTTCTTCCGGCGCATTTTATCCTCACTCATGCGCACCCTGAGAAACTTCCCAGGAGGTCACCCATCCCTGGACTACTTCCAGCCAAGCACGCTTAACTGTGGAGTAACTAAGGAATTAAGCTCTCTAAAAGAAAGATGCATCTTATTGGAATGAGTAGCCTGCTAAATCCCTTTAAAGCAATCATGAGGGGTATTAATTACAAGACATGTCATGACCAACCGCATGCTTATGGAGGAGACACATTCCCATGGGCCGAAGACCCCCCCCCCCACACACATACTACAAGAGGAAACTACATCTTCTCTCTTTGCTTCTCACACTTTTGGCTTCTTTCGCGCATTTCTATCTTCAATGCTTCTCCTCTATTTATAAAGGAATTCAAAACCCTACCTCAACTATATAATTAGCAAAGTACATCTCACATATCTTATCTCTATATCTTCCTAATACAATTAGGATACTACACTACTACTTTCCTAATTGAACTAGAAGTATATACCATGATATAATATCCTTGCAAATCTACAATATCTTCCACAATAATTCTAGAATATTAGGAGGCATCAAAATATCTTCAAGATGTTATGACACCATAAAACTAGCTGCCTTTGAACTCCGGACTATTCACATACAAGGACTGGTTTCTGACCTGTTCCCTTTGCTGATCTATCACAAATATACTACTTCATGGGCTTGATCTCAACCGAAACAATCGAATTAAAATTTAGAAAGCATTTGTAAATTATTGGAAAAATTGAATTATACTCAAATTCTGTACAGAATATTGGATGTTAGAGATGATTCCTCTTATTCCAATTACTATTATTGGTCCAAACTCCTATAATTTCTCTAACAAGTTAATAGAGAAAAAATTGGTGCACTAATTCTACATCGAGATGTATAGTTTGCAGGGTATAATAAATTTTTTATTTATTTGGTATGATGAATAACCTCTAGAATGCCCTCGCACAGGGCTCAATCCAAAGGCCCAGACATCTGGAAGGAGGAGTTGTAAGGGAAATTTTGCTCTTGTTTTGAATTTTCATCATTATACATACAATTTATGTGAAACCCTTAGTAAACAAACCGACAAGAAAATAAATAATTTTGTGTGTGCCCCAAAGTATATGGTAATCCCAATTCCGAGGTACAATTGATATTCTAAGAATAGATGGGTGAAAAGGACAAACTAAAACGATATATCAACATATTGAAATATACCCCTGCGCTCCCCAAGAATAAATCTCTATCAGTAATCAGTATATACCTTTAACCTACCAAAAGTCATCCACCATATAATTAACCCTATAATATCTGTTCGATTTTTGGTAAGTTGACCATGAATAGAGAGTGCCTTCATCATGCTTAACACATCCACCCATATAATTAACCCAATATGTTTGAATTATGTTAACCTGAGTATCTGACTATATATGAATAGGGAGTGCTTTCATCATATGCTTAAATTAACTCTTTTTAAGTTTTTCCTTACGTTCATCTATACAAATATATTAAAAGGCGCCATATCAAATGAACGGTGTCATGTGGCACTCTGCTTAAACTTCTAATACACATGTTTACAGGGGCGGTTCTTGACCCATGCAGTATAGGCGACGGAATAGGGCCCCCAAAATAAAGGGGCCCCGAAATATATTATATGTATCAGATGTTTGAAAGAAAAACAAAAGCAAAGCATTTGGATCAGTGGTAAAATGGTAAGGGTTGGGAGAAAGGGATGCGGGTTCAACTTTGCTTACAAGCAAAATTTATTTACTTTTTGTTGTTTCAAGTTTCAACATTGGGAAGCCCCATTTGAGTTATGACTCATCACATTAATAACATGTCATCAGTCCATCACGCGTGGATTTCTTTTTGCTGCTTCAAATTCTCAATTTCCCTATTAATGGCTACTCTCTCCTCTTAAGTCTCTCTCATTAATTTCTACTCATCCTCCCATATATTTTTTTTTTCTTACAATTTTCCAATAAAATTTACTCTTAAACTTCAATTCAACAAGTTTTGCCGGAGGAGTTCAAGAGATGGGTGATTTTAACTTTTATTACAACGGATTTTTTTTTTGACAAAGCTATTATTACAACAGTTTGATCTTCACTTATTTCATGAAAGAGATTAAACCTTCAACAATTTATATAATTAGATATTATTTTCAATATAAAAGTATTTTTTTTAATTGAGAATTTAATATCTTTTATGAACTACATATAAATGGCCTAATTTTAAGAGAGTGTATAGGGCCCCCGTTATGTTTGCCCCGCCCCTGCATGTTTATAATCTCATTTAAAAATATTAACAATATGTAGTTACTAGGATTCAACACATGACCTTTGAAATAAAATGTGAGAGTTTAACCACTAACCCACTACAATTTCAATGCTTAATGTTTCAAAGTAAAACATAATGAAGTGTTATAATTATATGTAATCATAAACTCATAGACAAGATTTTTGATCTCTAACACTTCTATTAAGTAATAACATTCTCTTACCCTAACTTCATTGAAATTGTGACTTCAAGTTTGAAATATAACTATATAAGTAGTTTTCGCTATTTTAACTAACCTTATATATACACGATGTGTGTGAAAACAAATAGAAAACTTAATTGCGTAATAATAAATTGGAGGGTATGATTGTAAAAGAGGATGGACACTAATTCTTCCCGATTCTCCTTATGTAATAGAGATTATACTACGTACTACTAAATTTCAATAAAAAAATTCTTTATTTAGTTCCATTCCGTAAAATATTAGAGAGAAAAGGAAGAATAATTAATTAAATATGAAAAAGGATCGGAGGATGGATGGGAGGAAGGAAAAAGTACGATGAAGAATGAGAAGGAATATGTGATCTCCCATTTTTTGAGAACAAAATTGTTTCCCATCCTTAACAACTATTTTTCACCATTTACAAAAACTATTTTCCACCTCTAGAATACTATTTTCTATCTTTTAGAGAATTGTTTTCCACTCTTTCCAAACCAAAAAAAAGGAAAATGAGACTTTTCTATTTTCAAAAAAATATTCTCTGCCCAACATAATATTTTTGTAGTGTCCAAAACTTCAACCATGCACGTACACACTTTTACATTGAAAATATTTTAATTAAGATTAATACACCCTTTTACATTGTAAATCCGATTAATGTAATTATTCTAAAAATATTATTGAATTAAGATAAATATTTTACAAAATGACACATTGAAATTATAGAGTTCGGTTAGAACAATGTGATTATAATAAACAAAATATTTTAGATCTTTGGATCCTCCAAGATGAGGGGTCGAGTGTTAAAATCATGTAGTTTGCACACCCTTTTAAACCAGGGATAGACCTATGTTACAATCACGTGTTGGGTTATATGACCCCACTTGAATTTTGATTTTCTTAAATTTTATTAGATAAAAACGAAAACTTGTAGTATTTTCTTCTAAGAAAACGACCATTTGATCCACGCACTAAAATATTTTTCAGATTTAATTTCGCACTCACTAATATATTATCTTGAATCCCCACTATTTTAAACGATACTTTTAACCATTAGCCACCTAAACAAAGTAAAAGGATATGTAATTTTTAAATATTTCCTTAGCATAGTTCTCGACTTTTCTGACCATTTAGCTAGATAAATTGTTAATTATATTGATATTTCAATTTTTAGAGTGATTACTTCCTCTGTTTTTTTAGTTGCATTATTTGATATTTGGGCACTGTTCATCAACCAACTTTGACAAACTTTCTTTCACTATTATAATATAAGAAAAATCATAGTCAAGTTAGATCTTGTTAAATTCATTTTAATACGAAAAATTTCATTATCAACTTTTTATTATTTTTACTTATACGTATTCTGATATATTAATATTTAAAGAAGCATATTTGGAGTATGTAAAAAAACAAATGGTGCCACTAAACAATAAAGGAAGTATATTAGAATAAATCAACAATGCTCAAGTGCTTTTAGGTGTGAAGACGATAAGAGGAAATCCAGAATTCACCTCTCAACCTATGCCGACACTGTGTACAAATTACAAACCTAAAACATGCATGTTCTACATGCTTATAAAATCATATTATTAATATCTGAGTTTTAAACGATAATAACAGCAGATGTTCATTATTCTAACGAACCAATAAACTTTAGATTATATAAAGTGATGGGCATAGATTTGGCCATTTGGTGACGGGTTAGATGAATTAAATTATCGGAAACCAAAGATGGCCAACGGATGTCACAAAGGTAGAAAGATTATTGACAACTTTTTCCTTATACATAAAAGTCAATAGGCCCTAGATTTTCACTCCTTGATGCTGAGAAAGAGATTTGTGTCGTAGATTTACAATCATTGCTTTTTTTTTCCTCTTATCCTTTTACTTTATTTATTATATAAAATGGTTAGATTTTCTCTCTTTAATTAGGGTCGATCCTGGATGGTTCGCTTGGGTATTAAGACCTTGGTTGTAAATGGTTTTAATAAGGAACTAGTGAGTATTCCGGGTGATACCTCGGGTTATTACTTTTCGTAATTTTCTGTTTAGTGAGGAAAAATTAACGTCATGACATGATAAATAATTACATAGTATTTTGAAAAATAAACTCTTAAAAGTTTGGAGATGAAAGCAAAAGCTTAATTTTCTACAAAAAATTGGCCGAACTAAGAGTTTATGTCTACGATAGTCTCTTGTTATTACCATTAATGTGTTAGGGATTTAACTACTTGTATAAGTCATTTAATAAGATATAATTATAAGATATTATTGTATTTTATTTTGAAATAATAAACAATGATGTAATGTTGGATTCATGGTTAAGCTCTCACTTTTCATATCAAAGGTCATGAGTTCGATACCTTGTAACTACACAATGTTACTTTTTTAGTTGAGAGCGAGGTTTGACATTGAAATAGAGCATTTGCATTAGCACCTTAGAGGAGGTACCACGTGGCACATAAACTTTCATAGGAACACCTTTTAATATATTAGTATAGAAGATATATGTGTGTGTTTTTAGATTAAATAAAAATTAACCCAATTTGCAAGTAATTTTTTTTCAAAAAGACTTGTGCACACCTGGTTCATAGTATACTAATATTAGTGTGGATAGTAAGCCTTGTCCAACCTTCAAACATGGTGATTCCTTTTTTTTCAATACAATGATCATTTTCAACATATAGTTTTTTTTGAAAGAAAAATTCAATAATTAAAGGCCAAACGACAACTACAATATGTATCAAAGATAAACAAAATACAAAAAAAAATTAAATCAAACTCGTCTTCGATGAAACTATCTACAATGAACCAGATTCACCAAGGGGACGCAGACCCCTTGTATTTGCTGAATCTTGCAGCTATTAACAAAACCATCTATCATTTTGACATAGTTTGGAGAATAACATTTTTTATCTAACAATATTGACTACATTCGAGCTTCCAATACCTTCATGTTGATAGTCTTGGAACTTCAACAAATAAGAACAATTTCTCATACCTACAAACAAACAAACAAAATTCATAACTCCCACAAGGAAGAAGGAGGCCTCCACAACAGAGTAGACAAAAATCCTCATAGCAGGGCTTGAGAAACTCCCATAAAGAGAGACTAATTTATTCAAACAAACAAGAATATAAACTAGAAATTGAAAACAAAAAAAGAGGCTTACTGGCAGCCCCTTACATATGAAGAGGGGAAAAAAAGGAGAAGAGGGGGCGGCGAGAGAGAACAGGAGAGGTTAGACTTTAGAGAAAGTGTGTGTGCGGCTAATCATTTTCAACATATAGTACTCATCTTTATACATGCTATTTTCTAACAAAATGATCCTTTATATACATATTCACCTTTTTTTTTTTACTAATCTACCATTTAAAAGTTGTCCTTTCTAACATAGTAACATTTTTTCTCATTTTTTTGAGTGGACATTATTTCTCATATAGTCACTCTATATAACGTATAATTACTCCTCTTTTATATCTACTATTTTCTAACTTAGTGACCTTTTTTTTTAATATAGTCACTTTTTAACCTATAGTTACTTTTCTTGTACATCTATTATTTTATAAAAAAGTGACCATATTCTTCATATAGTCACCTTTTTCCACCTATAGTTACACAAGCTAGTATTAGGTCCACACTAAACTTAGTGTGGACCAAATCCATTTTAAGTTTTTCTGAATTTTTTTAGAGAATCTATTGCATATAACTTTTATAAACAAAGTTACTTCTTCTTAGTTTAACTAGTTAGCATGAAATATAATTCCTTAATCTCAAATCAAAGAGCTCAATTATTGTAACTCTTTTTCCAAATGACAATTCCAGCCCCTCTTTGAAATATATACTTCCTTCCAGTCATGTTAGTCGCAATGTTGGAGAATGAAGGATTTTGTCCTCGATCAAGTGTAATAAACTAAATGTATATGGACGAATTATAAAGATAATATATTCAATAATATTAGGTGACCGCAACGTTTTGCTAGAAGCTAATTGCGGTTGGTTGGGCTAGTATATTTAGGCCAACTACTAATATGTATTGGGTCCTATGAGGTCACACAATGTGACAACCCTTGGATATTACCCAAATCCATTTGTGAAATGGGTTGGGCGGTTTTAAAGATGGATGGAGGAGTTGTAACTCATGAGGTTATTAGGCTCATAATGTATGACATTATGAGGCAAAATAAAGCCTCATGAATCACCTCTTTGTAACCACCTTATATAATGATATGGGGGTTACAAAGGAGGTGTGGGATTACATCATTCTTTGTAGAGAAAATCTGATTTTCTTTGCTCCTCTTTTTCTCCTCATTTTCGGCCATCACACCTCAAAAGCAAGAGAATTATTCTCTCTTCCGTACTAGCATACGTGGTGATCTAAGGGTTGTTCGTGGACCAACACTAGAGGAACGACGTTTGACGTTCTAAAGGATCTCCACTAGAAGGCTCGGGGTGGAAGTGGAATTCACGCATCAAGAGGTATATTTTATACTCTTTATAGATTCATGTTAATTTATGCAAAGATCTTGGTGTTAGATGTTTGAGTATGTGATACTCGTTTTCCGCATTAATTGCATCTAAAATCCTACAGTGGTATCAGTTAGCCTATTGCATAGATTAATATGATCATGTGGATGCATGTTTTCCTTTCTTTTAATTCGTTTAGGGGAGGGTATTAGCATGAGGATATTGTTTGCATGATTAAAATTTGATTTTAATCTAGTGGGAGTATAAAAGTTGTTTATACATTTTTTGATACATGTATACATATATAATTGTTATATTGTTTCATGTTTTAGTTAAGTTGTTAATTAGAATGTGATGTATATATGTATGATTCATGAATTGCATGCTTTGATTTTTTATGCTTAATTTGATTATGTATAAATTCATAGCATGAATTCTTGAATTTGAAGCCTAGTATGATTTATTTATGCGTAAACATGTTTAGTGTATAAAGAAAATCATACGCATTTCGATTAAAATTGCCTGAATTGAAATCGGAAAAACGGAAGCAGTGAACTTCTCGCGAATCGCGACGAGCATTGCGGGTCGCGACCACTGGTCGCGAGTCGCGACCTAGCTCGCGGGTCGCGAGCAGTGTTCTGCCTCGCTTGGCTCGTTTGCTCTTTCAACGGATAAAAACGTTTAATCCGTTTATCCCTTAATGCATATTAAGTAGTTATTATGCTTGGTATCCTATGCTAATGCTTAAATGAATTAAAATTATGATGGGAGTTTCATTTTATGGTATTTAATTTTATGTTAGGATGTTAGTGTTAATAAGTTGATTAATTCTTTCATGCTAATATTTGTGATTAAATATCATGCTATGGTTTTATGTTTTAATATGATTAAAATGTATGTGGTGCCTTAGAGTGTTTATGTTTTTTTTTTCTTTAAATTTAATAGTTGATTAAATTTGTTAGATTAAATCTTAAAGCTCTTGGGAGATAAATTCTAATATGATTGAATTTTGTCTTGAGGCACTAACCATTTAGTTTAATATGAGAATAAATTTGGATGGTATTATTATGTTTCAAAGTTGTTGAAGCATAATATCTTATTTTAATAGTTGATTAAAATGCATGTTATATATATATATGATATTATGGATGCATGCGGTGACTAGTATGGCCCAAACTTGGATAGAAATTACGATCTGCGTATCGTTAATGTATTTTTGTAATTTAAATACGATCTATGCATCGTTGGTATTTTTGTAATATTAGTTTAAGTTTTCAAAAAAAAAAAAAAAAAAAAAAAAATTTATTCAAGTTGAAGTGATTCAAGGCTGGAGATCCGATGTTTTTCTTTTCCATGGAGCACAAGGATGTAGATTCAGGGTGGTTCAAGGATGGAGGCCTTAAAGAGTAGTCTTTAGGGTTAGGGGCCATACTAGGATCACATTTTATTTTATGCATTTAAATATTGCTTTTGAATGCTTTCTAAGTTTTATTATGCATGTGATTTATTTTTGCAACGAGTTCACTAGTAATTAAATCACATAATAATTTACTTAGGTCCCTAAAGCTAATATTGGGTAATTGCTTTTCCAAATAAACATCTACTAAAATCTTGATCGTTAGTAATAGGTTCTCTGCCAAAGCAGAGTGTTACTTCCAATCTTGGGCTAAGTAGAGTAAATTTCCGAAATTTGCATGTTTAGTTTGGTTTGGCCCAACAAAATCATCAAAACGGTTTTGGATTTTGAAGCAAAGAATTGGGTTTTTTGTGTTTGGGTGACAAGTTCTGTCTAGGATTAGGAAGGCTTTCCCCAACGTTGTGGGTAACTTCCTTACCTGGGAACTTTCATCACCTTAGCAATTACCCATCAACTAAGAATTACAATTGTTGTAATTAGTAAAAGAGTTTACTTACCTTTTAAATTTGGTTTTAAGTTGAGGCCAAAGTCCACTTATAAATCATGTTTGATAGGATCTTAGAATCACTTGATTCAAAAGGGGCACATTGAAAATTGGTCAAGTGCATAGCTTTTATTTTAAAAGTGTTTAAAATTTGTTAAAAGCTATTATGATAAACATACTTATTACTTTTGCATCTTCTATGTAGATATCATGTCTGGTAACAACAATAATTCACCTTTTAACTTACGTTCAATCCTTGAGGATAAGTTGAACGGCAAAAACTTCCTTGATTGGGAAAGGAATCTAAGAATTGTTCTTAGATCCGAAGGTCGAGAGGATGTTCTTGAAACCCCGATCCCGGTTTTAACAACCACCTCTACTGAAGCCGAAAAGGCGGCCCATAAGGCCATTGCAGAAAGGTCAGTAATTGTTACTTGCCTTATGCTTGCGGCTATGGAACCAAGCCTTCAAAAGAGGTTTGCATGCTTGGATGCCTACGGTATTATCCGACAATTGAAAACCATGTTTCAAAGAACAAGCTCGGATAGAGAGGTATGAAACTCACAAGGCTATTCTTGAGTGTGCGTTAGTCGAAGGCAAGCCAGTCGCCACTCATGTCTTTGAAATGATTGGTTATTTCGAGACAATGGAGAGGTTGGGCTTTCCTTATAGCCAAGAGTTGGCTACTGACATCATACTACACTCACTTCATGAAGGCTTCAACCACTTTAGGTTGAACTTCAATATGAACGGGGTGTCGAAAACCCTTGCTGAGTTACATGGGATGCTCATGACTGCCGAGCAAAACATCTCTGTTGCACCTAAGAAGGAAGTTCTTATGGTTCAAAAGGGAAAAGGTTTTAAGAAGGAATGGGCCGGGCAAGAAAAAGCGGGACAAGGGCAAGCAAGTTGCCACTAAGATCGCCGATAAGCCACGTGCAAAGGCAAAGCCAAAGGTGGCCGCAAATGCCAAGTGCTTCCATTGTGATCAAATTGGTCATTGGAGGCGTAATCGCCCGAAGTATCCGAAGGATAAGAAGTCTGGGGCTTCTTCTTCAGGTATCTATGTCATTGACATTAATTTAGCAACATCTACTTCTTGGGTATTTGATACCGGTTGTGTTTCTCACATTACTTCGAATGTGCAGGGACTAAGAAGGAGTAGAACCTTGGCTAAAGGGGAGGTAGAACTGCGCGTTGGAAATGGTGCAAGGGTTGCGGCCGTTGCAGTTGGGACTTATAGTCTACCTTTACCTTCTGGTTTTATATTAGAGCTTAATAACTGTTATTATGTTCCTGCTATTACCAAAAACATTATTTCTATTCCTGTTTTGGATAATGAAGGGTTTTCATTTACAATTGAGAAAGGTTGTTTCTCTGTTTATTTGAATTCAATGTTTTATGCCACTTGCTAAAAGGTCTAATGGTCTATATTTCCCGAGACTTAGACAAAGATGTCCTTAACATAGACAAAGAAAAAACATAGATCAAGCGATACTAATCCTACTTACTTATGGCATTGTCGTTTAGAACATATAAACGCGAAACGCATTCAGAAGTTACATAAAGATGGACTTCTAACATCCTTTGACTTTGAGCCATTTGATTTATGTGAATCATGTTTAATGGGTAAAATGACGAAGTCACCTTTTACTGGAAAGGGTGAAAGGGCCAGTGATCTATTGGGTCTAATACATACTGATGTGTGTGGACCAATGAGCACAAAAGCTAGGGGAGGGTTTGGGTACTTCATTACTTTTACGGACGATTTAAGTAGATATGGATATGTCTATTTAATGAAGCATAAGTCGGAATCATTTGAAAAGTTCAAAGAATTCCAGAATGAAGTCCAAAACCAGCTTGGCAAAACAATTAAAGCACTACGATCCGATCGTGGTGGTGAATATTTGAGCCAAGAGTTTAGTGAGCACTTGAAGAGTTGTGGAATTCTTTCACAACTCACTCCGCCTGGAACACCTCAATTGAATGGTGTATCCGAAAGGAGGAACCGAACTCTACTTGATATGGTTCGGTCTATGATGAGTTTTGCTGATCTTCCTATCTCCTTTTGGGGATATGCTCTCGAAACTGCTACTTTCACACTTAATCGAACTCCATCAAAGGCAGTAGAAAAGACACCATATGAGATGTGGAGTGGAAAAGTTCCAAGTTTATCTTTTCTACGCATTTGGGGTTGTGAGGTTTATGTAAAACGTTTACTCTCAGATAAACTCGCCCCTAAATCAGATAAGTGTTTCTTTGTGGGTTATCCCAAAGAGACCAAGGGCTATTACTTCTACCATCGGACTGAGGGCAAAGTGTTTGTTGCTCGTCGTGGTGTCTTTTTGGAAAAAGATTTTATTTCCAAAAAGGCAAGTGGGAGTAATATATTTCTTGAAGAGGTTCGAGAAAAGCAACAAATGGACATAGTTCAACCTATGTTAGAGTCAGAAGCACAAGTGCCAGTTGTGGAGCTTGAAGTAGTTCCTCCTTTGGTAGAATCTTCTCCCATAATCGACCAAGTGTTGGAGGACGTGCATCCCGTACACGAACCTCCTACTTGTCCCACTCCGAATCTAATTCGTGCGAAAATTCTCAAGTTGTTGAGAAGAAAATTTCTCTCGTTGCGGCCCCTCGTAGGACTAGTAGATCAAGAATACCAAACAAGAAGTTTGTTGATTTCTTGTTAACCGAAAGTTCTGAGATAATGATCTTAGAATTTGAGGAACCTACTACCTACAAGCAAGCTTTGATGAGTGAAGACTCCGAAAAATGGCTTGAGGCCATGAGGTCCGAAATGGCATCTATGTCTGAAAATCAAGTATGGGACTTGATGGATTTGCCCGATGGGGTTACACCTATTGGTTGCAAATGGGTTTTCAAAGTGAAAACAGACAAAGATGGTAACATTCAGGTTTACAAAGCAAGATTGGTTGCAAAAGGGTTCAAGCAAGTTCATGGTATAGACTATGACGAAACCTTTTCACCAGTAGCAATGCTTAAATCCATTCGGATACTCCTAGCGATTGCTGCCTTCTATGATTATGAGATTTGGCAAATGGATGTTAAAACCGCTTTCTTGAATGGGTTCTTGAAAGAGGATGTGTATATGACACAACCGAAGGTTTTGTGGATCCGAGAATATCCTAGGAGGGTATGTAAGCTTCAAAAGTCCATTTATGGATTGAAGCAAGCATCCCGGAGTTGGAATCTTCGTTTTGATGAGGCAATCAAACCTGTTTGGTTTTCTAAAAAAACGGGGAAGAGTCTTGTGTTTACAAGAAGGAAAGTGGGAGTAACATAGTTTTCTTGGTCTTATATGTAGATGACATACTTCTCATAGGAAACGACATTCCCATGCTTCGAGTCGATCAAGGAATGGTTGAAGAGTTGTTTCTCTATGAAAGACCTTGGAAACGCCGAGTACATTTTGGGGATCAAGATCTATAGGGATAGGTCTAAGAGGATGATTGGACTTAGCCAACGAACTTATATAGATAAGATCGTTACTAAGTTCAATATGGAAAATTCTAAGAGAGGTTTTCTACCCATGCAACATGGTGTTTCGCTTAGCAAGACTCGGTGTCCTTCCGGACTCGATGAGATTAAGCGAATGAGTAATGTTCCTTATGCGTCGCCTATAGGGTCCATTATGTACTCCATGATTTGTACTCGCCCGGATGTTTCATATGCCTTGAGCATGTGTAGCGATTCCAATCAAATCCGGTGATGCACACTTGGGAGTGCAGCTAAGAATATCCTAAAGTACTTACGAAGGACTAAGGATAATTTCTTAGTGTATGGAGGTGAAAGTGAATTAATTGTTGAGGGTTACACGAGATGCGAAGCTTCAAACCGACAAAGATGATTTCCGATCCCAATCTGGTTTCATCTTTTGTCTAAATGGAGGGGCGAAAAGTCGGAAAAGTTCAAAGCAAAGTACTGTCGCCGATTCTACAACAGGCGAGTACATTGCTTGCGGCGGATGCAAAGAAAGGAGGCCGTTTGGATGAAGAAGTTCATTTTGGAGCTAGGAGTAGTGCCTAGTGTTGGAGATGGTATTGTTTTACATTGTGATAACAATGGTGCCATAGCTCGCTCTAAGGAACCAAGATCACATCAAAGGTGTAAACATGTACTTAGGAAGTTTCATCTCATTCGAGAAATCGTTGAGAGAAAAGATGTAATAGTTAGCAAAGTTCATACGGATAGCAATGTCGCTGATCCTTTGACTAAACCATTGCCTTAGCCTAAGCATGAGAGTCATACTAGGGCTATAGGACTTAAGCATATAGGAGAATGGCTTTGATTGTGTACTATTTACTTTTAATTAGTTCACGATTATAGTTACTCTTGTGATATGTTTGGTTATGTTTATCAATAAAAGGTTATGATCTTATTTAATCTTGGTTTAGTATTAAATAAAACGTTCAAAGTATTTTATAACGTTTGATAGGATTGTCAAATATGTGATTTGACGAATGAAACCCTATCCAAGGAACGGGAGTTATAATTTACCTTTGTCCCTAGTTCGAATCATTAAAATTGAACGTAAATGATTACGTTTCATGGACTAGATTGCAAGTTGATTGATAGCGCAGTTTCATGGGCTATGGGGACATAGAGATGTCTAGTCATTTGTATAGGCGTGTATAGTTGATACACGTTGGGCAGACCTAGTGGGAGTTCTCTAAAAGGTTTATGAGAATCTCATTAATATATTTAGTGGATTCCTTAGACATGAGTATGACACTATTCTTACTTAAGGATTAGTATGTTTTTGACACCGCAAAACGTCATGCCGTAAAAGGAGGCTATAAAAGCAAGTGATCGGAATCGCTACGAATTGAGTGGGAGTTTTGGTTATACAAGACTGGATAAAGTCCTCCTAAGAGTTAGGATTGGTGTCTTGGCCTCTTGAAGAGCGAGAACTGAAAAATGCATGGCCGTGCTCAAATGGATTAAGGAATTAATCATTTGTTTCAACAGTTCGAACTCGGATTTCAAGAAACAACTTGAATATTGGTATGGTTTACATACGATGTTACCATGTCATCAAGTTAGACATTAAGCGACTTAAGGAATTTGAAGGTTACACACTTGTTCTTAGACAAGTGGGAGATTGAAGGATTTTGTCCTCGATCAAGTGTAATAAACTAAATGTATATGGACGAATTATAAATATAATATATTCAATAATATTAGGTGACCGCAACGTTTTGCTAGAAGCTAATTGCGGTTGGTTGGGCTAGTATATTTAGGCCAACTACTAATATGTATTGGGTCCTATGAGGTCACACAATGTGACAACCCTTGGATATTACCCAAATCCATTTGTGAAATGGGTTGGGCGGTTTTAAAGATGGATGGAGGAGTTGTAACTCATGAGGTTATTAGGCTCATAATGTATGACATTATGAGGCAAAATAAAGCCTCATGAATCACCTCTTTGTAACCACCTTATATAATGATATGGGGGTTACAAAGGAGGTGTGGTATTACATCATTCTTTGTAGAGAAAATCTGATTTTCTTTGCTCCTCTTTTTCTCCTCATTTTCGGCCATCACACCTCAAAAGCAAGAGAATTATTCTCTCTTCCGTACTAGCATATGTGGTGATCTAAGGGTTGTTCGTGGACCAACACTAGAGGAACGGCGTTTGACGTTCTAAAGGATCTCCACTAGAAGGCTCGGGGTGGAAGTGGAATTCACGCATCAAGAGGTATATTTTATACTCTTTATAGATTCATGTTAATTTATGCAAAGATCTTGGTGTTAGATGTTTGAGTATGTGATACTCGTTTTCCGCATTAAGCATCTAAAATCCTACAGAGAAGACACTAATTTTACGGACACTCATGTAATGAGGAGATGGGTAAAGAAAACAAACTATTAATTAAACTAATGTTGTATTCCATTCGTTGCTTATTGTTGTTTATAGTTTGACTTTCACATTTATCAATGCACATCTTTGGCTATAAGTATCTCTAATTATATATCTACAACATTTATAAAAATTTGATATTATCAAAGTAATAATTGAGACGAGTCAAATAAGACCATACATGACTATTTTTTTTTCTTATATATCGATAAAAATTTAGAAGATTAATGTTATTCCATACAGTGGTAAGATTTCAACTAGGGACATTAATAAGAAAAGCAGGAAGTAATAACTTGAAATTTCTTGAAAAGGAAAATTTTGCAACTAAGGCTATGTTTAGTTCACTTTAAATTTACTTATCTGATCTGAGCTTATTTAAACTTATTTCATCTGATCTTATCTATACTTGTTTTTTCCTAGATCTAATATGATATGAACTTACTTTTCTGATTTGATTTGAACTTTTTAATATGAAATAAAATAATAATAATAATAATAATAATAATAATAATAGTAGTAGTAGTAATAATAATAATAATAATAATAATTACTACTACTACTACTACTACTACTTCTACTTCTACTATTATTATTATTTATTATGATTATTACTATTATTTCTATTATTATTATTATTATTTATTAATTATTACTATTATTATTATTTAGTAATTACTACTCCATACACCTACAAATATTGTCTGTTAAGAGAAAATTAGACGACCCACAAGATGAGGTTTAATTTGCACCAGTTGTAGTGTGAGGTGGAAAATTGTCTATGTTTTATGCAATAAAGATAGTTGTACTCGATTTTGAGAACTGTGTATTAGTGATATGGGATTGGGAAGTGGGAAAATACATTGGACGACATTCCCTTCTCTTTTTAGACACCAAACCTCTATGGAGTTTTCAGCTTAGTTCATGCCATTAGACATTCTTTTTTAGCTCAAGCCTCTATGATTGAATTGTCGCTTGTCTTATTCTATAGTTTTTAGTGCGCTCAATAGGAACAATATGTACTCCTAACTCATGGTGTACGTACGTACATTAAGAGTATATTGTCCGATATTGAAGAAAAGATTGAAACTAAAAAAAAAACTTATTATGGATATGTAGAGTCTTGGTCAAAATCGTCTCAGTCAAACAAAATTACTGAGACGGTCCAACTTAATTCTCTCGCTTATCCACAATACGAACTCCAATCTCTAAAGTAGAGTCTTTATCTTCAGAATCTAGTACCGATTCAACTTTAATTTAGCGAGGGAAGAAGAACAAGTTGTTGTAGGAGGAGGAGCGAGAAAATTGGCAACACCGGCGGATTATGTCGTCGATAGTGAGGAGAGCAGAGAAAGTGCATATTATCATCGTCGGCGTCATCGTCAATTGAAGAGAATTGGTGAAGTAACGAGCTAGCCATGAAATTTTGGTTAACCACTTGAGAGGAAGAAATAAACAAGGAGATCTAGAGTAAGGAATTAAGGAGGAAGATGGAGGAAAATAAGGAGAGAAAGGAAGGAGAGGAAGATGGAGGAAAATGAGGATTTGCTAATATTCAAGGTCAGAGAAAAGATGAAGTAAACTAATAAGTTTAATTATGTCATAAATTGATAAAAATATATATATAATTGATAAATATATGCCTTAAACCAGTAGATATATAGCTTAAACTGAAATAAAAGTGCCTAAAACTGATATAAAAATATCATAAACTTAAACTATTTTCAACCAAGACGCTTTGTTATGGGGTTGGTCTTTTTGAGCTGAAGCTAGAATTGACCGTTTGACAACTAACATGTAAATTAAATATAAATTCTATTACTTGATAATAAACACATTTGTTCAATCGCGTCATATATTAAGATAGAACATCATTTTTGCTCAAAGTGTTGCATGGCTTTCTAGTCATTATTTTATATTTGGAATCCAACTTATATGTAGTTGCTTCTGTCCATGGATAGATTAAAACGATGAAATATAGTATAATAAGGAAATCTCTATATAGGAGGTAGATAAGATTAGAATCCCGTATATTCCAGATTAATTGACGCTTTGACCAAGACAATTTACATAGAAGTTTTTTTTTACCCATGCACATAATTGGAGTTACCGGCTAACAAGATGATATGTTTACACAATTCCCTTCAGAATGCGAATTCGGAAATGTTTTTGATTTCATCTAGAGGCAAATTTACCAAAAATTATCTTTTACTCATTGCTCTTTAATTTGGATAGCTTTAAAAGAGCATATGAAAGCCCTAAATACAGGTTGAAAAACATTCTAAATAAAAGTCAAAATAATTTAATAGACGAAATCTTTTATCATAGTGTATGTTATGCATGTCTATATATATATATATATATATGTTTGATTATATAAAACTCATTTGCTTATGGTCCATCAAAAAGGGTTGAAATAAAAAAAGCATATTATATGAATAGTGAAAGTGCATCTAAAAAATCTTACTCAAGTATTGCTACTTTGCTAGTAGAGAAGTTCCATATGCTTGTTATCTTCTATTCGTCGCTTATGCTCGTCAACTCTCAGGTAGGGCACTGTTATCACCTGTAAAATATTTCAACGCTCCCACTATATTTCTACTTTTTCCTGTTCAAAAATAAATTAAAAAAAAAAGAAATAAATAATAAAAAGAGAAAGTGGCAACTAGCTAAGCTAGCTGCTCTTTTGTTCTGATGGTAACCTATCAAATCTGCAACCCCATTTTTTTTTGTCCTCTCAAAATTTTCTATATACTTTTTAGTTTATCCTACACTTTTATAGATCTAAAATAAATTTCTAAAAAAAATAATAAAATAATCATCCTTGAAAAAACAATAAAAACCTATCTACCTAAGCTTATCTTTTCCATTTTCTACATTCTTCTCCAACACAAAAAAGAAAGAGATATAGAGAGAAAGATTTTGGTGCTTTAAATTATATTATCTCAAATTATGTTGAACCAAGGTTTAATGGAAGATCATCATCAACTTGGAATATCAAGCTCTCAAATGGGGTTTTATCTAAACTCTACAAATTTGACTAACTTTTCACCACTTGTTAATAGCAATAATCAACACCATCAATCTAATGATCTTAAACCCTTGAATAGTTTATTACCTTCTTCCTTTGCTATAGATCATGTTACTTCTACTCTTACTCAAGCCCTCCTTTCTTCCACTACTCCAAAGCTTAGAGAAGAAGATTACTTTTCCTCATCATCTTACAACTTCCCTCCACTCTTCTCCCTTCAAAGACCAACGACTCCAAATTATAACCTATGGTAAGAAGTTGTATATGGATCATATATTATATTATATACTTCTATATGACTAATTATTTCAATAGGTTTTGAGTGCGATAAATTTTAACATGGTATCAAAGCAGGAAATCTTTTAACCTTTCGCGATGTGTTATGTGTTTTGCTTGTATTCACTTTATTCTTAGTTATTATTGATTTTGTTGAATCTTTTATTTCTAGGTCATGGGGTGAAGGGAAGGAATTCCAATTAGGAGGAAGCAAGAGAAGTTGTAATGGAGATCATCAAGATCCACTTCTTGGGGTATCCACTATGAAAATGAAGAAGATTAAAGCAAGAAGAAAGGTGAGAGAACCAAGATTTTACTTCAAAACCATGAGTGATGTGGATGTCTTGGATGATGGTTATAAATGGAGGAAGTACGGTCAGAAAGTGGTTAAGAACACTCTTCACCCTAGGTAATATATACTTATTATCTAAATCCTCACTTAATTAATTTCGTACATCTTCATATTCCTTTCTTTCTCATACAATTAATTAGTACTAATTACTATGATAATTACTACTGCATAATTGATAATAATATGTAGAGTACTATATTATGTACTTAGAACAGTTTTTAAGAGCATGCATGCATGGCAATGAAATGATCTCACTCTCTTTATTACCTCTCATTATTGTTATTAGTGTTTGAAGAACTATGAAAAAAATGAGATCTCGCAGTATTTGTAAATGATTAATTATACACTCATAATCGTAGATGAATTGTGCGAGATAATCGATGTAAGTAGGAAAAAGGATTTAATCATGGATTTAAGAAGATATGATGAATATTATCATTATTGTTCATTGATAGATCCAAAAAAATTATGTAGAGTAACAATTAAACAATGATTCCTCCTCATTAAGCCAAAAAAATAGTAGTGAGGCAACCTTTTGCAGAGGGGTAAAAGTAATAAGGAGTGGACCTTAGCTAATCATGCTACATTTTAAGCCATGAAACAAAAAGGTAAACATAATATATGATCAGATCAATAATGCATTTTATGATTTAAAAGAATCATGAGAATATTTAGTAATCTTTATTCTAGTACTATACATCCTTTGTTTTCGATTGATTATTTGATTAAGCCGTTAATTAAATAGAGGCAATACAATCAAATTTGCCTATGTATTAGTTTAATTAGCCGCTTCATGATGAATTTCTATATAGCTTTGTGTTTATTTGGCATTCATTATATTGAAGGTTTATTTCTTCATTTATCTAGTTTACAGGTCTGAATTGGAGTGATTTTTTAGTTTGTATAATCTAACAAAATGCTAGAGAAAATTGTTGGTTATTGTGGACTAACATTATTGGAGAAGTTATGCCTAATAATTTCGACCCTATAACATTTATAATGTTTTTCCCCCTATATTAGTTCCTTTTTTTAATTTTTAATGTAAAAAAAAGTCGCAAAGGACATTGATGTAAATAAATTTGATTGTGAATCTTGCATATCTCCCCCACACAAGACTTTAACTGACATGTACATGATTATGTTAGTTTGATCTTGAAAGATATTTTTTCTTTTTTAAGTAACATATTACTCCACATTACATATAATATGTTTACTTGAAGTGAAAAGACTGCTATTCATTCATATACTATAGTCCGATATAGAAGTAGCTAGCTAGACAATTTTTTTTCTTCTTCATGATAGATACTAATCCAAGCATATATACTATGGAAGAAGGATAAGCAATATCTTGCACTCATTTATATTTTTAGTTAACATTTTAAGATTATGATCAAAGTTAATTAGCTCATTCGTTCTTTAGTATGCATGAGTACTGTGTGTGTATATATATATATATATGTATATTGACACATGAAAGAAAAAAAAAGGGGTTAGCACTCACTCTAATCCACATTTAATTCAGTGCAAGTGCAAGTGCAACCATTATTAATTTTCATCATGAAACTTTCACCTCTATGACAAAAAAGAAAGGGCAGGAAAAAGTGCTAGTTAATTAGTGCATCTAAGGGATCAGATGTAATGATATGAGATGAGCTTTAATTAATAATCGACTCAACTTCTTACCAAACTTGAATCTTTCCATGTTTTAGTTTGAGTGAAGAGTTAGTTAGATTGAAGATTTCACAGCTTCTTCTCTTGAGTTGATCTTGTGCTTGTAACTTAAAATTAATCAAAAACACGTTGGAACTTATATGAGTATAGAATGACGTTGATTTCTTGTGTTTGTAACTTTACAGTAAACAAAACATTTTGTTATTAATATAGCACACTTACTTTGTTTCTCTTGATGTTTTTATTTGCTTAATTTCAATACATACTTTTCTATCAGTACGTATTAGTGAATATTTTCTATGACCATCATATAATATATTAGAATGAAACAGAAAGAGTATGTTAAGAGTAATAACAACGTGTTTTAAAACATTGTTCTCATAATGGTGACGATCATGCTGACTATACACCCCTCAGCCTTTGGTGCATCTTCCTTTCTTTTATTCTTGTTGTAATATCAAAGTATTGTTAATTATTGTTCTCATAATGGTGGCAATATAATGTGTATGTTCAAGTGTTAATAAGAATAATATGAGCACGTTGAAATTCAACTTACCAAATATAGTAATATCTTATATAGTAACAGTGTAAAACATACTTGAGACATTATTTAACGACAAAAGGAGTAAATATTAATGAATGTGCATGCATTGTGAAGCATAATTTACCCAACAAAGTAAAATAAAAATTATGAAAACCTCTAGATAACTTTCAAGCTAGCTAATATCAACTACTTCCTCCGTTCTATAATAATTGCAACATAATGAATTTAGTTTGAAACTCTGCTAGTTAATATAGTTTTAAAATATACACATATATATATGTGGCAGGAGTTATTACCGGTGCACTCAAGACAACTGCCGGGTGAAAAAAAGAGTTGAGCGATTAGCTGAAGATCCAAGGATGGTAATCACAACTTATGAAGGTAGACATATTCATTCTCCTTCCAATGATCTTGATGAATCACAAGGCGGCCTACCTCAACTTAATAATTTCTTCTGGTGATTATATAATACATGATCAATACAATTAGTTGACCTTTGTGGTATTAGTTTCTAGTTAATTAGCTTCACTAATCATCGACGTGTTCCTAAGTACTGAGCTGGTGCTGTTTTAATATGCCATGCCAAATCCAAAATCATGTAGTATTAGTACGTAGTGTACTTTCAACTTTCAAGCATATAGTTGTGTTTTATATGTAAATGTCTAGTACGTAAAATTTGGTCTTTTTGCATGTTTTTGTATGGGAATAATTAAGAACACTTGTAAAATTTTACTATTACTCAAAAGTTTATCGGTTTAAGTGAAGTTGTTAGAACAGCTAGATGCTGTCTTTTCTATTCTTTTTATCCGTGACAATTGATAAGTTGTTGAAATTTGAAAAGCTTGAGAATTGAGATATGAGAAGTTAGAAACATGGAAATGGCACATCAGCGCAAGGATTAACCATGCATACTTTGCGTTACATGGAAAAAGAAAACAGTTTGTTTTTTGGAAGACTGTTTTATGTTTGCATAATTGCATTATATGCACAGAGTGAAGAGAGACGTAGGGACATTATCTCTCAATCATATAGCTACTTACTTTGAGACTGTATGCAGATTTCTTTGCAATTTTTAGGGAAAGAAAACTGTTTGAAATAATGTTTGATCGTGATTAAGGCTCCGTTTGTTTGGCAGAAAAAGTTCTCCAGGGAAACGATTTTTTCCTTATTTTTCGTTGTTTGGTTGGACAAGAGAATTCAAAAGGAAACTTAGGTGGAAAAGAGTTTTTCATCCCTTTGTAAATATTTTCCTCCAAATTTTGAAGAAAAATCATTTTCCTCCGTTCTCTCATCCCCAACATCTTCAGTTTTCCTTTCTTAGCTTAATAATTTTTCATTAAACTAAATAAAGGAAAATTAATATTCATAAGCGTTGTCAAACGAAAAATGAAAAATGTTTTCCATCAAAACAAATGGACCCTATTTTTACAATATTCCACCATGAATGGTTTTGTATGGTTTAACGAGCACGAGTTTATAAGCATTCTTGTAAGAAATTAAACAAAGTACTCTATGTATCTTCATGAAAAATTATCGTTGATCATGAGGTTGGTTAGTATGACTTGAGACTAGTCGGCTACTAGACGAGCACGACACAAGGAACAGGATGGTCTGGTAGGCTGGCTAAGGAAATTATCTACAAAATTAAGCGAGAGCCAATGAGTCGATCTATCATATGACCCCCTTAATTTTATCCAAAAAAAATTAAGGGAGCCTAGCTTGGTAAGTGGTTTGGCTTGTGCCTCTGCATGATCTTCTCTTTTAGAAAATCAGCAAGAGATAACTTTTTTTATTAATTACCCCGTGCTAGATTCGACCAGCTAGACATAGACACAACGGCTCTGTTTGACAACATATTTAAGTCACCTTAAATGAGTAGGTGCTAAAAGTTTAAGTCACCTACAATAAATAGTCGTGTTTGGGGGTAAGAGCTTAATTTTATTTAAGCTCAAAAATTGACTGAAATTGAGTTGCTATCAAATATAGCTTCTCAATTTAAAGTCTTCAAATTTTCAAATTACCTTATCGATTTAATTTCTATTTCGAACATGTTATCAAACATAGCTAACATGTGCCTATCTTATACTTGTTAATTCTTCGTAAAATTTTAATGCCACTCACTATATAGTTTTAAAGGGGTATGGAAAATATTGTTCCAAAATTGAATTAAATAATAAACCGTGTTAATAAACTTATTGAATTTTTTTTTGTAATATAAAAAGGTTTCTAGACAGAATTATGTATCCATGAACATTTAGATTAGAAATTAAAATCAGATATTAAACTATGATAATGAACGTGATTCAAGGTTTGTTCTAATCAACTTATTAAGATAAATTTTAGAAATAATAAGTTAACGAAAGTAAGTTTGAGAAATAAAGACCCTTGGTATCACTCGTCAAATGCGGGCATCAAAGTAAATAATGGGAACAAAATTGGATGACTAACCAACTTTATATATTATTCTCACGGTTCCTTTACGTTTTTTCGAATGGTATTTCTCGATTACAAACCAATTTGTTACCATAGAATTACTAATACTTCCTTTTGTCCCATATTAATTGCTTCATATAAAATTTCAAGCCTCTCAAATAGTCTCAAACTCTCAATGCACCATTTTTGTTGCATATATAAAAAGTTGATTTTCAAAAGTTAATACTAGTTAAAGTTTGCATTGAAATTCAGTAAAAACATGTAAAAACAATAATAACATGTTGGAACCAAGCTAGATAGATTTGTGTGTCACTATAATTTTTTCTTTTTTTTCGGCACATAATTAGGTTATAGTTTACAACAGTTGTGGAAGGAAATTTTCTACATAATTGGACACCAAAACCATAAATCCATAATATATCAGGCACAAGTATTACATCACATCTACCTCGACATAAACATCAACCCAATACCTCTGTGAAGGCTCTTAATTATACCAAGTTGATTAGGGTCGATGGGATCCATATAAACGACTTGCTCCTATAATAATATGAGATTCTTGCTCATTCACTCCTAATTTCAAAAACCAACTATCTTCTTTGTATCCCGGAAAAAGGCTTTATTATATTATGGCCCTGCACTTTTGAAGACAGTTTCAGTTCAGCTACTTTCCTCCTACAATTTTAGTTCATTTCTGCCCAAAATAACAGGGCATGTGTTTCGGAGTAAATTCAAACAAGTAGAGCTACTTATTGAGGTTGTTAGTGAAAACAATAATATTAAAGAAGAAAGAAAGAGTAGACATATCGCCCATGACCTTTGGACTGGGCTGAAGAGACCATAAGACATTGTTCTTTCGTTGGGTCGTTTTATCATAAGGTGCGCAGACCTGTTTCAAAAGTTGGGCCCATATTGTCCGGCCCGTTTTCTGGTTATCATATGATATTATATATACCACTTCGCTTTATAAGCTTTATATATACCCAATTATGTTGTAGCCCTGTTCTGTATGTTTGTAGCCATGTAGGCCCAAACCTTTGAACTAATCAGACCGACTTCATCAAAAACAAATCACCTTGCCTAGTATGTACTACTACTGATTTTGAATATCTGATACCTCCATATGAATTGTTTTCTTTTAAATTATCAAAAAGATATACTACCTCTATTTCATTTTAATTTACAAAGTTTGACTTTCACGTTTGTCAATCCAGAATTTTAACTAGGGCAGTGAAAAACTGACCCAACCCGTTACCGAACCCGAACCTAACCTGAAATAAGCGGGTTTGGGTTGAGATTTTTGACCCATTTAAGTAAATGGGTTGACACGACTTACCCATTTAATTAAATGGGTTAGGTTAAGGTTGAAATTTTCAACCCGAAATTAACCTGCTTTGACCTGTTTAACTCATCAAAATATAAATTTCCTAAAAAGTTGTGTTAAAGTTGGTGAAAATTATAAAAATACTAATTGTAGAACACAAAAATTGAAAATAAAATCTAATCATGCATACTTTTATGTGAATTTATTGTTGAAAACTAATAAATTTTAATAAAAATTTAATAGTAATAAATATGTAAATGGGTTAAACGGGTAACCTGTTTAATAAACAGGTTATACGGGTAACCCGTTTAATAAACAGGTCGGGTCAAGGTTGAGTTTTGCAACCCGTGGGTTGGGACATGTTCAACCCGTTTATTATTAACCCGAACCCGACCCGACCTGTTCTGTTAATCAGCCCTAATTTTAACCATTAATATCTTTATTCTGAATAATTAAAATTATAAAATGTTGATTTTTAGAAAATACATGTTGAGACAAATATAATAAGATCATGCATGACTAAATTTTTCTTTATGTATAAATCACAGACAATGGTCAAAGTAAAGTATGTGAAGAGTGCCAAAGTACAAAGTATTTCCTATGTATTTAATGTAATTGGTCTTATTTGATATCCGATTTGATACTTCATTAACTTAATTATAAGTATTCATTTTTTTTGTAGCAATTATATAATGACAATCTCATTCAAATAAAAATTGCCAATCTCATTCAAGATAATTCAGAGATGATTGTTTAATATTGGAGATAATATTTTTTTTTAAAATAATTATAAATTGACAGAAAAATAATTATGATCAGTTACTTTTTATATAGAATTAGGTAAATCAGGTTATTGGAGAAACATACACAAAAATATCTTACTCTATTGATTATAGAATCAATATATCAATATATATATATAAAGGAGGAACTTTTCGGGAGCTTAGGGAGCTCCTCAAGATTTCGAGCTCATAGAGCGCGCCACGTAGGATTGCCACGTCATCAATTTATATTTTTATTTTTTTACAAAAATAGAGTTCTAGATGATTTAAATACATATAAAGAGATTTGGATACGCGAAAATTAGAGTTGAAATTTGAATCAACAACCTAAATTATTATATCATGAAAATTGTGTATAACTTTTGCTACATAATTCGGAATATTATAATTTTTGTATCATTGGAGAGCATTCGAAATATGCTTCGAAATAAGATCCATTTACAATATAGTTGTACAACTTATGAAATATAGAGCGCCATGTAGGATTGTCATGTCATTAATTTTTCTTTTTATTTTTTTTCTAAAAATAGAGTTCTACATAGATTTAAATACATATAAGGAGTCTTGGATAAGCAAAAATTAGAGTTTCGTTTTGAATGAACAACCTAAATTATTATATTATGTAAATTGTGTATAACTTTTACTACCTAATTCAGAATATTATAATTTTTATACCATTAAATAGTGCTCGAAATATGCTTTGAAATAAGATTCATTTACAATATAGTTTTACAATTTATGAAATAGAGAGCGCCACTTAAGATTGCCATGTCACTAGTTTTTTTTAAATATATTTCGAGCTCATAGAGCGCGCCACGTAGGATTGCCACGTCATCAATTTATATTTATATTTTTTACAAAAATAGAGTTCTAGATGATTTAAATACGTATATAAGCGAAAATTAGAGTTTGAATTTAAATCAACAACCTAAATTATTATATTATGAAAATTGTGTATAACTTTTACTACATAATTCGGAATATTATAATTTTTAAACCATTGGAGAGCATTCGAAATATGCTTCGAAATAAGATCCATTTACAATATAGTTGTACAACATATGAAATATAGAGCGCCATGTAGGATTGTCATGTCATGAATTTTTATTTTTATTTTTTTTCTAAAAATTGAGTTCTACATAGATTTAAATACATATAAGGAGTCTTGGATAAGCAGAAATTGGAGTTTCGTTTTGAATGAACAACCTAAATTATTATATTATGTAAATTGTGTATAACTTTTGCTACCTAATTCAGAATATTATAATTTTTGTACCATTAAATAGTGCTCGAAATATGCTTTGAAATAAGATCTATTTACAATATAGTTCTACAATTTATGAAATAGAGAGCGCCACTTAAGATTGTCATGTCATTTAGTTTTTTTTAAAATATTTGAAAAAAATAGAATTCTACATATATTTAAATACATAAAAGAGTTTTGGATAGGGGGAAATTAGAGTTGCATTTTGAATAAACAACCTAAATTATTATATTATGTAAATTGAATTTAACTTTTGCTAACTAATTTAAAACATTATAATTTTTTTACCATTGGAGAGTGCTTGAAATATGCTTCAAAATAGGATCTATTTACAATATAGTTTTACAACTCATGAAAATATATTAAATTAGATGCATTGTAGGACATTATTTAGTCTTTTTTTTAGATAAATATAATAATGGCTATAAGTATTAAGTATAGTGTATTATATGTGATTATAACATTTGATTATAGGTCCAATTTACAGGATTAAACATATTATCTTTCAAAACCTCAACCTTACTCAACCAAACTAAAACAATATAGTATTGCAACAAAATTTATTGACTAAAATCTATAGCGATAAAGTTACATATATATAATTAGAGTTTTCGATTATGTAAAAATTAGAGTTTGATTTAAATAAAACAGCCTTAGAATATTATAAATAGCTCCACCTAAGCATGCCATGTCATTCTTATCAATTTTTAAGAAAGTATTCTTTCTGTCCTGCATCTATTAAATTATTACCCTCTACTTTCTTAAAGTATCATTCGCGTATTATTCATGTTAAAACTGTATTAGCTATTGTTAGTCATACCTGTTATTGTGATACCATTTAATAATAGACTTAGCTACAATATTCAATTGAATATTAAAAATTATAAAATTTATATATCAAAATAACAAATCTAGAAATTATTGTATATTGACAAATACTTTCTCCGTTTTTTTCTACTTCAACAATTGGTTTGGACAGGGTTTTTAAGGAAATAAAAAATGGGTAGTTTAGCATAGAGGTACCTCTTTAGTTAACTAGAATATGGGACAAATAAATCCTTATTAAAGTAAACGCAACTTTATAAGGCAATTCGGGTAATTAATGATGGTTTTATTAACATAAAGTAAAGGTAATATTGTCAACTGTAGTTTCTTTTTTTTACCAAAAGTGGAATGGACTCAAAAGATGAAACTATCTAAAGTGGTAATTGTTGTAATAGAAAAAGAACGGAGGAAGTATGTAAATACAATGATCTTGAAAAATCTCATTTTACAACAACACAAAATCAACAATAATATTAACAAAAAATATACAATAAAATAAAATAAACAACAACCCGTGCAACGCACGGGCTTCAAACCTAGTATTCATTATAATAACAAGAAGTGTTAGATAAGGTGGACTTACAATAATTTAGACATAAAGGTTATACTACTTAAGAATATTCAAAAAATAATTATCTTTAAGAATGGTAAGAAATCACCTCTTAAAATAGAAAAGTCATCACAATCAAACAGAAAATTATTATAGGTCCGCCTTATATAATGTTTTCTATTGTAGTAATATAGAAACCTATATGTTGGCATCGACGCATGGTACGAAAAAAATACACAACTGCAAGGTACTTCTATTTGACTTATTATTACTAATATTTTTTCTTCCCTTCAAAAAAAGAAAGCAATGTATAAAGAGACAGGATTCAATATTATTACAAAAAGTACAAAATTGTAGAATTTTCAAGCGTTTAAAAAGAGGTTAAAATACATAAAAATCATAATCTAACACTTTTGTCCCACTTCATTTCCCACTATATGACGCATAATCTCATTTTACCACAAAATCAATGTTAATGATTATAGGAGTATAAATATATGAGAGAATTCATTATATACTCGGGTGTATCATGTGCATTGTATACCCAATGTTTTTTTTTGCTCATTTGGAGCTCTCCCTATTATGTGAATTTTGCTCATTTGGAGGTTTCAAATGATCAATGAGCAAAAAAAAAGCTTTGAGTGTACCATGTTTACGGTACACTCGGATATATGAGAAAAGTTGTATAAAAATATTATTATTCGAGTGTATAGAAATGGACATATATGATTCAAATCTTAAAACTCCTAATCTCAAACCTTCTACGGTCTACCTTTACCTTATCTCACGCGATTCTATTAGAAAAGTGGAGCATCTTGATTTATAAGATACAGTATAAAACTCATCATACCATTACTTAAATCTAAATATCGACACTTGTCCTTTAACTCTAAGATTAGAGAAAAATGCATGTGAATTAGTGGTTTAACAAATATTCTAATATGGTGTACCTTTGTACAGTATTCTTTTTGGAGTACAAGGTTGTACTACATTTGCTAAAGCAGCCAACTAATGCAGAGTTGTCTGTTTATTTTGACTTTGTGCTCCGAAATGACCTACCAATCTGTGGGCGTTGTTGCTCGAAATGGATGGGTCGAGACAACTATTTAAAACCGATCAATACTATTTATTTATTTATTTTTAATAAGGAAAGAAAACTAGAAGGTGTCTACACAACTACACAAGATACACTCCCTAAAGCATCCATAAGGGTGGTTACAATAAGTTTCAAGTACAGAAATAACGAAAAAAAAAGAGCACTAAGGAACTCGAGTAAATGTTCCGCCGCGGCATCACACCATCTCCCCAGGCCCAAATCGACGTCGAACCCTTCTCGGGGGGCAAGCCAAACACCACCGAAAATGAATAAGCTCCCAAATCTTCACAACAGAAGCACAATTACTTGAGGCCACAAGATCAACCACAAAGCTAAACATCTAAACAACAACAACTAAATAAAACAGAAAATAACATAACAACAGGAACAAGAAATAAAAAAACCCATAAAATAAACCCGCTGCGGACAAGCAAAGCACCACTAACACAACTGGCCGAGACACCTTCGCCGGAGCCGCCACCGAGCACTAGCGAACGAAACACCAGCAAAAGAAATACTATTTACTTATTTGTTATTTAATAGATATTTTTTATGTGAAATCCATTGATGAATTAGACCAAAAATAATGTTGGAGAATCAAGTTTAAAATTATATAAAGTACAAATAATCTATTGTTTCCTTGAATATACAGTATATCTACTGTACGGACATTAGAGGGTAACTTCCTCTTGTTTCTAGTTTGTATTTTGTAGTATACAAAATCACATAAAAGTATGTAAATATCCTTAAGTCTAAGGACATTATTATTTGACGTACTTTGTAGTATACAAAATCATATAAAAATGTGTTAATATCCTTAAGTCTGGTACTAATCGACGGCTGAAATATTAATTTCAAATGCTTCACCTAAATAAACACACGAATTATAATATACTTGGATCAATTTATCAATTACTAAGAAATTTGTGCTCGTTGGTTGTTTTTGTTTTTAAAAAGATTGAGTTTTTAAATAAATGTCATACGACATTTACAATAGAAATAAAAATTTTCATTTGAGGGGAATAGAAAATTAGAAATCAAAATTAATTTAACTAATACATATAAAATTGAGTTAAATAAAACTCCAACTTTCCTTAAAAAATAAATTAAAACTCCAACTCTACAAAACGACAATTGTTGTAGATGGGATTGAAGACTCTTGTATTCCCATTTTCATATTGCTACTTCATTTGACAATCTTCCGTGAGTGGATCAATTGATCTATAATATTTTTAAAATTGATTTTGATTTCATTCAACTATTTTTAGACGAAGAATCGACATAGGTTGCGAAGTTGTATTCATCCTAATGAAGGAATCAGTTTGTAGTAGACCTATAAGTAGTTTATACAAAATTAATAAATTCCAAATTTCAAGAGGAGAAAGATAAAATTAACTCAATATATATGTGTAGAAAGAAGCTAAGCAAATTCATCATGAACATTAACTTAAAACTAGATATAAGAGAAAAAAGCACTTTAGAAGAGAGAGGAATGGATTTATTGCGCTCATTTACATTTTTTGAGTTAATTGCTCGTTGCTGCTTGATTCTGGATATATTAAATGAGTATTTCTTATTATACCTTCTTATAATAAAAGTAACTCTATAAGTTGCGTTTAGTTTTTCAAGATCAAAGTGGCTTCTAGTATAAGTTTTTGTCAATTAATTTTAAACTCACAATATAAAATAGTTAGGGTCTCGTTCTGTTCAACTTATTTTAACTTATATAAGATTTTATAAGATCAGATAAGATAAGATGAGATAAGATAAGATAAGATCAGATAAGATCAGATAAGATAAAATAAGATATTAGACACACTCAATAAACTATCTTATAAGATAAGATGAGATAAGATACGATCAGATCAGATAAGATTTTATAAGATCTTATAAGATAAGATAAGACAAAATAAGTTGAACAGAACAAACCCTTAGTCTCCATGTTTATTAATGACATATATAGAACTTAATATTTTATTAGCATATATGGAAAATGTAATGTGGCAAATGTAACCTTCTTAAATATATTGGATGTCTTTTACTAGCTACTAAAAGTTAGGCCGTATTAATGTAAATATTGTGCATAAAATTTAAACTATATAATATATAAAATAATTAATTGCATCAAGGAAAAATAAGAATTTTTCTTCATAATTACATTATATTTGGACTAATATGAACTTATTATAGCATTATTAAAATTATATTTACTGTTTGTGAAACTTTTCAAAAAAGATAAGTCAAAATAAGTTGTAAAACACTGACTAAAACACAAATCATAAACATCTGTTTTTTTTTTTCTAAAATAAGGGGGCATTGTAATGTAGGTAATCTTGCACACTATTTTCAGGGAACCCTAAAATTAAATACAAACTGAGAAAAAAAAGTCTCTACTAGGGGAATTCATCGTTAAATTAAATGTCATGAGCTAACTTTGAGATTCTCATAATAAATGATGTATATTCTTTTGCATGAAAATGCCAAACTTTTTGTACATACTGACGTACGAACTTCAACATTATTAACATAATTTTTAGCTTATTCAAGTGCACTTTATCTTAAAATATCGAAGCCAGCAAATTACATGCCAAAACCATCTTTTGCAAGTAACAATAATTTTGTTGGTTTGTTTTAGAATTTTAAGATCCATCAGGTTGAAGTTTCCAACTAGAGCGGATCCTTGTCCAAAGGACGGTTCCTCGAAGCCTCGTACTTATAATTTTGTCATAGGAATCCTCTTAAAACAAAATATATCTTAATTTCTTAGGCTTAGCCAGCCATACGTACTTAAGCATAATACTATTCATGTACGTTGTCGCGGTCTTAATTAATTTATCATACTATTAATTAATCAAGCCTTAAAAGTAGTTCGTAGTCGATATAATTTTACGTGTTTATATCAAAATCTAGGTTCAAGTGCATTATATCTTAATTTATCATATTAAATTATTAATCAAGGATCTTTCTTGCTCAAAATAATAAGAGACATTTGTTAGTTAGGCATAACTCCTTCGATCGTTACAGGAATTTGATCATAAACTTGGATCTAAAGTTAATATGGAAATTCAGATTGTCACTTATTAATTTCGAAAATATCGTGTTATTAATTACTTTAGGATGATTAATATAACGTGTTTTTTTGTGTGGAAAAGGAGTAATTAGTAAAAGCTCAAGCAACAGTCAAAGAATTTGTCATAAACTAAAGATTATTTTCTTCATTTTGGCACCCAATTTAATAACATTCCACTCAAAGTGGCTAAATTTCAATCGTATAAGTTGGTGGTGGATCGACAATCAAGCATGATATAATTAATTTTGTGAGTAGATAGGCATCTGGTAATCTGGTATTAGTTTCAATGTAGAATAGCATTATTGAATATTACTACTTTCTTGGCAAAAGCCATGTCAGGTGAATGATCTAAAATAGACCACTATATTCAAGTATATTGTGGTCCATATTGGAGATGCAACAAGTATATGTGGATGAACGCAAAAGCTAAGCAAATGTAAAATGGAATGAACAAATCGAGAAAAAAAGGGAAAGATTAAGCATTAATAATTAATAATAATTAATAGTAATCAGGAGCAATATAATAAGATAATGTTATAGAGTCCTCATTAGCAGCATTCCTTAAAAGGATTGCTTGTGTTAAGAAAAGCAATAGCACGTTAACCCTACCAAAAATTTCCACATAAATGCACTCACTTTTAATGCTACTACTACTACTACTAGTATATATAGTAGTATAATAATCCTCATACTTTGAATTCCAAAAACATAGACTATAGTACAATACTATAATGGACTATATAGGCTATAGTATATTGCATTGTATACTCACATACTTCCAAGATAAAGATGCATTGGATTTTAAGAGCATAGATAAATAATGATATAGTACATATAACTATAAAGAATAAAAACAAATTAGGTAGAGGATTAATACTATTCGCTTTAGAATTAATAGTTACATACACTATATTAGAGTCATTGAGAATTAATGTGATTATATATTATAGGTTATTTGAAAACATAATTCCACCAAAATGAAGTGATAGATGATAGGAAATTAGGGGGAATAATGTATATCTATAAAAGAGATTATGATACAATATGACAAATAATATTACATAAAGAAAATTATTTTTGCGGCCAAAGATAATTGCTACAATATTCCGGTAATCATTATCATCACACAGTCGACTAGTCGAGTATACAATGGTAAGAAAAGCAATGACTTCATTTTCACATTCAATCCAGGCCCATCGGGTCGATCAGGCACTCCAGGGCCCACTGTGTGGTTCTCGTGACCTGCATGTTCAAGACCTGATTTAAACATAACTTTTCACCAATATATAAGAAAACCCGTAGTCGCGTCGTGAAATATGATATATCTCATTATATTCGTCTTAATGCATATATTCGAACCATCAACTTCTTATAATTTTGCCAATAAGTAATCAAAGAATTATCAATAGCTAAAAATACATATATATATATTGGAGATTATGGTGAAAAAGCAAATGGGTAAATTATTATGAAACAAAAGGAGTAGTTGTTCATACTCCCTCCGTTTTTTTTAGATGTAACATATTGACTTTGGGCACTATTCATCCAATACACTTTGACCATTAATTGTTATTTATACATAAGAAAAAATATAGTCATGTGGGATCTTGTTTGATTCGTCACGGTATACACTTTCCAATTATATATTTTTTATAACTTCTACTTTTATACAATTAGAGATATTATCGGTCAAAGTTGTGCCTCGACAAATGTGAAAAGTCCAATGTTACATCTACAAAAAACGGAGGGAGTATAAAATATCTTATGCATTTAAATTGCTTTTTCGTATTAGACTCTATTATGTAAAAGTTCTATTACACTCTTCCAAATTTTGGCAAACCAACTATTTGCCCTTACTTAGGGCCTTCAACACAAG
This sequence comes from Beta corolliflora, assembly GCA_947648045.1. Classification (NCBI taxonomy): domain Eukaryota; kingdom Viridiplantae; phylum Streptophyta; class Magnoliopsida; order Caryophyllales; family Amaranthaceae; genus Beta; species Beta corolliflora. The sequence goes on along the minus strand of CANSZD010003087.1, from coordinate 381,155 downwards.
ACTTCGAACTCTACAAATATTGGTCATGCATAGGCATGGGGAGGACCCCCTCAAAAAAAAAAGGAATGGGGAGGAGCACTATACTGTGATATCCTTTGCTGCCTTGGAAATAATAGAATGTTGCAAGTAGCTTAGAAGTTTTAAGTATGCCAAAGCAAGGGTCACATAGATTGGTGGAATGAGCAAAACCAAGGGAATTTAGCAATTTTAGGAGGGGACATATGGACAAGTAGTAAGTACTATATAAGTTTTGCAAATCACATAAGCTGGTGTAGTCTTCAACATAAGCTGGTGTTTTTTTTCAAATCACAGTAATAATCACAATAATTTATTTATATACTCCCTCCGGTCTTTATTAGTTTACCCCTTTCTATGGGGCACATTTGCCGATACACTAATAATTTGAACCTTAATATCTCTAATTATCAATAAGCAAAAATTACAAAAAGTTGATATTTGGATACTACACATTGAGATGAATATAATAAGATCTCACATGACTATATTTTTCCTTAAGTACAAATCACAAGAGATAGTCAAAGTCATGTATGTGAATAGTATCAAAAGTCAAAAGGGGTAAACTAATAAAGACCGGAGGGAGTAATTCGATATAAATATTTCCTCTACTTTTTCCATTTTTTAAATAAAATCTAAAGTATACGACATCGATTCTAAAAATTAGGAGTATATTTTTATATATACTTAAAAATAAATATTTCCTCTTTTTATTTACTATTAACAAATTGAGAAATAATACACTTAGTAAGAAAATTTATGTGATGGAAGTGGGAAGAGTTTCATCTGTTACAAGAAATAAAGAGATCTGCCTACGAAAAAGTATATGTGAACCTGCAGTGAACGTACAACTTTTTGCAACATTATTCCAAGAATTGTTTTTAGGAGAATTATACAATAAGTACAATATCTCTAAAATATTGGAAATTTTCCAAATAAATCTGAAGTGCTAACATCTCTCACAAACTAATCTTATTTTTCAACAAAATAATTCTATTTTTAGAATGAAGTATGGTTTGATGATGATGTGATATATTTCCTCTATTTCAAAATAGGTAACACGGTTTGACTTTTGCATTATTCACACACTCTCCTTTGACCATATATTTATGAGTTTTACATAAGGAAACATATAGTCATTGTGGAATCTTGTTAGATTCGTCTTGATATATACTTTCATAATATCGACTTTTTATAATTTTTACATGTAGGGAATTAGAAATATTAATAGTTAAAGTTATGTGTTGGCAAGCGTGTCCGGAGAAGTGTGTCAAATATTTTGAAATAGAGGAAGTATATGTCATTTGTTATAAATGTCTCTGCCCTAAATAAAATAAATTCTTTGAGCTGCCATTACACAGAGCCCCCTACCCAGTGGCCCACTACAAGGCAGACACCCCAAACCCCCTCCCTCCCTAAATCCCAAGCAAATTACTTTGGATAAAAATTAAACTCTAGACTTTGTTAAAGAAGCTAAATAAAAAAATTCACCACTTCAGCTAACCCCAATTCCTAATATTTTAATATGATGACAAACAAGGATAGTTTTAATGATATAACACTTCCAGATCATTCTAAAAAATTTCAAAAAATCCAAAGTTATCTGAAAAAATACACCCTTAGTTTAAAACTACCTTAATAATTTTCCAAAAATTTACTATAGAGTATAAAAAACACAAGGACGTAGTACGTTTTTGTGTTGTGAAATAAATTAATTTTTTCCCCATCTCTAGTTAAATTCTTTTGATAGAATTATAAAATGGGTCCTCTAATAATTTTATACACGGTCTATGGCATCGAAATACAGCTCTGTTGATGAAATGGGTCTCGCGCTACCATCATGAACCATCAGCCCTATGGAGATCCATTATTCAGGCCAAATACCGATATTCTACCACATCAACCATTCATGAGTTGGCCCGCCCCAAATCAGGTGGGCCTTGGAAAAGCCTCTGCTGTGCGATCCTAAACAATCCTGAAGCTGCAAAATTGGTCTCTTCAAATTTTCGCAAAAGGGTAGGAAATGGGTTGAACTCCTTTTTCTGGCACGATCTTTGGATTGGGCCGCGTCCGCTAAAAATCCTCTTTCCCAGGCTCTATTTAATTTCCACCTCTCAAGATTCAACAATAGCCTCAATGGGCCTATGGGACGGCCTCGAATGGACTTGGGCCTTCTCCTGGAGTCGTCCTCTTAGACATCATGATGAAATTGAAAAGCTAAACCTAGCCCAGCTGCTTGAAAGTGTCACTCTCTCCCAACATGATAAAGACTCTCATATTTGGACCTCCTCCACTGATGGGAAATTTTCGGTCAAATCAGCTTCATATGAACTTGCAAATTCTTCTCCTCGCTATGTTGAAGCCATCAAAGGCATATGGAAGGACTAGTTCCTCACCGAATTGAGATATTTGTATGGATGGCCATCCTCAAAAAAATAAACACTCGCCATCGTCTATCTCGTCTCGGTATTATTCCGAAAGCTGAGAATATTTGCACTTTCTGTTGTTCAAGCCAAGAAAGTGTTTCCCATCTCTTCCTTCACTGCGATCTTTCATGAAAAATTTGGGGATGGTGGTCTGACCTTTGGGGCTTCAAATAGGTTCTTCCATCCTGCCTTAGGGATGCCTTCTCCTTATGGAATCTGAGTTGTTATGGTCCATTTTTTAAAAAAAACTGGTTTGCCAGTTTTTTTGTAATTGTCTGGTCCCTGTGGAAGGAACGAAATGATCGCACATTCAACAAAACCTCCTGCTCTTTAAAAGAACTCCAAAGCCTGATATTACTCAAACTAAGCTGGTGGGCTTCAGCTTGGATTGACAAATTCCCATACTCCCCTGATGAGGTTGCAAGGAAGCCGCATTGCTTGAATTGGAAAGGGGTCGGCCAAAAGCCTCCGCAAATTCCTAAACCTATTGAATGGTCTCCTCCACCATCCTCTCATCTTAAATGGAACGTCGATGCATCCCATGCTCCCATTCGCATCCGATCAGCTGTTGGTGGGGTGCTACGTGATTGCAATGGGCGTTCTATGTGTGTCTTCTCCTCACCATTTCCCCCAATTGAAATCAATTCTGCAGAAGTGTTTGCGATTAAAAGAGCAATTCAGATTACCATGACTTGCAGTTTACTTTCTCAAGCCTTAATCATTGAATCTGGCTCGGCTAATGCAGTCTCATGGTGTAATCATGTCAATGAAGGCCCATGGAACCTCTGCTTCCCGCTTAACTTCATCCGCAATGCCCTCCAAAAGATGCCCCTCATGTCAATCTCTCACAAGTGTCGCGAACGAAATATGGTGGCCGATGCCCTTGCAAAGAAACGTCTTACCAGATTCGATAAATTTTTAGCTTGGTTGTAATTCTCTCCCCCCTCCTAGCTGCTTTCTTTTATTCCGGCTTAGCCAACTCTAGGATTTAGTTCCTCGTTTTCTTTGTACAGATCATGGTTGCTTGTAACTAATTGGGCTTTGGCCTCACTAATGAAACGACAATTATCAAAAAAAAATTATACATGGTCTTTTTGTCATACTCCTTCCGTCTCATAATATAGTGTTTACTTCTCATTTGTTACGGGAATTAAGGAAAATGGAATGAGTAATAGGATTTCCCAAAAAAAAAAAATTTCAAGAAGTGTTTTTAGTTCTTTTATCTTGGAACTAGTTCTATATTTTCTTTTTTCTTTAAAATCAAAAAGCAATAAATGTTTCTTGTAATGGTGTAAAACAATAAATAGGGTACATATTTTGAAAGAAAGGTAGGGGTAATTTGGAAAGTTTATGTAAAAATGATAATTTATTCTAAATAAATTGATAAAAAAGAAAATAGTCACAATGTTTTGGGACACCCAAAAAGGAATGTGAGCACTATTATGGAACGGAGGGAGTTCCATGATTTAAATAGAATTCAAGTGATGATTGATGATTATAGTTTAAACTTATAATAAAAACCAATAATAACTATTTAAACGTAGAAGACCATTTTACTAGTTACAACTATAAACATCTACTTGAGTGTAAGACCCCGTTATTTTGAATTGAGAGAAACTGAATTGAACTGAACTAAATTGAACTAAAATGAACTGAATTGAGAGAAACTGAATTGAACTGAACTAAATTGAACTGAACTAAATTGAACTGAACTGAGAGAAACTGAACTGAATGGAACTGAGAGAAACTGAACTAAACTCAGAGAAATTAAACTGAACTGAACTGAACTGAAACTTAACTGAACTGAAAATAAGTCCGAGACAAGTCAGACAACAAGGCCTAGCTTTAGTCTTTATCCCCTGACCAAAAAAAAACTTCAGTAATCTACGAAACAAAAGTCGAACTTATGAAAAAGAAGTCTAGTCAAAATCTCATGCATGTATTAATGCAAACGTGTGTGCATGTTTTTTGTGTAAGACTGTGGGAGTGCGCAATAAGCCCCACACACCAGATTACAATGTAATTAAAATGTTTAACGATTCCCAACAAAAATTAAAGGTTTTGCGTCTTTTCTACACTTCTTTTCAATACTCTTTATTTAAAATATGATATTTTGGTTTAATTTTAGACTTAAATTGAGCCTGTTTTAAGGCTCAATGTATCCCTTATTAACACCAAGATTCAATAATTGTTAATTTATCCTTTGTCCCTATAAAGAGGGAACATTTTCTTATGATATCAGTTTGTCTTGTGCTTTGTTTATAATTTTTGTTTGGTTATACACCTGTTTATCTTTGGCGACATGATCTGTTGTATAAATCAAATAAAAATAGTTCATCAACTTGCACTTGTTACATTATATGATTAAGATTAATTAGTTTGATATATATAATAGCTGTCATAATGGACTATTTAGCTAGGTATATATAGAATCGTGCATGCAAGGGAAATTAATTGTGATTAATTAAGAGTAATTAACAAGAGAGTGGTACCTTTAAGACACACGGTCAACTGTTTGACCATGCATGCAAGTAGGGGCTTTAAATTTCAAATGATCCTGGCCTGTATGTCCCATAAGGCCATACACAATGGACGATGGCTATCATTCATATAAATATTTATAAAGTTTTTTAAGATGTTATATGCTTGCATTGTCACGTTGTATGTTAGTATTTTTAAGTTGCATACTAGATAACTGATAGGAAGTGTACTATGATTAATTATAGAGATTTGGTAGGGTAAATTATGCTCTCGCACAAGTCACTTAACTATAATTCCAGGCTCTTCATTGATGAGAACGAACTAACAGAAAATAAAAGGTCTAGGAGGAGCATCCTAAACGATGGCTTAGGTCCCCTTTTGAGAGAAAAAAATTTAGAAAAAATATTCTTAAAAGAAGTTTTTGGGGCCGTGCTTTTCTTTTTATTAAACTCCTCATCTTCAACCTATTTTCTCACACTTCATTTGGTTCTTAACTTTTCCTCTTTCAATTCTCATAGCTATAACTTTTATAATTCTTCAATTAACGTTACTAATTTTTCCTAATTGAATCCACAACCATGCCAACAATCTTTGTCTTGGCCTCTCCCCTTTCTCCCATCTCAAGTTCTTGTGGTGACTGGCGTTTTGGTATGGTGGCCGGAAAAAAAAAATTCCGACAATTTTGATTAGTATTCCAACAATATAAGGCCAAAAATTTCAATAATATCAAACACAAATTTCGGCAAATACGTCTCCGTTGTTTAGGGGCCTTTTTTTTTGCTTTTGCACCGGGCCTCGAAAATATCCGAGACGGCACTGGTCAAGACAATGGCGCATACTGGAAAAGAATTAATATAGTCAAAATAGGGTCGATAGAATTTTATTGGGGTTGATTGGTAATTTTTTAATGTTATATTACAAATTTCTAAAATTTTATAAGCAAAAATTGCAAAAATATCATTTATAAGTGAAGTCAATTAACCCCACAATCTAAAGCATAGATATTAGATATCCCCTAATTACCACTGGATTAGATATCCCCTAATTACCACTCTTCCACTCCCTGATTCTCTATGAATTAAATACTATGATTATATCTAAGCTTGTAGTATATGTACATATGCATGCATGGTATCATTGGCATCTAATAACTAGTTGGGACTTTGAGGAATTGAGCTGGGAATGCAAATTGCATTGTCCTCCTTGAAGTGTTCCATCTTGATTGTTTATTCCCCTTTGAGACATGAAATTTAATAACATAGTTTGATGTACCTAATATATAACACATATAACTCCTATTACCTTTTATTTTTATTTTTGATTATTCAATTTGCAAAACAGCTAATAAAATAAATAGCGTCGAAGTGCTTGAACCAACGGAGACAAAGCATGATCATCTAGGGAACAAAGTGGAAAAGGGTCATCTCACCTTGAGTTGTCGACATGGGTGTGTGGATCAGATTCGCAATATGTCAGGCCGGGTGTAGTTGTAACACCCGATCCATACGGAGTCGAGTATATCGTCACCAATGCGCATCTAGGGCCTACAACTGTCCTCAATAACCAACACAAGTTCTTCCGGCGCATTTTGTCCTCACTCATGCGCACCCTGAGAAACTCCCCACAAGGTCACCCATCCCTGGACTACTCGCAGTCAAGCACGCTTAACTGTGGAGTAACTAAGGAAATAAGCTCCCTAAAAGAAAGATGCATCTTGTTGGAATGAGTATCCTGCTAAATCCCTTTAAAGCAATCATGAGGGGTATTACATACACCCCCACTTGAGAACAGCAACGCCCTCGTTGCGCCTGAGAACTCCACATATTCGGCCACAACGACCTGTGGGTCGCCCCAGCCTGGAAACTAATCACATATTCGACACGCAGCCGGTGATATAGCCCCAGAATCCTCCCCTACTAGGCGGCTAACCTTGGATTAATTATCCACACGATCAGCACGCGGTTGCGGGGTTGCTCTGATACCATTTGTAACACCCCGACTCTTCCGGAGTCGAGTATATCGTCACCAATGCGCATCCAGGGCCAGCAACTGTCCTCAATAACCAACACAAGTTCTTCCGACGCATTTTGTCCTCACTCATGCGCACCCTGATAAACTTCCCATGAGGTCATCCATCTCTGGACTACTCCCAGCCAAGCACGCTTAACTGTGGAGTAACTAAGGAAATAAGCTCCCTAAAAGAAAGATGCATCTTGTTGGAATGAGTAGCCTGCTAAATCCCTTTAAAGCAATCAGGAGGGGTATTACAGTAGTTCTAGTTGGGTCAAATTCGAATTTTGGACTGCGAGTGTCAGGTCGGATACGGGCCGGATCAACTCTGATCACTACGATGGGCATCGGTCCACGACCCTGAGGATCGGACCGGTTGGACCGATTGACCGGAATTTGGATTTCTTTGGACCGAACCATAATTTTCAGTCCAGATCGGACCGGAATTTTAAGGTCCGGTTTGATTTTGAACCGGTTCGTGATTTACAATTTTGAAATTTAATTTTTTACATTTTTTATTTAAATTAAATTGTATATATATACATAATAAAAACATATTATAAAATTCAATATTGTATGAAACGTTTTAAAATTTAATATATAAATAAATAAGTTTTTTACATGGTTAAAAAAGTTGATTTATTTTTAAAAATCGGGTTGTCGACCCGGACTGGAAGAGACTAGAATATGTAATTTTTATGATCCGGGGACCACAACGGAATTTTCGGTCCAAATTTGCACACCTCTACGGATCACCACTCTTTCGGGTTTTGGGTCATTGTTTGGTGCCGAGTCGGGTCAGTTCGGATGAATGTCGAGCTTGGACCATCAGTTTTCGGGTCTTTTCAGTTGCAAGTTGTTTGAGTTTTAAACGGGTTCGGACCAAAAGTTAGATCATGAATGGTATGCAAAAACGAAATAGAAATCTTATCTCAAAGTTTGAATATCACTTGTATTTCACTTTTTTTATCGATTGTTGGTTATGATTATTATGACCTATCAATTCTTTAAACCTAGAATTATTACATTTTTTTAATACAGAATACGACCTTTAATCGCTAGAACATTAGCACTTAAGTCATCATTTTTATGGGCGGAGACGGAGAAGGGGTGGCGAAGTCACCAAGGAAAGCGACAAAAGCTAATTAACTATATATATGATGATTCATGGGAAAGGAATAAGAAGTTGTAACTTGCAAATTCCACATAAAATAACACCTTGCCGTTGCCCGTTGGGCCATTTGCTTATTCCCCCCACTCAGCCACTATGTTAGGGGGAAAAAATTATACTTCCTCCATTTTTTTACTTGCAACATTTTCTATTACTTGTAACGTTTATATTTTTGACAATTATATTATTTCTTTCTTTCTCCTGGCACATGAGTTTTTTTAAAATTATCTCTCTATTCTCTTTGATCCTTGTGCAAAAGGAAACGTTGCAAGTAATAAAAATTAGAGGAAGTACTAAAATTCATTATCCTCTCATGTCATTAGGCCCTTCTACTTATGAAGTGATTTTTTTGGTTATCACTCAATCAATGTTACAATTTATAGAATTCCCTGCTGTGATAAAATTTGTTTCATATATATGGTGGTACTGAAGGTTTAATTACTCCAACTATGTATACATCTTTACATAATGATTAGTTGATTACATTGTTTTTTAGGTGCTGCGGCATGTATGAGATTTGAGACTAAACTTTATTGTCAATTATTCCTTATTTATAATAACAATAACAACAAAAAAAAGAATCGAGCCAAAAGAAAGAAATAATCGATAAGCTCAACCCAAAAAATCAAGCCCAAATAGTAGGTTGGCCAACATGTGCCTAATTGTAGTACTCCAAACTAAGTTAGGCCCTATGTAGGTGGGACTATATATATAATCATGACTTAGGGCTTGTTCTGTTTACCTTATTTCAATCTTTATAAAAAAATAAGTTCAAATAAGGTCTATAAGTTCAGTTTAGCCTAAGGTAAGGTCCGACACTCACAATATTTATATAAGATATGAGACTCCCACAATATAAAGTCTAATAGGTTCATATAAGTTTCTTTTTAGAGGAAGATTCAGATGAGTTTCTTTTTAGATGAAGATTCAGATAAGTTTGAATAAGCAAAATTACGTTGATATAACCGGGCCTAACAGTACTACTATACAATAATACAAAGGAAACATTAAATATTCAAACATTTTGAAGAAAATTTTGCAGATGGGTGTTGGAAAACAATCACAATGTGTTAGCATGTAGCAGGTGGAAGAGAACAAGGAAGGAGAAGAAAAGAACGTGAAGATTGAGCACAGCAAGCAGGGGAGACGCCAGGCAGAAGCTTGTGCCCGGGTCGGGCACTAGAAGTGCCCGGGTCGGGCACTTCGGGCAAAACTGGGGTTTTGTCAGTTTCCAGTGCCCGGGTCGCGTATCTAAAGTGCCCGGGTCGCACACTTCGACGGAATGCGCGATCTTGCTTGCTTGCGAAGTCGATCTTGTTTATTTTGCTTGTTTATTTTGTTTCCTTGTTTATCTTTTACGTATTTGTTATTTTATTCCTATTTACTAGAGGTGGATGTATTTAGGAAATAAGATAGAATTTTGGTAACTAATCTTTTAAGGAATTAGACTTGGAGATCAAGTTCTTCTCCTAAAAGATTTAGGGTTGTTTAGTATAAATAGGGGAGTCTTTTAGGCTAAACAAGTTGAAAATAACTGAGAGGGATTGTATGATTGTTGTGAGGTTGAATACAATTAATACAATACATTATTCTTGAGGGGAGGAAATTCAAATTTCCTCATTAAACACTTGTCTATATTCTCTATAATTTCTTGCTATACTTTGCATTGCAATTCTATTTTGTGAGGAGAGTCTTATACTTTTGTGAGCAACGATTCTGGTAACCTTTAGCCCACGCTTCCGTTTCAACAATTGGTATCAAGAGCTTTTGGTTAGTTTCGTGCAATGGAAGATTTTAAGGCTAAATACAAAGTAGATTTGTTTGATGGGAAAACGAATTATTCGCTGTGGCAAAGTACAATCAAGGATGTTCTTGTTCATCAAGGTCTCCACAAAACCTTGAAGGACAAGAAACCGGATGAGGTGGATAAAGACAAGTGGGAGGATATGCAACTTCGAGCTACTAGCACGATTCGATTATCCCTTGCGCCGGAAATCAAGTACAACGTGTTGGATGAAACAAATCCAAAAGATTTGTGGGACAAATTGACGAAGATGTATGCGTCAAAGTCTTTGGCTAACAAGTTACTCTTGAAAAAGGATCTTTACGCTCTTGAGATGGAGGATGGGACATCTCTACAAGATCATCTAAACAAGTTCAATGGCTTGATCACCCAATTGGCAAGTTTGGATGTGAAGATTGAGGAGGAGGACAAGGCAATACTCTTGTTGGCGTCTCTTCCCAAGAAGTATAACCCGGTAATTACAAGTTTGCTTGTTGGGAAGACTACTATTGCTTTGGACGATACTGTGGTGGCCCTAATCGAGGCGGCGAGATTCATGAGTCAAGGAGGATCGTCAAGCTATGAAGGAGCGGGGTTAGTAGCCGAAGGAAGCAAGAGGAAGGGCAAGAAGAAGGCAAACAACCTCAACATCAAGTGTTGGTACTGTGAGGAGGATGGACACATTCAAACGAAGTGTTCTAAGTACAAAGAAGACTTGAGAGCTTTGAAAAATGTGAGAGGTGGTAAGGCTTCTATTGCTATCACTAGTAGAATAATTGTTTATTGCTGCGGTCATTAAGTAGCCTATTGCGGCGGTTTTCGCTGCGCAGCAATAAAGGGCGCAGCAATAGGTAATTAATATATTGCTGCGGTTTTAAACCGCAGCAATATTTGAACATATTGCTGCGGTTTTAAACCGCAGCAATATTTGAACATATTGCTGCGGTTTCTAGCAAAAACCGCAGCAATATATTTATTTTTTATTAAAAATGTACAACGTATTGCCGCGGTTTTGGATAGAAACCGCAGCAATAGCTTGACCTATTGCTGCGGTTATTGGCGAAAACCGCAGCAATAGGTCCTTTTTGGAATTTCGCAATTAAATTTGAAAAATTAAAACCATGCAACTAACCCATCCACTATCTACCAGATTCGCAGACAAACTGAAGATTAAATAACATGAATTTCATTAATATATAAAGCTAAAAAAACTAATTACATAAATAATACAAAATATCAAAAAGTAAAATGAAAAAGCAAAAATAACAAAACAACTATTACAACTTAATGACTAATTACAAAAATTATAATAAAAACAAAAAATAAGAAACTGATCTAAAAAACGAAAAAAATCAAAAAAAATCTAAAAACAGATTTAAAAAACGAAAAAAATAAAAAAAAAATCCTAAAACAAAAAATAACAAACAGATATAAAAAACGAAAAAAAAAATGAAAAACGAAAAAAAAAAACCGAAAAAAAAGTTGAGAACGTCTCAAAAAAAATCAAAAAACGAAAAAAATAAAAAATAAAATCTAAAAACAGATCTAAAAAAATCAAAAAAAAAATCCTAAAACAAAAAATAACAAACAGATATAAAAAACGAAAAAAAAACCGAAAAAAAAGTTGAGAAATAAAAAAAAAATCTAAAAACAGATCTAAAAAAAGGAAAAAAATCAAAAAAAAAATCCTAAAACAAAAAATAACAAACAGATATAAAAAACGAAAAAAATAACCGAAAAAAAAGTTGAGAACGTCTCAAAAAAAATGAAAAACGAAAAAAATAAAAAAAAAATCTAAAAACAGATCTAAAAAAACGAAAAAAATCCTAAAACAAAAAATAACAAACAATCTAAAAAACGAAAAAAAAAAATGAAAAACGAAAAAAAAAACCGGAAAATACGAAAGAGAGGAGAGAGAAAGAGAAAACCAGATCTGAAAATGCAACGAATCTAAAAAAACGAATCGTTGCGGTTTGCTTGTGGAGCAACGACGCAGAGACTCGCCAACACCATCGAGCGACGAAGGACGCGAGCAGAGGCGAGGCACGAGAGACGAACCGCAGCGACGAAGAGGAAGTCCGGTGAAGTCCGGTGAAGTCCGAAAAGCGAGCCACGAGCAAAGGCGAGGCACGAGAGACGAACCGCAGCGACGAAGAGGAAGTCCGGCGAAGTCCGGTGAAGTCCGAAAAACGGCTGATTGGGAGAGAGAAGAGAAGAGAGAGAGGAGAGAGAGGAGAGAGAGAAGAGAGAGAGAGGAGAGAGAGGAGAGGAGTTAAAAGAAATGAGGAACAAAACCCTAATTGGGCCGCACAATTTTTTTTATACTTAAAATATCCTATTGCTGCGGTTTTTAGTAGGAACCGCAGCAATAGGTTCAATTTTTAATATAAAAAAATTAATATTTTAATATCTGGCGCAGACATATTGCTGCGGTTTCTGGTAAGAACCGCAACAATATATTAAAATATTATTATTTTAATATATTGCTGCGGTTTTTGCCACAAACTGCAGCAATATGTCTGGTCAAAAAGTCAACTTTTTTTCAAAAATTTTCCATTGAAAACATATTGCTGCGGTTTTTGAAAAAAATCGCAGCAATATGTTTATTTTATATTTTACTTTTTCTTTTTACGTGATATACTGCTGCGTATGGGTAAAACCACAGCAATACTACCGCAGCAATAAGCAATTATTCTACTTGTGTATTAATGAGGCGGATATGTGTCTCATGGTGGAAGAATCAAAAGGTCATGAGGAGGAATGGATCTTAGATTCGGGATGTTCTCAACACATGTGTTCTAGGAAAGAGTGGTTTAGTACCTATGAGCATGTTGATGGGTTACATGTCTCTTTGCCTAGTGGAGAGGAGGTGAAGATTGAGGGGGTCGGTGTTGTGGAGATCAAGCTCCAAAACGATCAAGTTGCAACTTTAGCCGAGGTTAGACATGTCCCAAGGCTACGGAGGAATCTAATTTCTTTAGGGAGGTTGGATAAGTTGGGGTATGAGGTTCATATGCGCAATGGACTTCTAATGGTTACCAATCAGGAGGTGGTGATCATGCATGGTAAGAGGAATAAGCAAAATCTTTTCATAATGGAGCATGGAGGGATTTTAGCTCAAGGGGAGACGTGTAACACATTGAGCTTGAGGGGAGAATTGTTGGAAAACAATCACAATGTGTTAGCATGTAGCAGGTGGAAGAGAACAAGGAAGGAGAAGAAAAGAACGTGAAGATTGAGCACAGCAAGCAGGGGAAACGCCAGGCAGAAGCTTGTGCCCGGGTCGGGCACTAGATGTGCCCGGGTCGGGTACTTCGGGCAAAACTGGGGGTTTATCAGTTTCCAGTGCCCGGGTCGCGCATCTAATGTGTCCGGGTCGCACACTTCGACGGAATGCGCGATCTTGCTTGCTTGCGAAGTCGATCTTGTTTATTTTCTTGTTTATTTTGTTTCCTTGTTTATCTTTTACGTATTTGTTATTTTATTCCTATTTACTAGAGGTGGATGTATTTAGGAAATAAGATAGAATTTTGGTAACTAATCTTTTAAGGAATTAGACTTGGAGATCAAGTTCTTCTCCTAAAAGATTTAGGGTTGTTTAGTATAAATAGGGGAGTCTTTTAGGCTAAACAAGTTGAGAATAACTGAGAGGGATTGTATGATTGTTGTGAGGTTGAATACAATTAATACAATACATTATTCTTGAGGGGAGGAAATTCAAATTTCCTCATTAAACACTTGTCTATATTCTCTATAATTTCTTGCTATACTTTGCATTGCAATTCTATTTTGTGAGGAGAGTCTTATACTTTTGTGAGCAACGATTCTGGTAACCTTTAGCCCACGCTTCCGTTTCAACAATGGGAATGACACAGACGGCAGCTTTCAGAAACTAAAATTGAAAAAAAATAATGGAGATTGAGATCAAATATCATTTATTGGAAAATCTCTCACAACGGACAACCGTGGACAAACTTGCATTCGTGGTTGGTGGGAAATTTACAAATTCTTGCTGGCAAAAAATTAGTATTAGATAGTTATACCAACTCGTCCCCAAAAACAATAAAAAGATGATTAAAAAGAAAGTCTCTCTTATTGGGATTGGTGGTTTAATTAAACATAAGTATTAGTAGTTGGGAAATTTATTAGTTTACAACTTAAGGCGATCCAAAGAGTCGTGAGGCGCCGAATTAAACGATTAGCATGTCCAATAAGGTCATCTTCAGTTCAGCCAGCTTAAACGCATATAATAATAGTACATCAATCCAATTATTATGCTCATGACTTTTATTCTTACATATACTTATTAAGGAACCATTTAGTGTTTGAAAATAGTAACACAAAATCTTGTGTGTAACTACACCATAATTTATGGTGTAACAATCCACAAACCATCGCTTTTTTGGTAAAAAAAACTCAAATGACATGAAATAAATGACAAAATGACATGAGATTCATGTCATTATTTGTATAGTACATGTCATTCTTGTTAAAGTCTATGCCATTATGCATGTTACACAATAAATTATGGTGTAACATGTTACATTCAAGACGCACTTACTTCTTACATATTGCATGAAATGGTGATAAAGAAAAAGAAATCTTGAAAGTGGCTGCTTAATATAGAAATGATGCAACGATGAAAAAGGAAAAAAATATAGATGTTCCTATTTGGATCTTGACACTATTTGAAAGTTGAGAGATTCTTCTAAATTTTTCCAAAGAAATCGTATAGAAAAAACATAGTAATCTGGGGTCATGTTTGGTTCATTTCAATGAACACATTATTACGAAAAATCAAACTTTCGTGACTTTTTCTAATATGTAATAAAAGATATTAATGATACAAAACATGTATTAGCATGTGTAAAAAATGGGAACACCGAACATCTTTTTGAGATGAAAAGAGTATCAACTTAACATATAAAAATATACTATGCTACTAAACTTGAGAGAAAAGTTACAACAAGGGGGCTCTCATAATGGTAGTGGAAAAGTAATTTTGTTCTTTTTCTAACATGGTCATAATTATTATGAACATCAAAAAATAGTTCACTGCAATTTAAGGATCATATCTAACTACTCCCTCTGTTTTTTTATTGCTACATTGTTTAGGTATGTTTTTTAAACCTTTAATATCTCTTATTTTTTTTAAGTAAAAATTATAAAATTTTGATATTATGAATCTACAAATCGAGACGAATCTAACAAGACTACACATATATTTTTACTTTTAAAAAGTTCTAATTAATTGATCAAAATTGATAGTTTGATTTCCTAAAATGGAAATGTAGCAATTAAAAAAATGGAAGGAGTATTAGATTTATATGGTCATACTTATTATGATCATTGTCATAGCATTCGGTAAATTCGGGCCTGTTCTCTTCGGCATAAAACAACTGAATTGAACTGAACTGAATTGAACTGAATTAAATTATAACTAATTAATAGTAATTATTATCATTTAGGAACTGAACTGAACTGAACTGAACTGAATTGAACTGAATTGAACTGAACTGAAAATAAGCTGGGGAGAACAGGACGGAAGGCATCACAACAAACTCGCTCATTGTAATTTGAAGTGACATTTTCCTAAAGAATGACTTGTTAACATTATCAAGTGACATCACTCGCTCCTTTCATTTCTATTCTTTTCTTATTCAAAGTAAATGTCTTGATTACATAGCTTCATAATGACCATAAATTATCACTTGCTTATAAGATAAAACATTATCAATGTATAATTATGTGCTTCACTCTGCAGTCTTGAAATATTAACATTTTGTAATTAATTTGTACAAATATATAATGGAGAATACTAAAGATTAAACTCAAATCTATATATATAGACATAAAGTATCAATATGGTGAATTATTCTAATAAAATCTAATGGTTTGTGGAAAAAATTTAAGATTTATAAAGGGAAAAACCTTGATCAAACCTCAATTTTCATAATTTCTTAGTCCTATAGTATTCGGGGCCAAAATTAGAAAAAAAAAGGTAAATAAATCTCTGACCCCACCTCCCGAGCACCCCCCACTTGATGAAAAACCCCAATTACTACGAATCCATGGTAATTAAAACTCTTATCACATAAGGCATAAGTCAAGTTTTGCTTGGTGTTTAGTGGTTCTTTACAGGTAACTACTCCCTCTGTTCTATAATATAGTGATTGATTATATTTTTTCACAGGAAATAAGGTAAATAAAATCTAAGAGGAAAGTAAAGACTTTCTATTTATTTAAATAAATGTTGTATGGAAAAAGGTGATTTTAGGAGAGAGATGGAGAATAATTGGTAAAAGAGCATTAAATGTAACCCTTGGATTGCATAAACAAATCAAAAAACTAATTTCAATAAGCAAATATATGATGATGACACAGTTTTTCTAGTCAAATCACAAAAAAATATGGAATTAAATATAGAACCAAGCACTATATTTTGTGACACCCAAAATGGAATTGAAGCACTATATTATAGGACGTAGGAATATGTATATATATATGAAGCATTCGTAATATTTTTAAGGTAAGATGAAGGGGACTCACTTAAGGGGGATAAAGGGAAATCCTCAAATGAGTCACATGAGGTTTGATCCCTAAACCTCAGGGATATGATGTGGGAAGCGATGCCTTATAGTTACTCGATTTTGGCTCCTTTTACTTCTTACTCTACGCAATAAATCCACCTTTGACATTTCATCCAAACAGTAACGCTCATGAGTCCCAGGTCATTGCAATAAAAGTAACTCCCGTAAGCTTTTGAGGTTGCGTGATATAACCCCCATGCAAATAATATACAGATATACTACTATTTTTTATTTTACTAGATTTGCTTTAGAGATAGGGAATATTGTTTTATCTTTAAATCAACCTACTTAATTAGGATTATTTGTTTGTCTTAATTGCGCATTCATCGTGATAAAGACACAATTAGGTTTGAGGTTTCATTGACAATCTAAGGATTTGATACGTAAGCATAGAATTGCTTATTCATGAATTCTTGAAGATTTCTCCTCTTTTGTCAAAAAGCTGACCTACTATATTTGTAACTTGTCATTTTTTTCCTCGGACTTTTCAGTGAATATATTAGGATATCATAATACTAAAGCTAGTTAGAAATAAATGGTGTTTTACGGTTCTATTGTGAAATGATATGAAATAGCTTTTTCAATATTCTCTTTAATTCAGATATGAAAGAAAATATTGTAGCAAATTTAAAATTCTTGGCCAAATTGGGAAATGATTAGAAATAATAACAAACTAGTTATTAGGCCCGGGCGATGCCCCCGGGATATTAATATTTTCATGTCAAAAGAAAGCATCTAATATTGCATAGTTCATTGGTTAGAACTTTACTATATTAACTTGAGGTCACGTGGTCGGATCTTGTACGAAACATGTTTATAATTTTTTTAATGTATGTCCATGGCATGGAACGAAACAACTAAAAGGACAGTGTTATGTGGCGTGTAGACTTGTTTCAGAACGCCTTTTAATATAATTGTATAGATTTACCCTTTCCATTAAAAAGTGATTTTTTTTTTATCAGTAAATAACTACATATTTTCCTAATCTTACTTCAAGTGGTCTTCTAGTCAGTACTCTAACTGAACACCGACTAACAACTACCTACTGTTGAGCGTTGATCGTCGAAGATGCAAGTCGGCGAATTAGAAATTGGACTGACATTCAATATCCAATTGATGATTTATTATTTTTGGCAAGATTGGGGATAAACTTTTCAAAAATACGCCTAACTTATTGAGGGCGTGTGAATGTACAAGGGAGACGTGCATACAAAAGCTCTCCCCTAGGCAGTACAAGAATTTAAATTAGCAATGTTACACCTAATCAAAATGGAACAGTTAGGCTTCATTTTTTTGGATTGAGAGAAACTGAATTGAACTAAACTGAACTGAATATAAGTCCAAAAAACAAGCCCTTGTACACGTAATATTATGCCATGACAATCTTTATATATTTTGAAGGATCAAATATATATCTCTAATAGCTCTTTAAAGGCACTATAGTATGAAGAGTAAGACTACTAATCTGATGTTAGCCATCTAACATGTTTAATGGAATGTAGAAATTTTTACTTTTTCTAACTTATTTGACTATTTTCACTTTATCTAATGCTTGAATTACTAGGTTTTAATATAGTCTCAACTCTCGTAATAACTTATTTTAAGGTAGGGTCTTTTTTACAATTTCAATAAGGACATCATATTTTCTAAAGAAAGATAACTTTAATACACTATATAAATTAATGTGAGCCAATATATATCGAAACTTTTCTTAAATTTTGGTAAAATAAACATTTTACTACATATTTCTAGAGGTGGCAAACGGGTCATACGGGTCGGGTACGAGTCGGGTCATTATAATCGGGTCAACTTTGTGTTCAGGTTGCATTCGGGTCGGGCCGTTCGGGTGCGGGTCATCTCGGGCCCATTAAATTTCGGGCCACATCGGGTCGTGTTAGGCCGGGTCAGGTTAAATCGGGTTTTTAATCTAGCAAATAAATAAAACACATATAAGACTAATAAAACTAAGTAAATAATTAATGGGAAGTGGCTAAGTCATATATAGTATTTCATGACAATTTGTTTCCTTAAATTTGTTTAAAAAATAACTAATATGACAACTTTTCGGGTCAAGTTCGGGTCATCATTATCGGGTCGCAGCTCGGTAGACTCTGGTTCGGGTTATCTTCGGGACTATTTACTTTCGGGTTCGACCCTGATTATTTCGGGTTTCGGTTCCCTTCTGGTCATTATTTTCGGATGAAGAAATGGGTCTCGGGTCGGGTCAACGGATGCGGTCTATTTTGCCGGCTATAGCAAGTAGCAACGTCTCACTATAGCAAGTAGCAACTCACATTATATCTTGTGTGTGCATTTGTAATAATGGCTCAAGGAAAGATATAAGTGTCAGGGGTAAAGTGCAACTACATGGAAAAAGGTATTGTCTTCTTATTTTGATTGATTGATTCATGTGGAGGTGAAACACAAACTTTCTTGTTTTACTTGTCTCAATATCTGAGATACCTCAACCTAGATAACACAGGTCTCTGATACCTTCTAGTAGTATTATTTAACTACACAATTCTGGGTAAATTCAACAGTAAAAGTAATTGAATAAGCTAAGTACTGTTGTAATATTCTATGTAAACAGTGAACGGATAAAACGGCGCTGTATTTTGCCGCCCATGATTAGACACTTCACTGCATAATAACTGCAGTGATATGATGTATCACCGGGTGAATTATTCACCCGGCACTATATATACCGCACTTCGCGGGAGAAAATGAATAACACAACAACAAGAGCATACACTCCAATCTTGCTTAAAATCTCTCTATAATATAACACGTTATCAGCACCATTCGCTCTACTATCAAAAGGTAGTTCTTCTCAATTGCTACTAATTTTTTTTTTCAAAAAAAAAAAAATGGATCACCAGTGTAATGGGATCAATACTATTCTAAACAATGTATCTCTTTGTAGTATATATTTTATCATAGAACGTAATAGTGTACCTTGTACCACAAATCCGGCACGAGGAGTTGGTAGTGCACCCCACCGCCATAATACTCACGTTAATAGCCATGTCGGCGAACGCCGACAAACCACCGTCCCTAATCTCAATGATAACCCTCCTCCGGAACCACCAACTGAAATCCGGCAAACTCCTAATAATAATAAAAGGAGTAGGGACGATGAGGGTCCTTCCGTCAGCAGCAAGCGACGGCAAAGTAATTAATTGGCGGTATTGGCTCGGCCACCGCCAAGCAAGTCACGCCACCTTCATGGAGGGCAAAGACCTTGCATTTAAAGCCGCCTATATGGACGGGCTATATGAACGGGCTATTCTGTTGAACTTGCCGCCTAAATGGACTGGCTCCGCCGCCTGGATGGACGGCTAATACTACGAAGAAGATGAATTTTTGGCCAGATAATAGCTATAATGGTGGAGTTACCTGCTACCTTTTTCTTGTTTGTTATTTTTCATGGAATTTATGTCTTGTATTTATTTTATTTTGCTTTTAACTGTGAAAAAAAAGGGGGAGAAAGCTTTGAGACTATGTACAAGAAAATGATGAAAGAAGTAGCTAGACTTCTTTGCACCGAAATGAAGCTAGCTTATAAGTACCAGTTTTTTTAATTTGTTTTAAATTCTGGCAGCAATTTCCAATGTTAACTACTACTAGTTCCAAAGCTAATGCTAACCATCAACCTGCATTTCTGTCTTGGCACTTGGAAACTTGTTTGTCATGTAGTGTAGTATACTAGTATAGCCAACGTCCCACTACAAATGAATCCTCCACTTAGTGTTCCTTTTAAACACACAAAAAAAAAAAAAAGGGGGGATTCAAAGTGTTGAACAAAAATAAGTAATTTAATGCTTTCGTTTTTCTTTGTGCCTCACTTGTCATACTGATGTTTTTTTTGGACTTAAAAGCATAGATAAAGGCCACTTTAGACAATAAATGGTATGACTAGTATCTAATATCTCAAACCATGAGTTAGTTATAAATTATAACCATACGTTAGCTACATATACTCTATTTTTCGTCTTGTCGGCACGTTACGTAAAATTTACGTATTACATATCAAGATATATCTTACCTGTTAAATGTGAATAGTGTTTTTACACCACTATAAAAGGGACTTTAACCCTTCTCACTTTCTCGTCCGCCTCCCTCACTCACTTCTACCCCATAAAATTTTCTCTTTCATAAAATTTCACAAATTTCATCTCCACTATCTTCGGCCACCATGTACAATGCCAGAAACCGCCGCCCTCAAAACGACACACCCGATCTTCTAGAATCTTTCGTAGCGTTGAAGGTCATGTTTTACTTGGGGAATGATACTTATAACGCTTTTAGTAGGAATTATTGTAATTGCTTTTCGCATATTGTAAAACGCAATTATAATGCTTAATTATGCAATTTTTCTTCTATTTATATGCCATTAACACATGTGATTTATTTTTGGACATGATAGTCACATTCTAATTAAACGTTGTCATAATCTTGAAAAAAAAAATATGCAGCCTTTTTATATATATTTATTGTTCACTTTTCATTTTATTATCATGTTTCGAACCCCTAACCTCTTGAACGGTTAAGGATTCTCGGACCACTATGGCTTGCATCCCAGTGTGATTTTCTTTCGGAACTCTATATATTTATGCATTAATTTTCTACTAATGAACTCAGAAATGGCTAGACTTGCAAACCGAGATTTTGAGATCCTTGAAGCCTCAGGCCAAAGGTACCTAGAATGGAGGGTGGATGCAAAAGCTTACCTAAAGTCACTTAGCCTCGACCATACCATTGTCGAAGGTGGTGCCACTACCCCTTTGGAGCAAGCGAAAGCATTGGTGTATCTCAAACACCATATACATGAAGAGCTCAAATCTGAATACATCCTTGTGGAAAATCCCAAAGAATTATGGGATAACCTAAAGGATAGATTTGAGCATTTACAAAGAATTATCGCTCCAAGGGCCCAACATGAATGGTCAGTACTCAGGTTCCAGGACTTTGCATCAGTACGCGAGTACAATTCTGCAGTACTTCGCATCACCTCACAGCTAAAGTTGTGTGGAGAATCTGTGTCTGAACGAGCCATGATTGAGAAAACCCTCTCCACTATGCACGCCAATAATGTTGTTCAGCAAGAACAATATCGTGAAAGGCGTTGCCAAAAGTTCTCGCGACCTAATTGCCATTCTTTTGGTTGCGAGAACAAGACAACCAAATCCCGCTCTCAATTCATAATCAAAGGCCAAGGGTACAGCGCAAAGAAATAGTTGAAACAAATGCCACTAGAGGTGGCAAGCGCCGGAATAAGCGGGGAGGTAACTCAAATTGGAATGGCAAATTCGAAATAGGGGTAATGGAGAAAGAAATGGCAATGGAAGTGGCAGAGGAAGAGGAAGAGGACGCCAAAACTGGCGCCCCAATAGAGGACGCGGAGGAAGAAACTCCCAACAAAGAACACAAGAGAAATGTTTTAAATGTGGCATTCAAGAGCATTGGGCAAATGAATGTCGCACAGCCAAACATCTTGTGGATCTATATGTAGCCTCTACTAGGGGTCAAGGGAAACGTGGCGAAACAAATTTCGTCACTGAAACTACTCCGCTCCCGGACCTCGATGTAGCTGATTATCTCATGGAAGATATTTCTAATGTCTAGCCCTCTTATTCCCCCTAAATCAACCTATGATGTTGTTTTGTCACTTTACGTCATGTACTCTTGTCTCACTTGATGTCTCTTGTATCTTGCGTTCCATTTTTATCATTTCATGTAATGTACCTCTTTCTATGAATAAATTTTGTGTTAGATTTTGACAAATTTATGTTTTAATGAAGATAATGACAAACAAAGGCGCCCAACAATGCCTGATTGATAGTGCCACCACACATACCATCCTGAGTAACAAGTCATACTTCACTCAGCTCAAGCCAAGAAAAGGCGACCTCAACACCATTGCAGGCACTGCAAATATGGTTGAGGGCTCAGGAAAGGCATGCATAGTGTTACCTAAGGGAACACACGTCACTATAAACAACGCATTGTATTCAGGTAAAACTCAAAGAAACCTATTGAGTTTCAAAGATCTGCGCACAAATGGTTACCATATGGAAACCATTAATGAAAACGGAAAGGAGTACATGTATCTCACTAAATGTGACGATGGCAAGAAAATAATCCTTGAAAGGATGCCATCATACTCCTCAGGACTGTATTTTACTTATATCAGTCCAGTTGAAACAAATTTGGTGTCTCACCATAAGGTAGACAACCAAGCAATATTTACTCTGTGGCATGATCGCTTGAGTCACCCAGGAACGAGCATGATGACGAAAATCGTCCGAAGCTCAAATGGGCATCCGTTGAAAAACATACGGGTCCTACAATCAAATGAGCATAATTGTAAGGCTTGTTCCCTTGGCAAATTGATCATAAGACCTTCTAAAAATAAACTTGAAGGTGAAAATCTTGCATTCCTAGAAAGAATCCAAGGAGATATTTGCGGGCCAATACACCCATCATGTGGACCATTCAGATACTTTCTGGTGTTGATCGACGCATCGACACGTTGGTCTCACGTTAGTCTCCTATCAACAAGGAATGTTGCTTTTGCAAAACTGCTAGCGCAAATTACGCGTTTAAGGGCTCAATTCCCAGACTATCCCATAAAGAAAATTCGACTTGATAATGCTGGAGAATTCACATCCCGCACTTTTAATGACTATTGTATGTCAATTGGGATAGACGTGGAACATCCAGTAGCCCATGTTCACACACAAAACGGCCTAGCAGAAGCATTCATAAAGCGATTGCAATTAGTTGCGAGGCCATTACTCATGAAATCAAAACTCTCATCTTCTACATGGGGACATGCTATACTACATGCTGCGGCTTTACTGCGACTAAGGCCGAGCGCCAAGCATGATCAATCCCCACTACGCTTAGTGGTTGGAAAGGAACCTAGTCTTGCTCACCTACGAATTTTTGGGTGTGCGCTCTACGTTCCCATAGCACCACCACAACGTACTAAGATGGGCCCACAAAGAAGGTTGGGAATCTATGTTGGATTTGAATCACCGTCCATCATAAGATATCTAGAACCGTCAACCTAGTGACCTTTTCACCGCTCGGTTCGCCGATTGTCAATTTGATGAGACAATTTTCCCAAACTTAGGGGGAGATAAAGTAGGCCCATGTTGGAATGAAATATCATGGAATGCCAAAAATTTATCATATCTTGATCAAAGATCAAATATGTGTGAGCAGGAAGTTCAGAAAATTATACACTTGCAAAACATTGCCAATCAATTACCAGATGCATTCACTGACTCAAAAGGAGTGATAAAATCACATATACCCGCTGTGAATGCTCCTGCAAGGGTTGAAATACCAAGAGAAAAAACAAAAATCCACTTGCAAATGAATCGCAACACGCAAAAGGCGTGGAAGACCACTCGGAGCCAAAGATTTGAAACCGAGAAAGTCTAGAAGAATAGAAACAAATAATGAGAAAACCGATGATTCTTCTAAAGTGGAACAATTTTCAAATGACGAAAACGTCATTAACCCCCAAAATGAACTCAAAGAATCGATGCTACATCCGAGGGGAGCGTGAAAATGCTAGCGTCGACAATCACGAAATTTCAATAAATTTTGTCCATTCTAGAAAGCAATGGAACAGGGGTAAAAACCCCGATTGATGAAATATTTGCATATTCAATAGCCACGAAAATCACCACCGATATTGAGGACACCGAACCAAGATCGGTGGATGAATGTCGACGAAGGAGTGATTGGCCTAAATGGAAAGAGGCCATTCAGGTAGAATTGAAATCTCTCAAAAAACGAGAAGTGTTCGGCCCTATAGCCCAGACCCCAAAAGGAGTAAAACCCGTTGGGTACAAATGGGTGTTCGTGCGAAAACGAAATGAAAAAAATGAAATCGTACGATACAAGGCTAGGCTTGTAGCCCAAGGTTTCTCCCGAGAGACTGGAATTGACTATGAGGAAACATACTCACCAAAGTGGTAGATGCCACAACTCTAAGATTCCTCATAAGTCTGCTCGCATGCAAAGGACTACAAATGCGCCTCATGGATGTCGTGACAAAGATATCTCTATGGGTCACTTGACACCGATATCTACATGAGAGTCCCGAAAGGACTTGAACTACTCGAATCCTTGAGGTCAAAACCTCGAAAGCTACATTCCATAAAACCGAAAAAATCACTCTACGGTTTAAAGCAATCCGGAAGGATGTGGTATAACCGTCTTAGTGAATACCTCATGAATCGAGGCTACAAGAACGATCAAATTTGTCCATGTGTCTTCATCAAACAAACCGAAAATGGGTTTGTTATAATTGCGGTATATGTTGATGACTTAAATATCATCGGGACACCCGATGAAATCGAAGAAACCGCTAAATGCATGATGAAGGAATTCGAGATGAAAGATCTTGGAAAGACCAAATTTTGTCTCGGTTTACAAATTGAACACCTAAAGGATGGGATCCTTGTTCACCAATCCAATTACGCCGAGAAAGTGCTAAAAAGGTTCTATATGGACAAATCACATCCATTGAGTTCACCTATGGTTGTTCGTCGCTTAAAAATTGAAGAAGATCCTTTCCGCCCTCGTGAAGAAGGCGAGAATATACTCGGTCCCGAAATACCATACCTAAGTGCCATTGGGGCCTTAATGTATTTAGCCATCAATACTAGACCGGACATTGCATTCTCGGTCAATTTATTAGCTAGATACGGCTCCGAACCTACAAACAGCACTCGGAGGGAGTGAAACACTTACTCCGCTATATACGCGGGACAACGGATATGGGATTATTCTATCCACAAGACGGAAATCCTACCCTTGTAGGATATGCCGACGCAGTTACCCGTCGAGATCCACCAAGGCAAAATCGCAAACGGGTTATATTTTTAGCTATGGAAATACAAAGAATCTCTTGGAAGTCAACAAAACAGACTCTAACAACTACTTCATCAAATCAAGCCGAATTAATCGCACTTTATGAAGTCGGGTAGAGAATGTGTATGGTTGAGATCTTTGACCCATCACATACTCAGGGAAAGTGGTATAAAAGAGACACAAGAAGGTCCAACTATCATCCATGAAGATAATACCGCTTGCATTGCACAAATTAAAGAAGGCTATATCAAAGGTGACAGAACAAAGCATATCGATCCTAAATTCTTTTCCACCCACGATTTGGAGAAGGAAGGAACAATCAATGTCACACAAGTTCAATCATGCGACAATTTAGTCGACCTACTCACAAAGGCATTACCAAAGAAAGCAATTCCAAGAGCTTGTACACCTAATTGGTCTGCGTCGCCTTCGAGATATACATTAAATTGAGGGGGAGTCCTATATGTTCTGTACTCTTTTTCCTTCGTCCAAGTTTTTATCCCATAGGGTTTTTCTTGGCAAGGTTTTAACGAGGCAGAAAAGCATATAGGCATCTCAAAGCCCAACTGTACTCTTTTTCTTTTATGTTTGTTTTTATCCCATTAGGGTTTTTTCAAATGTAAAGTTTTTAATGAGGCAGTTGTGATCCCGTAGTATACGTTTTAAGATCCGTTCAAGGGGGAGTGTTGTAATATTCTATGTAAACAGTGAACGGATAAAACGGCGCTGTATTTTGCCGCCCATGATTAGACACTTCACTGCATAATAACTGCAGTGATATGATGTATCACCGGGTGAATTATTCACCCGGCACTATATATACCGCACTTCGCGGGAGAAAATGAATAACACAACAACAAGAGCATACACTCCAATCTTGCTTAAAATCTCTCTATAATATAACAAGTACTACTGTATTGTATAAAAAGCAGAGATTTATGGAAGTGATAAATAAATGTTGACGACATAAAACACACACATACAAGATGACAGGAATATATTAATGAGAAAAACTAGATAAATTGTTAGATTCTAAATTTTGAAATAACAGTTTTGTAATCTTACTTAAAGTGGGGTCTATTGATTTCTATATTTCACATATAAATTTAGTACTAGGTCTATCCATTTCTCTATTTCACATATTTTTTCCGTTCTGAAATAAGTGAAACACTTCTCTTTTATGTGAGAGTTTTTTAAAAGAAGTTTTCCACTTATTTCAAAACCGCTAAATCTACTAATGATTAGATATCTACATTTTTTTTTATTTTATAAAGATAGTTAATTCATTAATTTATAATGGAAGTGGTAGATAAGATAGTAATAGTAATATAGCATAAAAATAGAGAGACATGAAGTTATGACACTTCAAAGAAAATTATTGGGAATACCAGTATAGAAAGAAAAAAAAAAAAGCAATAATTCAAATCAAGTGCTTTCTATAGAAAATGGCCAAAACAGGCTGCTACACTTGGTCACTATCAAACTGAGGTCACGGATCTACTAACAACAAGTAAACAACTGCTTCAATGTTCATTTGCCCATGCAAGAAGCATACAAAGAAAAAAAACTACATTTCTAATACATTATGTACACACTACAAAGTGACCCAAAATAGGGAGGAAAAAAAGGGAGGTTTAACAAAACCACCTATGTATAAAAATAAAAAAAAGTCGTCTTTGATTATACATACATTAATTGTTACAAGATACAGTGAAAAATTCTGTTTAATACCATTTTCAAATGGTATAGGAAAATTTTTGTGGAGTTTGAACACCACCTTCATCTTGATCTTTTGATCCTTTGTGAATTTGCAAAGAATTTACTGGGAGAAAAATGCTAGCTATCACTTGAAATTTCCTTCAGGGACTTCTTTTATTGTCATATCTAGCACATCGACTGTGGTGCTAAAACTTCCTCCCATGGTAGTAAAACTTCCATCATCTCCTGTAATGGTGGATGACGAATCAAGCCCTGAACCCGCTTGTATTTCTTTGAACATCGCCATGACCTGAATCATTGTAGGTCGTTTCCATGGTCGATCATCTAAGCAAGCACACGCAACTTTTAGATGTTGCAAGAGCTCTATTTCCAAATTTGGATCCTCCCTTATTAGCTCGGGATCAAATACATCGCTTATTTTCAATTTTGCATGCATCTTCACCCATCCCACAAGATTATTGTCACCAAAATCAGCTGAATCTGTCGGTTGTTTTCCGGTAAGCAACTCGAGTAAGACAACACCATAGCTATACACATCCCCTTTCGTTGAACATCTGAAGCTTTGGTAATACTCAGGTGGCACATATCCAGGGGTACCAGCCAATGTGCTCACACTCAAATGAGTGTCCATTGCACTCATAAGTCTAGCCATCCCGAAATCAGATACCCTTGCTTCCAAGTTTTCATCTAGTAAAACATTACTTGATTTCATATCCCGGTGAATAATGTGTGGGATACAATTATGATGAAGGAAAGCTAAGCCTCGAGCTGCCCCGATGGCAATTTTTCTCCTTGCAGACCAATTTAGCTTGATCCCGACCTTCTTTCGATCATGCAGGACATCTTCAAGGGACCCGTGTTTCATGTATTCATAGACCAACAACCGTTCTTCCCCCACTTTGCAGTATCCTAAGAGAGGCACAAGATTCCGGTGCTTGATCTTCCCAATGGTTTCCATTTCAGCAGTAAACTCTCTATCTCCCTGCCCACTTATATGTATCAGCTTCTTGATAGCGACCACACTTCCATCCTTGAGCTGAGCTTTGTAGACATCACCAAACCCACCTTTGCCTATCATACTGTCATCATGGAACCCGTTTGTGGCTTCTAGAAGGTCAGCAAAAGTCAACTTCCGAAGGGGCTTCTCGAATGTGGCGAGATTGATACTCAATGCCTCGCGATTACTGGTAAACTTCCATGCAGAAGCTGTGTTGCCTGCTTGAGAGTTACCATCCATGTAGATATCCTGCAATGATTCCTTCTTTCTCCTCCTCTTCTTCACCTCAATGCCCACTATGATCAACCCAAATATACAGAACAGAGAGAACAGCAACCCCATTGCTACACTCCCTACAAGGGAAGCCTGCCTCCCGTGCTTCCGATGCTGAGATGCATTTGCAGCCGGGGTTTTAGCACAAACTGGCAGGGGATACCCACAAAGGCCGGTGTTATTGAAGAATCTAGAAGCTGGGAAAGTCTCGAACTGCGCTGATTCAGGAATCATACCCGAGAGGTTGTTGTTGGATAAATCCATATCCGTTAACAAAGAGAGACTGCCCAAGGATGATGGTATTAGACCTGAGAGATGGTTGTGAGAGAGATCCATAACACCGATGTTCTTCATCCCGGAAAGCTCTTCCGGGATTTCACCAGAGAGATTGTTATGACCCAAATTCAATATCGACAGATAGAACATTTTGCCAAGCTCCTTGGGGATACCACCCTGGAGATTGTTGTAAGACAGGTCTAGGAAAATCATGGAGCCATTGTAATTAAAATTTGGCTGAGTATGACCTTGGTAAATTTGCTGGAATTTGCACATGGTAGGGATTCTATCAACAGCATCGGACCTTATCCCGGCAAATTCAAGCAAATTCCCAGTACCGTGGCAACCCTTTCCTCCATAGTTTCTCAAGTACACAAACTTCTTCCCAACAACAAGACCAATAGCCATTTCCCCTGACTGTTTGGCTAAGGCAGGAGGAACAGTCCCATTCAAATTATTGCTATTCAAATCCAACCATAACAAGCTCTTACAATCCCCCAACTCCGGTGGGATTTCGCCATAAAACGAGTTATTTGAGAGCTTGAGGATGGCAAGATTATTCAATTTACCAATCCATGATGGTATTACTCCACTCAACTTGTTGCTCGACAACGAAATCCAGTTCAAGTTTGTGCAGTTCATCAGGCCAGAGGGAATGGTACCAGTTAACTCATTGTAGTCTAGTATCAGATTTTCGAGAGCTCGCGTGTACATAAGCTCAGAAGGGATATCCCCTTCAAGCCTGTTCATCCACATAATCAAGTCTTTCAACTGTGTGAGAGTACCCAAGCTACTTGGGATTTTCCCAGTGAGGTAATTGAAGCTAAGATCAAGAGAAATAAGCTTAGAGCAATTATCTATAGTTGGTGGTATAGGGCCACTAAACAAATTGTTTTGAAGGTAAAGTTCTTTCAAGTTGCTAGGTTTTCCCTCAGGATTTTGACAAATCCCAGGTGGAATTTTCCCAACAATATCATTTGAGCTCAAATCCAAGGATTCTAAGCTACTAAGCATTGAGAAAGAATCAAGTAAAGTACCCTCAAAGTGATTAAATGCCAGTTCTAATCTCTTCAAGCTACCCATTTTTAAAAATACATCAACAGGCAAATCCCCAGTGAAATTGTTGTTAGAAACATCAAAAATTTCTAACAAGTTGCAAGATTCAAAACCAGTTGGGATCATACCAGAGAGATTATTGTAGGAAAGATCCAACTCCAACAAAGTGGAGCAAATTTCTTGAGCAAAACTCTCAGGAATCAAACCCTGAAATTTGTTGGCACCCAAGTAGAGAAACTCCATACTTGAAGAGGGCAATATTGGAAATCCACCAGCAAATTGATTATTTGTCACATTTAAGTAACTCAAACTCTTACACCCATCAAGTGCATTCTCAATCTTTCCATCAAATTTGTTGGAAGATAAATCAAGATGCTTCAAATTAGGGCAATCTTTCCCAAAATTAGGGATTTGAGTTGAGAAATTATTTGAAGAAAGATCCATATACTCCAAACTTGAACACCCAGAAACAGAAAAAATTCCCTCAAGTTTATTCCCTTTTAAAACCAACTGACTCAAGTTTTCACACCCTTGAGATAACAGCCATGGAAGAGCTTGTTTCCCAGTTAATTGATTTCCAGAAACATCCAAACTTTTAAGAGAAAGCCCAAAATGAGCACCCCTCAAATCTTTAGAAGAATCCAATAAATTGAAAGAAAGATTCAAACTTGATAGAGAAGAACATGAAGAAAACCTAGACAAATCAACAAAAGACCCAGAAATGAAGTTATGAGATAGGTCTATTTCAGAGAGAGAAGAAGAACATAAAGAGAAAGGTTGAAGTGAACCAGTTATATTTGAGGAGGAGAGAGAAAGTGAAGTTAAGAGCTCAATAGAGAAAAGATGGGTTGTAACAGAAGAAATATCAGTAGAAATAGAAACAGAACTAAGATCCAATGAAGAAATCCTAGAGTTTTTGCAGAAAACACCAGTAAATTCACATGGGTCAGTTGATTCTTGCCAGTTTTTGAGTATATTTGGGTTAAAGATTGAAGATTTAAAGCTCATCAATTTCTGGGTATCTCTATTTTTACCATTTGGAGGAGGTGAAGCAGCTGAAACAGAGGAAAACAGAGGTGGGGTGAGAAAAAACAGCAATAATAGAGTGTAAAGTAGCTTCATTTTTTCTGGGTATTGTTTCATTAAGCTAATAATTACTGGGTTTTACTGGGTTAGGGTTTCAGAGTCAGCCATTATTGAGAAAGTTGAGAGCTTGAAGAAAATAAAATTTGAGGAAGAAGAAGAAGAACAAGAAAAAAGAGAGGTAAAAAATCTGTATTAAGAATGAAGAGAAGAGTATATATTAAGAGGAAGACTTAGGGAGAAGTGGAGGAAACAGCTGGTGCTCACATGCCATGTGACACTCTCTCTCTAAAAATTTGTTTCTTGAAGTTCTAATCTTCTCTCAACTGTTAAAAAAATCAGATTAAAAAATTATTGAAGGTGTGAAATTTTGGGTAATTGGAGGGAAGGTGTGTAGTTAATTAATTAAATAAAAATAATTAAATTGATTAGGTTTTGATATTGAAAAGAAATTAAGGGGGGGTGTTTGTCTATTTGTCTTGTCTGTCAATTTTATGTTATTTTCTTTTTAGGTTGTGTACGTGTGAGTAACCATGGATCCATCCCTATGCAACACACATGTCACCATCTCTCTTTCTCTAAGGGTCCCCATCTAAAAGCTATCCATGCTATCTATCTAATCTAAGTGCTAAATGTTAATCTTTGGATTGTTTGGTCTTTGTTTGACTATTGAGTACTCACATGCATGCTTCAATTTGAATGTATTACTACTACATGATCCATTTTGGAATTATTGGCAACTTATTGTACTCATAGCTAGCTCATTGTCATTTGTCATAGTGTTTTAAAATGATGTTAATAGGTAAGGTAAGTAAAAGGGAAAAAACTTTATCTACCCACCGGGTAGACTACCCACCATTAATAAAGACTTATTGAGGGTTGTGGTAATGAAATCCAACTCAACATGATTAATATTTTTTTAATACTCTATTAGTAGTGGGTTGTCTACCCGGTGGGTAGGTGTAGCAATGTCCAAGTAAAAGAATTCATTAATAAATAATTTCAACTTTGGGAATGTAAAGGATTTGTTATTTTAGATATTTTCTTTGTTTTTCTTATAGATGTAATATTTACTTTTTGGTGAGGAGATGGAAAAAGAAATCAACTATTACTTCTAAAATAGATAGGAAGAAGTATTACTCCCTTTATCATTAATTATATGATCCTTTTGGTCTTTCACTACTTCGATGTTTGTGGTTAACCATTAAAATATTTAAGTACACATTAATTTGAATATAAAATCTAATATTTTGAAATTATATGTCATGACGAATCTAACACCTAACATTATGTTATATTTTCCTATAAATGGGTAAGGTCAAACTCTGTAATTTTTTACTCCAAAAAAGAAAACGGAGCATATAATTAAGAACGGAGAAAGTATTTGATTATTTTGAAAATATCTTGTTGTTGTGTACCTGTGTCTAAGAGACTCAGTATATATTGCAGAAACCTGATTTCTCTATCAGGCACATTTATAAGGAAAAACGAGGTGGTAGTGTTCGGGTTCCATGGAGCTGAAATTAATATGCAAAATCCTTGCCACACCCAAATTTGTTTTCATTGTTTGGTTAGCATTGCTTGGCATATTAGTTACTTGTGACAATCTTCTAAACATTAGCTTTCAGTGTCATCATGATCAAGTGTTTGTTCAGTGTAAGGAGAATGAGACAATTGATCATCTTGTGTGACTTTTCTCATGGAGTTTGGAGGATTGTACTTCAGTGGATGGGATGGACTCGAGTGTCTAAGAGCTAGCTAATATACAGAAGTGCAGAGTACATTAATCAAGTTGCCAACAACATTCTAGTCATCAGGGCTATAGCTGTGCTTTCACTACTGTTGGTTATGGCCCAATTAATCGGCCGGATTGGTATAAAACTTAACACCTCTTTAGTCTTCACCACATTGGTGTAAAAGTTGTCAATTGTGACAGATGAATATAAAACTTAGATTCGTGTGACAAATGAGTATAATATTTGGTTTGTCCAACATTTAAGCCTTGTTTTTCGTTATTTCTCGTCCGAAGGGTTGCACATATTACGATTCTATTTTTTCTCTATTTATTGTCGTGTCACTTATTATATTATTGTCGATTAATTTTATTTCCCTAGCTATATCATCACCTAATTAGTTATGTTATAATAAAATTAAACGATGTAAATATAATGGTGTGCGTTATTTAATAGTTGCAATTATTGTGTTGTACATTCGTAATATATCTTGATCTACATCTTTGTTCATTAATCATAACCAAAATTAATCATGATTGTTGTATTAGATTGTAGCTTCATTTATTAAGAGGAAAAGATGAAAGGTACTTGGAGTCATTTTATTTTCATGTTTTATTTACCATCATTAATTAGGTATTACTTTGTTATAAAACATACTTATAAAGTATGTACAAAGTACATGATTGATATACAAGAATTAGGGTTTGGGCTCACAAGGGTCAGGGGAGACTAAGAAGATAATTAGGGAATAGATAATGTGATTTTGGTTTGTTTTGAGGGCAAAAAGCTTATTATTTCTCTATGTTAATTTACATCATCACACAATTTGATATTCACAATTTTTCTCCGATTTTTGGCATGTTGGATTGTGAAAAAGCAAGAATGTACATAAGTACCTTTTTCTTTGTTTGCGTTCTTCTTTTTTAAAAAAAATCTACCTCTATGTTTTTGTTTTTATTTTCAGTTATATATATTTTGTCAGCCTTTTGGCTTTAAGTTCCTGCATACTTGTAGGCCCCCACTAGGCAACTAATGTAATTCAGCTTCATTTTTTTTGGTTTATATGTTTGAAACTTTCCCCTTCTCACTTCTTTTGTCGTGTAAACGTAACATTAGCATGGATTTCATAATTGATATTCTAAGTTTCTAACCAGTTAAACGGGATGCTTAAATTATTAGCAGCCTTAGTGGTCTTAAATAGTAGTAATCGTAATGTAATATGTAATTGATGGGTGTAATTTGGAAAGAATTATATTTAAAATATTCTTTTTTTTAATTAGAAGAGATATATGATCCAATGATTAACCCCTGTTAGGCTACTAGCCTGCAGCTCAGAGACTATATACAAGGCTTAACAACCCATAATAAGGGGGGAGAAAAAGATAGAGAGAGAAAATGTCCACTTCATAAGGTCAAATGAGGTTTTATAACCCAAAATTTAAGTTTACAATAGTATGAGTAACTCCCATGTCTTGTAAAATGAGCAACTCACAATTCTCTCATCAATGTGAGAAGTAAAAAACATAAGTACATGATTATATTTGTTTTATATATATATTGATTAAAATTATGGTCAAAATTCGTATAAATAAAGCATAAAAGTCAAAGAGTTACGAGTATTCTAAAATGGAGAAGTTATATTAAAAGTAAAATTGGGGATATAAAGTACTCCCTCTGTACTTTTTTAGTTCGCTCACTTGGAATCTTGACACTATTCACAATTAGAGAGAATCTTATAATTTTTTTTTCTTCAGAAAATATATAATCATGTAGGGTCTATTTGATTCGTTGCAATGAATCTTTTATTAATATTCAATCATTATAATTTTATACTTGGAGTAATATGTAATGAAAGATTTTTAAAGTAATTAGAGAACATTAACAACGCGCACAGTCAAAACAGACAACTAGCTAGGGCCCCGTTTTTTTGGACTGAGAGAAACTAAACTAAACTGAATTGAAATTAACTGAACTGAAAAGAGAGAAACTGAATTACAAAGAGAAACTGAACTGAACTGAGAATGAGAATGAGTCCAAAACAACAAGGCTAGAAAACAGATGGCGTAATCCATGCTGTTATTGATTAATGCAATTGAAATTAAAAGTGGGGCACTATCTGCTAACAGCACGTGCAGCTGTCTGTTACAGATGACGTGGACGAATTTAAATGAAGTATACTACTAATGCAAAAAAAAAAAAGTTGGGCCTTTTGGAGTTGGGCTTTCACAGTGAGCCAATCAAAGCTGTTTCAACTTCTCTCTCATCATCTTTGACTACTCCTTTAATCCTCACCACACACACACCAACAGCTGCGCAGTGTACTATAAATATTTCGCACAACTTAACTACATTACAATTTACATACACATGCACTCTTTTAGTGATATCATTCATTTCCATCATCGTTTTTACACTGTTTTTCACCTGTAAATTTACTGTTTATAAGCCTTGGAGGTACATCAACTTATATATTCCTCAGTAGAATATGTGGCCTAGCTAGTATATAATCGTCAAAAAAAAAATCATGGTTTGTTTGACATAATTACGTTGGGCAGGCTTTGATTGGATATACTTCCTCTGTTTCTTTTTACTTGCAACCGTTTGACTTTCACGCTTGTCAATACATTACTTCAACCATTAATATCTTTAAGTATCGATATTTAAAAATTATAAAAAGTAGATTTTCGAAAAATATACATTGAGACGAATATAACAAGATCCCACAAGAATATGTTTTTCCTTAACAATAAATCACCAAAGATAAACTAAGTAGAGTTTGCGAATAGTGTAAAAGTCAAACCGTTGCAAGTAAAAAGAAACGGAGTAAGTATATTATAAATTCAGATTAGTTTAGATGAATCTTCTCCAAATTACAATAATTTTAAAATTATAATAAAGTTATCTTAAGGTAATTACTTTAAGTTTTAGATTTCTTTTTTCTCATGACAAATTATATTTCATTTTAATATCAAAAGAGAAAAGAAAGCTATATATATTTAAATGCTTTATGACATTAGGATATCCGTCACATTGCATCTCCCTCGTGAAAC
The DNA here is from genome assembly GCA_947648045.1 of Beta corolliflora. NCBI lineage: Eukaryota > Viridiplantae > Streptophyta > Magnoliopsida > Caryophyllales > Amaranthaceae > Beta > Beta corolliflora. Next base: position 345,600 of record CANSZD010003087.1, on the reverse strand, counting down.
GAGTATTAAATTGAAAATTTTCATCTGTGAACTCTGTAAATTATACAAAATTGCTTCCTTTATTATTCTTCATTATATATCAACAATTTTATTTATTTGAATATATACCCGATAACCCGAATGATATGTGTATCTAAGAATCTCGAGTATCATCTATTAATCTTAGTCGAACCAATAACTAGTTCAAATTACTAAAGTTTAGTTATATCATTCTAGAAACATACACATCAGCTTTATGCTAACAAATTATTTTTTACTAGAGTATCGAAAATGAAGTAAACATGCAAGCACCCCTAAAAAAAAAAAGAGTAAACATGCAAGCAACAACTAATTAAAAACCCTAAGTGCCCAAGAATCTCACATCACGTAATCACCATTGATTAGAAAGATGACTGGATTAGGTGAAATTGGAACGACGTTACGTACATGATGAATCAACTTGTACTAACATGTAAGATAGAATATAGCCTTCTGTCTAACTTTGACAAAATATCTCTTACACGTGCACAGTCTTTGGGTTAAAGCTAATCAAATATTAATGGGAAATTAAAGGGAAAACAATTACAGTCCTACCACATTTATTTACAAAACTGTTCCACATTCAATTCTAATGGTATAGCATAGCATTGGTCTCTTGTTGTACTTCCTCTTACTAAAAAACAACTGTCTTTTTAGTGCATATGATCGACAACCGTAAATTATTCTACACCAGGGTATACCGTGTACATATATCACTTGCTATCAACACGTTCATTCTACACATGACTTTACCTACACATCTTGCTCATTTGTTAATTTAAAGGTACGATCCAAGTGTTAATAGACGCTTTTGACATTCCATCTACGTGTGTGGTCCGCAAAGTACACCTTTGACCACTAATATATGTAATTATGCATTAATAAAAATTTGATAATATGAACAAGCACATTGAAATAAATCTAATAAGAACGTAACTTATGTGACTATATTTTTTATCATAATTTTTAATAAATAATATGGTCAAGGTTAAGAAAATTTGGTGAAGCTCACTGTGGACAAATTATAAGAAATAATTTTTTTTTATATTAAACTAAAAGTTCAAAAATTATGTTTCTCTATGAAAACTTCAATCATAAAGTTCATGTAAAATAATTACATTACGAATATTTTTCAACTTTTTCAATGTTTTGCCGATGGAACTTTCATGAAATATTTCATTGACAATACCTATTATTAAGCATAAATTTAGTGTCGCTTCTAAGCAAATAGTTTAGATCAGCTTTTAATAAGGTAAGAAAAAAGAGTATTAAAAGACATCCTACACGAGGGGTAGTCATAATACATAAATAGTTTAGCTTACATCATATTGTTTTGTATTTAGCTGAGTTTGGCGTAGTGATAAGGAAAGAATCTTCGAACCTCAAGGTTGGGGGCTCGATCCCCATTAGGGGCACTTTGGGAGAGAGTTTCCCCTTATCGTCCCCCCTACTCTCAAAGTGTCTGCCCGTAAACCCGGTCGGATTAACCTACGAGAGGTTCCGATCTAACATGGCCTTTCATCTTACCATGGTTTCCTAGTGGGGGCAAAAAAAAAATTTGTCTTGTATTTATTGACTTAAATTCGTACTCTTTATTTTTTGTCAAATCCTCTAACTTATATTGCGTGAGAATAAGAAATGTCACCAATTTTCTTGAGTATGTGAGCTGTCACGCGGAAACATAATATCTGGATGACATAATTTGCAAAAGTTTCACCACCAAAACAATTCTAAAGTGAAAAAAAAGGGAAAGGGGGAGAAAATAAAGGAGTTGTGCTCTTAAAAACACATCACACGTGCACTAACATAAACAAGCAATTATTAGAGAGAGAGATTGAATTTTAGGGAGTAAAGAAGATTAAAGGGGAAGGTATGGACTTTAGAGAGTCGTTGATTAGTTTTGGATTACATAAAATACGTGATTACTACTTTTTTTTCACTAATTTAGTAGGGCGAAATTAAGCGGAGTTTGTTAGGGAAGGTGGTGGACATGTAGAGACACGAGTAGGATAACCCGGAGTTTTTAAAAATAATGGGATAATCATCAACATGTTCGTCCTTGTTCAAAAATTCCATCCACATTCAACTAACTTTTAGAATTTTATGTCAATTATATCATACATATGTGTGTATTGTATATCGCTAATTTTTTATTTTATTACTCACTTGTAGAGTTTTAAATGAGCAAAAAAATATTCTTAAGTATACGGTACCCCAAGTATACCATATAGCTTTTGAAAGTATTATTTGCTCACTTGTCATTTTGTAATTAAGTAGCAAATCCTAAGTTCCTTGTAGTTGTAGCCTTGTAGGTTGTATAAACATGTTAGTTTAATTGCATGTATAGATGAGTCGGTGAGGTTGAGGTGGTGGAGTTGTGGCATCGCTCCCCACCTCATATCCCTGAGGTCTAGGGATCAAACCTCATGGGACTCATTTGAGGATTTCTCCTTATCCCCCTCAAGTGAGTCCCCTTCATCTTACCTTAAAAAAATGTATAGATGAGTCGGTTGGATCAAATTGAGTTCATGTTAATTTGGTTTCATGAGTTGTATTTGGGTGGCAAATAATTAGATTTGATTTTAGGTGGGTTTGGTTTGTATTCAATTGTCAATTAGCTTATTATGAAAATCAAATAATATTCAGCTTTTATACTATATATATACCTGAGTAATTTTGTTTTTCAAAAATATATCCCCCAACTTTTTAAAATTTATCAGATACCCCTCAATTTCTTTAAAATTCACCATATTTCCTAAATCACTAACAATCGTCAATTGTTTAGTCATTAGCCCCTAATTATGTTACAAAACCCTAATTGACCTATATTTGACCTATTCATCTTAATTGACCACCAATAAGACACGACCTATGACACTTTTATCTCTAATTCCTCCATAACTCTCTTCCCTCTTCCTTAGTCATAAGTGGTATTTCAATGATGGTCTATTATGGTAAATGGGTCAGATAGGAGTTGATTAGGATGTAATAGCAATGTCTAGAGTTAATAATAAAAAAGTTGATAGTTATTAGTCATTAAGGGCATATGGTGAATTAAGAGACATCGAGAGCTATATTATAAAAATTTCGAAAAGTTGGAGGGTATACGATGAAAATAACGAATAAAAACTCGTGGGATATATGGTGAAAAATACGAATAACATTTTGGTTGGGTTTATTTTCATTATAATCATGTAATTTTGGATATAATTCAAATTTAGGGGTTAGGTAATCAAGTTTGAGTGAGTTTTATCAAGCTCTGTGGTATATTGCATTTTTGCAAGCCAGCCAACAATAGGGTTATTATAGCTATTATATAATTAATTAAATCACCAGATTGACAAGTCTTTTTTCATAAATATATATATATGTCATTAATTTATAGATAAAGTTTATTAATTGAACAATAAAATGGTATAAACTATAATGGGGGACATATATATGGGATGGTAGTAATTAGTTTCAAGATCATCTCTATTCTATATGTCAAGAGGGGTAGGACACAGAAGAAAAAAAGGGTAACTACCTACTTTAATTAAAATAATAGAAAAAAAATAAAATAAAAATGGAACTTCCTAATTATTTAAAAAATGAAAAGACAAAAAAGGTAATACAAAAAGAAAACAGTCAATATTTACAACACAGTCAGTTACTTCTCTCTCAATTAATTAATTTTCTAAAAAATAAATATGTCTGATTTAGTGGAATAAACTGATTAAAAATTCAAAAATCCCTAATTTATTAGATGTAATTAGTCATTAATTTAATTTTCTACATGTTTTCGCATGCATCGCGTGCATATAATGTTAGTTTTAAGTTTATGTTAGCATATATATGTGGTAGATAGTAGTTATACAAGAGTTTTTCCTTCTTATTCGTTTCATGTTGTAAGATTGTGCAATTTAGAATATTTGGCTAGAATATAGAATATATTTTCCTTTTCATTAATGCTTTAGGATTCTTGCGCTAGTGTATATTTGTATCCTATTATTCCAACGAAACACAGACACACACACATATATATATATATATATATATATATATATATATATATATATATATATATATATATATATATATATATATATATATTCCGTTATGCTTATACTTTTTCTGTACTTTAGCATGATTGTTTGGCAATCTCCAAAATTCTAATTTTCTTCAGATTCTAATGATGATATTTCATTACTATGAACATCAGATAGAACTTTTAAATCTTAGTATTAATTATTTAGGAGCATATATTCGAAAGTCGATTACACTTAAGACTAACCCTTTAGACTTTAGATCATGCTTATTGACAACTTACCAACTAACTTACCATTATGATTCATCCAGATTTCAAAAACATTTCCAAGTTTTTGAAAATTTATTAATATGGCGATGGTTGCATTATTTTCTATTACCTATTATTTTGACTAATGAGCCTACTTATATACATGTGAGATTTGGTTATATTTGTAAAAATTGTTTAATTCATTTGTCAATAGTTTGGTGGTTATGTTGGTGGCAAAGAGTGGTTGTGGGGTCAAGAAGCCTTTCATTTGGTCATCTTTGTTTGTAGCAAAGCCAAGTACAAAATTTTTAGAGAAAGAAAGAGAGAGATAAGAACCAAAAATCAATGATGCCACACGAGAGGGAGAGATGACATTGGACATTTGAGGGTTTGAGCCTTTCAATTAGGCCCTACCCCAAAAAATAATTACTTTACTTATGAGAGTGAGAGAACTGAGAAGAAGGGTTTGCCTTTTAGCTTGCACATAATTTGGGCTTTTTGGCAACTTTTTGTAGTATTTTCCAACAATGATTTTCCTTCTCTTCCTAACTCCATTTCCTGTTTGCCAATTGGCACCCAACAACAATCAACAATGTCATTATGGGTCTACCACAGTATTTTTTTTTTTTTTGAGAAAGACAATATTATAATTTTTATCATAATTTTCATTTTCATTATTATTATTATTATTATTATTATTATTATTATTATTATTATTATTATTACGGGTCTACCACAGTATTACTATTTTTTTTTTTTTTTTTTGAGAAAGACAATTATAATTTTATCATAATTTTCATTATTATTATTATTATTATTATTGTTATATTATTATAATAATAATTATAATAATAATAATAATTATTATTATTATTATTATTATTATTATTATTATTATTATTATTATTATTATTAAGTTATTGGAATGATTAGTTGGGCGGGCCCATATGTTTTGGAGAATTCATGTTTTGTTCTTGAGATAATGTCTCCAAGCCCAGCCTGTTTTCAGGTTTTCACAACCCTCCTTCCCTTATCCTTCTTTTTTCGGGTTTTGAATTTTCTGTTTCTATTCATGATGAGGTATATTGGCCAATGATATACTTTGTTTTTTTTAATTGCACCATTTCGTTTTTGCACTGTTTATTAAACAACTTTGCTAAACTACTTCGCATCATTATATAAGAAAAAATATTGTCAAGTGGGGTTTTGTTAGATTTGTCTCAATGCATGGATTTCAAATATCAAATTTTTATAATTTTTATTTATACGTAATTAGAGATATTGACGTTCAAAGAAGCGTCTCGGTAAATGTAAAAAAAAATAGTACAATTAAAAAAAGGAAGTAGATGATTGTAGACCTATTTCCAGGTACAGTCTCTCACTATCATTGAGTATCATCTCATCCAGTTGTTATTTGCCATTTCTCTTTATTAAGGTTAGGCAGCAAACGAAGTTGTACTCAATCCTTTGAAGTGAATGAAGTGATCCATTCTTAGAAACTTATTGTCACATTAACTGTTACAAAACTACGACATTTTTTCTCATTCTCCAACTTAGGAATATCTATAGCCTAGTCTTGAAAATGTATTCATCACTCTATAGACATGAGAAACTTACGCTATTATCGTGATGGTAAAAAATTAACCGTAAGTTCAATTGTTAGGGTTGTGAGTGCGTAGCGGAAGCAGATTAAAGATGTAGAGATTGAGAAAAATAAATGGAGTTGGAAATATGTGGCAAGAAAAGGAGTAAGAGATGGACACACAATTTAACGTGGGAAAAATCCTCAAATAGAGGCAAAAAACCCACGGACGACGAGTACCGAAAATCCACTATATGAAAATAGGAGAGTACAAGAATCACCCGAAACTTATTAGGGTGAGTAGTACAATAAAACTCTCACTATGGTACAAACTCACAAAGGAGTAATACATAGGGTAATAGTGGATTAAGGGGATTGTGTGTAAGAGGTACACTCAAAGAGTGATAGAGGAATGAAACCCCATAAACTTTGGAGGATAGATCCCTTAGGGATAACTTGGTGGATTCCCCACTCAAATATGCCCAACATCATGTATTTATAGTTGGCAAAGTCGGTTAACAGAGCCGGTAAACATAAGCCCTCCAATGTGTAGAATTATCTAGAACTTGATTGGCTATTGGAGTTCTAGAATAATCATGAGAATTCATGATATCAAGGCAAACCTTGATTATACAATGATGCCAACTTAGCTGCTGTGCACCAATATACTCACGTGGGCTATGCACCAAAATGGGCCACAATGGAATTTGGGCCACACTAAACCCAACATCAATCTATATAATCATCATGAAATATGTTTGTTAATCAAAAAAATACATATTTTTAAAAAAAAAAAAATCATCTGAAGGACATGATAAAGTGTTATGAGATTTTTCAGTGACTAAACCAATTAATATTGAGCTCTGAAGTAAGAATAAAGAGTTCATCATTAACCATAATAGTGACTTAACATAGACCTGAGAAATGGGAATAAAATCAAAGGTTCACAGGCAAAAGAGGGGGAAAAGAAAATCAATGTTAAGTATAAAATAAATGAACCAATAACAAAATCTGAAATAATATAATCTGACCATATTATACTTAGAATGATGCTGCTGTTATATTATCGAAGGTATAAATGTGCACATTGAAACAGTAAAATGGACCACAACTATTTGTGATAATTATCATCTTCCTCTAAACGACATTTCCTTCATCCACTACATACTCGCATTTACTACTAAGAAAATGGCAGGTCCATCCCCTAATAGTAGTAGTACTAGTATCATGCCCTACCACTTTTAATTGAGAAAATACATGGTCATGTACATTTGAGTTTCCTCATAAATGCAAATTCCCAAAGGATCTTTAATACTCATAAGTCATAGTAATATTAATAATGGCCCAAACTTTATAGGAGAGTTCCATAACACCTCCCCCTCCATATAAGTTATAACCACAAGCACATCAGCATCAGTATTATCTCAAGGTGTCTAAACAAATTAAACTCCCTAGATCTCGCCTAAAGCATGGTAGGAGTAATCTTGGTTAGAGGTTACCAATGGGTTGGGTTGACTCGAGCCTACCCATCCAAGCCTAGGACCCGAGTCACTTGGGTCATGTGCAGTCTCTAAACTCGACTCAAGAAAATCCAAATCGGACCGGTCCATCTAGTGGGTGGGCCATGGAGTTGAGCTTTTAGGGTCCGTTCTGTTCAACTTATTTTAATTTATATAAGATTTTATAAGATCAGATAAGATCAGATAAGATAAGATCAGATCAGATAAGATAAGATAAGATAAGATAAGATAAGATCAGATCAGATGTTAGACACACACAATAAACTATCTTATAAGATAAGATAAGATAAGATCAGATAAGATTTTATAAGATCTTATAAGATAAGATAAGATAAGATAAGATTTTATAAGATCTTATAAGATAAGATAAGACAAAATAAGTTGAACAGAACGGACCCTTAGCCCACATTCTTTAGTTCAACCCAATCAACCTAATTAATTTAAGCCAAATTTAAACAAAGAATAAATGTCATTCTTATATCCACTCACACTAAGGGTCCGTTCTGTTCAACTTATTTTAACTTATATAAGATTTTATAAGATCAGATAAGATCAGATAAGATAAGATAAAATAAAATAAGATAAATAAGATGTTAGACACACACAATAAACTATCTTATAAGATAAGATAAGATAAGATCAGATCCGATAAGATTTTATAAGATCTTATAAGATAAGTCAAGATAAGATAAGATAAGATAAGACAAAATAAGTTGAACAGAACAGACCCTAAGTGGCATAGTGCACAAGCAGCCCAACTCTAACCAGCTTGTTACCTTCATATTTTAGTGTGCATGCAAACTGATTTGGGCAACCCAGTGGTAACTTCTACTCAAGATGGTATGGTTTCAGTTCTCATGTTCTTGGAATCATTTACCTATTGGGTATTACATGTTCGAATCGGTTTCGGAATCGAATACCCACTAGATCCGACTCCATAACCAAGCATCATATCAGTAATTTAATATACTTATAACTGTATGTATATATATAGATATATGAGATACATAAAAAAAAAAAAGAACAAAATGAACCCCAATCAAGTAACTCAATTGAGATTTTGACACAGTAAAAGTAATTAATGAGATTTTTTTTGGTCATTTGATAAAAAAATTGTGCAAATAGTCGAAAGACTGTGGAATCGATCTTGGATTTGGTGGGAACCGAATCTGTCTCTAGTTACCCGATTTTAACTCTTCGGAAGTAGTTTTTAGTGAGTTTGAAATAGTTCCAAAAATTTGACAAGTACTTTGTTCCGCTCAACCGTAAGTACAATGGTGCACATCCTTGCACAAGGCCCAAGGGCACCAAGCCACCAACCATGCACATTTCGTCTAGGAGAATTTAACATATATTTCCTCCGTAACATAATAAATGCAACAAATGTATATTATTTGTGAGGTATAAAATATTCATTTGTTACACTTATTTTGTTACGGATGAAGTACTTAAGTTGTGTTCTATACAACAAATTTTAACTTGTTGAAGCTTATCTTATTGGAACTTGTTCTCATAATTATTAAAACTTATATGAAATAATTTCAACTTAAGGCTTTGAACTTTTATAAATATATCTTTTCTAACATCAATCAATAAGTTGAACCAACCACTACATTACTGATAATAATAGAGAGGTGGTTTCATTTTGTTCCTTAATCCAACAATGCAATGACAGTGCTACTGCACAGTAAATAGAGCCATAGATGGTTTGATGGGCCAATTTGATGTAGTAGTCCACTTTAATCCAAGTGCCAAAAAAAATTGACATATCTTTGGCTACATTACACATGACATGGATCGTAACCACAAGATACAATGTACTAGTATATCACTAGAATTGAAGACAAGCAAAAAGACATTTGATTAGTTTTGAATGCTAATCTGTTTAAAGGAATTCAATAGACAAAATAATGGAGGTATTCATGCTATATATATCTTGATCTTCACTCTATAGTCTACGGTATAACGGACAAATAAGGGTGACTATAACAAAAAAAAAAAAACTATTCAAATAGATGGGAAATTCTCAAAGAATTGTTCTTCATCAGCTATTTTCTCAAGTGTACCACATTTATTTGTTTGCTTAATCTCTGTATAAATCTATACCTTCTCACTTGGCTCCTCGGAATTGGCCCCTAACAACTTGTCAAGATCTTGCGACTCAGCATCAGAGACCGGAGGAGACCAGCGCTCTTTGCCTCCAGGCTTGGATGAAGCATTGCCATACCACATCATTCCAAAGATGGCAATAATCATACCCAAAACAACATGCCAGTTGAGACCATCTTTCCCGAAGAAAGTGAATCCCATGACCAACACAAAAATAGTCTTCATGTGACCGAGCACTTGGAAGGTCACGGCTGAAAATCTACCAATGCAGATGAACTGGCTGAGGTTGGTGCCTATTGCTATGGTGCAGGAGAGAATTATGAAGAACTGCACAAACAAGCCACCAACTTAATTAGAAAAGGATAACCGACAGCAGTGGAAATTTGTATATTTTCAAGAGATCGCTAGAAGATACTAGTGCAACATTTAAAGACTCAAATAAGTTTCTGATCAAATTACTTATTCAAATATTACAAGTACCTTCATATTAACACTAAGAGAGTTTGGTTGGCGGAAACAGCTTCAAGGAAAAATGGTTTACCCAATTTTCTTGGTTTGGTTTGTAGGGTGGATAATATTTTTCCACATGGTGGAAAATAGTACTCCCAAAACATTTTCCATTCTTAAAGGAAGGAATGCTACTTTCTCCTCCCTCTTCTTCACCATCCCCCCACATCCTCCCCAATATTCTTTATTTTCTAACTTTTCACCCAAGGAACCCAAAAAAAGGAAAACTAATCTATGATTGTATTCTCCCCTGGAAAATGTTTCGTCCAACCAAACGAAGCCTAAAAGATAATGATGTATCGAGACTTGTCACAGACACGAGACACACGAGATAGACAAGTTTTTGGAAAAACAAGTATTATGTGAAATTATAAACTAGATCAGAATTTTAGTCTTTAACAGAACCGTCATAGTGGATAAATACTACAAAAAAATCTATGCAAACAACACGTGATACTTACCAAAGACACTGAAGTGTATGCATAAGCATCAACTCTAAGACCTGTCAGCCAATAGTCGACAAACGGCCCGACAGTTAGCAGTGAAGCAGCCTGCACCGGAGCAGTAATGCCCAATAGATTGAAAGAACCAATAGAATACTTGCGTTGTAGATGATGTACATACTGTAGAAGATCCGTAAGAAAGAACGTGAGAACATGCAAAACAAACCAAAACTACGATAGATTCCAGTGCCGCAGGAGAGTACAAGTGGAAGATGGCATAAGAACTGAAGAGAGATGTATATGAAAAGATATCAAACACATAAGGAGAAACTATGATGCCAAAAGCTGAAACAGAGATTGAACTTGCCAAATTTGAAAGAGCCTTCAAAAGGTCTATTTTTTACTTTTTAAAAGAAGAAAATCTATCAGCAAACTTAATTACAGAAGACCAAAGAGTTCACAAAAAGCATGCATCTAGTTCTCCCCAGCCAATGTGGAGGTAACTTGCACTGGCTGATGTTGTACATTATTCATTCACTCAAGTAACAGATGACGTCAAGAAATTTGACAATCACGAACATAGTTCAACAGAAACCAAACTCAAGTAGGAAAGCAAGAAGCCGCTTCAGTATTACAGTAAGCTTTAAGATTTTAGGTTCTTTGAGAACTAACATCAATTTTTTAAGAACCAGAAACAGCAGCAAGTGTTTCTCTCAGTTTAGAAAATTGACCAGATTAGTATGTACAACTTTTTTCAGATAAAATTACCAAACTTTTACATACTAAATCTGTTCTCGTAGCCAAAAATGGCATGGCTATATAGCCAAACAGACCTAATTTGTTCATAATCCAACAAAGTCAACTAGAGAAGACAAGTCCAACCACTGCCAAGAATAATTAAGACATCAAGCAAAAACAAGGAAAAATTTGAAAATTTCAGAACTTACATATTGTTGAAGAGCAGTACTCCATACAGCCACCAGAGCAGAAAAGAAACCCTTGGCATTCACGCTTAAGTCTGTGACGGTGCAGACTGCAACCCCCAACAGGACTAATACAATGCTGAGCTTTGTATCCCTGGAGTATCGCACGCTGTCAAATACCACTTCAAGAAGACAGGATACTGGAATCATACTCAGTTTTGCAATCTGAAAGGCAGATGAGGCAAACACATTACTATAAGGTGCTAAAGTAAACAAAGAATTATGTTCCATAAAAATAAAAATAAAAACAGAAAAGAACCTTTACTGACCTGATAAAATCCCACAGAATTCCACATCAGACTCACGTTCATTCCAACAATTGAGAAGTTTGCAAAGATAACAAACTTCAGTATTTCCGAGAATGGCAACTTTGTTGGCTGGATAAATCCCAGCCAACGGAGAGCAAAAGTCATAAGAGTGGTTGTTGCAAAATGGAGACCAGTCAGTGTTGTAGCTGCAGTTCATCGGAGAAGAGTCCACCATGAGCACATTAGAAGAATGATACATATTACAGCACCACTAATACTTCATGAAAATTTCAAGCAGATATATTATATTAGATATCATACAGACCACACAAAGAGAGTAATGTAATTAAATAGCAATATAGAACTTTCCAAATCCATGACATGCATGAGAAGAGTTAGGTGTCAACCTAATCCAAACGGCAATAAGTTGACTCATCCGCCAACATTATACGTTGATTTTCTCCTCTTTACTAAAGTAGGAGAAACTGATCTTGCACATAGGTTTGTCCCGAGTTCCCGACTTTCCCCTACAATGGGAGTCACTCTTTTACTTGGCACTCTGGAGACGTTGTTACAGTACTTGACAATATTATATTAAGGAACTCTGAGATTTAACAATATATATCGATTTTCCAAGAAATAAGAAGGCTTAGACACATACCATCCCACATTTGATGTCATTACTCAATTCCATATCTCCTTGGTTCCTCCCACTGCCCCTTTGAACTCTAATACACCTCTTAAATTTTGCCACAAATGGAGGTGCTTAACTTGTTACAAGTTTGATACAACATTATATCACACAGTAATAATGAAATTATTATTATGAAACATCAATATACTGATTGCCACCCATCTTAGTTATGCTTTCTTCGGCTGAACATTTCTCTCAGTAATGAAGTATCCATCAGGCAGCAGTTCCCTTCAGTTTCAAGACCTAGATTGATTGCCATTTCTGGTGAAAACTGCTTGACCTAACCTAACCCACCCTCTACAGTTTGCATCCCTTATGTTGATTGGGGGAAATTCAAGATATAATAGAAAATCATATTTATGGCTCTTGCTATGTGAAAACAAAAACATTCATTTAATGTGCCAGAATGGAAACAGAGAAAGAATATATTTGAACAAATACGTCTTTAGACACTTTACACTAGATCAGATCTAGTCTTTGAAGCCCACATTGACAATGGATGCCCCGTCAATGACAGCTTGTTGCCAATTTCCTTATCTGAAGGCTGACCATCACATATCAGCAATTATTGCTAGCAAATGAAAGGTTTTACTTAGTAGGAACAATACATTAAAACAGAGCCTTGTCCAAGGTAGTCCAATTGTTAGCTAACTTAATGCTGCTTTAAAGTTCAAGACTTATGCAGCTCTGCCCAATACCATGCACCTGCGCCATTCTCAATTGACCAATGATCTGTCTTAAAGGGAATACCTTTCTGGTGCATGGAGCTTTTTCAGTAATGCAGAGTCCTCTTAAGAGGTCTAGCTCCCTACAGGCCTACACCACAGTAACGGTGGCTATTGGCTCATCACCACAATCAGCATTGTCCTGAAGACCTGAACCCATTGCTTCCCTTACCACTGAAGTCTCAACCATCACCAACTTTTCCCAGCATCAATCATCATTGTTAACATCTCTTCTCACCACCACAAGTACCTGTTTCACACCCTAGTCTTAAACATTATCCATACCACACCCTTCCGTCACGAAATTATTCCCTCAGGGGTGTAATTTGAATGAACTAAATTAATTTTTACAAGGTTTAATCTGACTCAGATTTCCAAGTCCATATCTAGTCTATATTTCCAAGAAACCAAATCGATCTAGTCCAATTGTCCATCTAGTTCCATGGAACTAATTTCAAGTCCAACAAAAGCAATTCAACCTTGAAGTCCATTGCTTTTGGCTACAACATGACTATTCCAGCCCTCTGATAACCGGCAACCCATACTTAGATTTAGAATTGAAAGACTCCTGTATACAATCAGGTACAATTTCATAGAGATCATGTTTCGACACCAAAAAAATTCAATACCCTAGCCTCTGTAATCTTGTGAATGTGTAATAGACTAGCCTAGGGGGGGGGTATGGGTATTTTAGTAATATACTCTAGTTAATATGTTAGCTTGGGGAATAAGGCAAGTAGACTATAAATAGGGGAGATTAGGGAGGAAAAAGAGGAGGAAGAAAATATTTGAAAGTTCATTCTAGTGGTTAGCTTTGGGAGTGTGTCAAGTCACTCGAAAACTTGATAACTATCCTTATTTTCTGTTATTTCCATTGTTATCAATCAAAAATCATCATATTCTTCCTTATTTTTACTGCCCAAATTAATCAGTTCATTACAGAATGTTTAAGCCTTTTATCTAAGTTTCTAATTTTGGACTCACAAAATGCAGACTTTAGACTTCACATAATAGAGTGAAAGTCCAATCTGAAGATTCAATCCAACCTTCGTGAAGTCAAAAGTCCACACTAGCAAATTTAGACTTGGTCCTGGATTTTATTATAATAACTAACACCTCTATCCAGAACTAGAAAAAGTATTCCTCAACTACAACATGCTGATTCCCAAGTTAAGTGATGAGTTACCCCTTTTGATGCTTGCGTTGCGTAGAAAAAGAGGGTCACAAAGGGATAACACATATGAATCAGGACTCTTTTGATATAACTTGCTAAAAAATTTCCTTTCAAAGACATTACATTATCATAGATCTCGCGTCTTTGGCGGCTACATTTGAAACTCCTAAGCCTCTTATATGGCACTAAACAATTACCGAAATATATACAAGTGAGATACTAAATGTAAAATAGGAGTAGGATTTTTATGAAAAGGTATCAATTAGAATTCCCTGGAGACCATCATTTAGAATAATGTGGAAGACATTAACTGAAAATTTCTATCCTTTAATAAGTCAATATCTGATATTATTGTAGGGGCCTAGGGGGGTATGCCCATGAGGCGCTGATCACATTAGAAGAAATTCAAAAATTCAACTAACAATTGAATTTTTAAATGTATTCAGAGAAAAAAAAAAACTATAGATCAACCGATTTGTACCATTAACAAAACAAAGTATGCTAGCAAGGTACTCATAAAAGAAAGAATAGCAAATTACGAAACCTTACCGAAAGTAAAACCATAGTTTGCCATTAAAGCCTTGTTAACAATGATGATCCCCACAGAAGTGACGATATTGAACAACCATGCCCCCATATCGAGAGCAGCTTTCCTATCACCCTTATTTGAGGAAGTCATCTTGGAAGTCGTCGCTACAAATACCTTGTTACCACTCAAGAGCCGGCTACCTTGACCGGAAAACCGCCCTGAGAAGTAATCCAGATGCTAACTGCAAATCCTCCTGTACACTATTCTAGTATTAGACAGAATATCTTGCAAGATCTAAGTAAGCTCTATATACTACAATAAGTTACAATGTGAGAAACTCGAAAACACAATTCCTATGCCACCCCTAATCAGTATAGAAACAAAACACACTCACAACTCACAAAACTCACAACTCACAGCTCACAGATGTGAAATATGATGATGCAAAGCAATTCAATTTGTTATTTGATTCAACATTGACAAGAGTTGACTAGTCAAAAAACAACCACCTTTGAACTAGTACCAGAAATCTGTTGATGATGAAGTCTTCATCATATATTCAAGGAAGAACAATAATAAAAACAAGTCTTCTCTTATTGTCTTAGTGGAAAAGGGCCCTCCACCATGTTAATCTTACAATTATGGAAAAACACCCAAATACCCAATAAAATACTCAGAAACTGGATCTTACATTACCCTCATAATTAAATATAATTAAGTCCATGATTGATTTAATTTCATATAGAATATTTTCACTAGAAGCAACCCTTTTCCTTTTCATGTATGTCAGAATTTATATATATTTAATTCAACCATAACATGGCACAACCAGAAAACAACTTATTTTAGAACCATCATGCTGGAAACATTACATACCAGTCGGAACTTTGTCCTTTTATTCATTCCCATTATTTTTTTTGAACTTTTATCAGTATCAAACAGTTGAACTTCGTATATTACTCAGAAATTTCCCTTCTTGTCTGTGTAAAACAAATTACATCCCAATAATTATAACAAAAAAATCCCAATAGAAGTAATTTTATTACATAAAAAAAATCAATTTTTTTAGCAAAAAATATAATTTTTTTCTACCCTGTGCACCACAAAATAAAATAAAAAAACCCATTAAAAAAAATGAACAATAAACAGTCTATCAAGTAGTACAAAATTCAACAAACAAACAAATAAAAAAAGTTGAACAATTTGAAAGCAAAACATACCTGAATAACTGGGAAAAATCAACCAAATTTGACTAAGAAAGAATGAAAAGACTAAATAAGTAGACAGTAAAAGTGGGGTTGAGTTGAAGAAGAAAGAAAGTAAAGGAGCGCGAAAAAACTCGCAGAAGAGAGAGAAAGAAGACAACAATGGGAATTCTGTAATTATATATAAAATTTGAGGGTTTCGTAATCGCCATTAAAGTTTGATAGAAAGAGACGTAGATTCAAAGAAAGTGAGAAGAGGCACAAGTTTTGTGTTTTCATGGTAATTTTGCACAATTGGAGTTTTTTATTTTATGATTTTGTTTTTTGTCTTTTTGGGTTTACAAATTTGGGTTTTATAAATTGAATTTTAATGGGAATCAACTAACCAAATTGTAATTTTAGTAGGATTAGAATTCTAGTACTTCCTCCGTAACATAATAACTGCAACAAATAGGTATTATTTGTGGGTCCGGATCCTCTAGAGTTTTATGAAAACTCTACAAGGTAGAGTTGAATCTTAACCACATATTATAAAATCGGATCATGATTAGTGGAAGAAGATAAGGCAAGATATTCGGAAAAATAGGAGAATCTTTTGGAGAGAATATCCTTTGATTTCTTAATCAACGATCGATATTTAATGATTGTAGAGTTATTTTGAAACTCTAGAGGATCTCAACACATTATTTGTGAGGCATAAAATATTTATTTGTTGAAGTTTTTATGTTACGGATGAGGTAGGTTTTGTAATTTTAATCTATGTTACTTTTTGATGGGAAGTTTTGGGGAATTAGAAAGATAAATTAAGAATTAATTTGATGTGTAATATTTTATTCACCAAACCAAAAGTTGTGCCAAATTTTAGGGTGGGGGTTCATAAAAGCATATTCCTTTGCTTTCATTATTAGTTATCAAGATATTAAGTCAAATTACCATGTGGGGTAGAGCATAAAGGAGCTTATGATGCAAGTTTAGGTTTTAATAGTTAAGGTCATTTTCATATTTGATTTTGGTATCAAATGTCAAGAGAGTTATGGTGGACTTGAAGTTGAAGGGTGGATTTTGGGGAGTTGCCACTATATAGTATATATGGATATGCCTAAATTTGGGCGAGGCTTCATCTAGCCTTATTTTTTCAATGAGTGTTTAATTAACTTGTTTGTTGGCATGGAATTTGAAGACCTTTTGAATTTAAGCAATTGCATATAAATTGATTGTGGAATTTTTTGGTTGAGTGTTGAAAATTGTAGGACATAATCAACCATGTTTTTGAATTATTGTAGTTTAATGTTAGTAAGTACCACACTCTAAACCAATTATTAATTCACCATCAAATAAGGCTACAAATCTGTATTGTTGATCTTCTAAAAAATTATTAAATATGCTTACAATTTTAATATTCCAACAAATGATGAAATAACTAATAGGTTTTTTATTGTTCTCTTTTTTTCAATAATCTTTATGTTTTAAAAACATTACATAATATGGAATCCAACAAAAAACGGTTTATAGTTACCAATTTTCAAAATAAATACAAGTTTATTTTTTGAAGAACACAATTAGTATAAGTATGACTAATTTTAATATGACTAATAAGCACTAAAGTGCAAGTATGGCTGATTTTGAAATAAAATATAACAAACATACATTTATAGTACCAAATAAATCCTAAGGTAGGCTTACTTTTTCATATATGAACAAAACACTTAAACACATGTATGAGCAACATAGTAAGAGGTAATGTGATCAATATGAAAGTGTTTTATGACTATAGCGTTTTAATGGTCGTGACTCGTGCGATACACGGGTTGGATATTTATATTTTATTTGTAATATAGATTTAAAAAGATAAGATTTATCTTACCAACTCAAATATGAAAATTCTTTACCTTATTATTATTATATGCTCATGTGCATGGATCAGATATAAATAATAAATAATATGTCATTGTTTATCTAAAAGTTCATATTTTTTAAGATTGTATAACCATATAATAAATAGATCTTGAGCACACTTCAATGAGAAATTATATATATTTTGAATTTTGTAGCGAGAGTTATATTCGATTCCAATAGTATGATATTTTTATACTTGATGTGTGTATTTTTATTTTTGTAAAATTCTATTATTATGATTATTATTATTATTTTATATAGAAATTATGACATGACAAGATATTATATATTAGGCTTCTAGCTTGTCTCGATCATCTTCCAAATTTATCCAATAATTAGATTTATACTTCATGCACATAATTTAATTCATGCCCAGTTACCCACCAACCTCCTCACATGCATGCAAGCTCACACATAATTTGAATGGTATCTAACATTGTGAGTTATACTCCATTACCTAAATTTAATTCAATATCATCCAATCAATTAATAAAAATAAGGAGAAGGAGGTTTATTTTCAATCGGACTCTTATGGGATTAGTACATTACTTTGAAGCTTAGGTGAACGAAGAACAGTGAATATTTAGATTTTTCATCACCTATATATTATAGTTCAAAATCATGGACATTATGTATAACTTTCAGTTTCACGTAAGACTATTCTTCCTCAATTTTTTTCGTGGGTTTAAAACTATTCTTGATAATAATTACATGCAGAATATTTAAAACAATTTTCGTATAAACCACCTAAAATCATACGCATATTAATTAATAATGAATCAAATTAGCAAATTAAAAGCATACCTTCTTCGAGTAAGGCTTCTATCCACACAACAAAGATCAAATATTTCCTTCTACTTTGCTAAAACAACAAACGTAAGAATGATTTTTTGATGCGAAAGAAAAACTAGGATTTAACGATGAAGATGCACAACACAACACAACACAACACCCTTGTTCTCCTCTTTAAATAGAGCTTTCATCACTCATAACCCAAATACTAACTTCATTCGGACTCCTAACTCTATTAGAACTCCTAATCCTAAATCCCATACACTATCTAACCAAATTGTCTGGTGTGTGTGACCTTATACATTTAATGAAATAATAAGCAGTAAGTCTATTAAACAACTGATCTAAAAATTATAAATGAACAACAAAAAAAATTTATACTAATTGACTTACCACCACCAAGCGTTTATAAAAAACAAGCTTTATATGTACGCGATGCGTGCGTTAATTTCAAAACTTTTTATTCTATTATATATATAGTCCATCCGTATTATAGTTATGATTACACTTAAAATGTGAAAGATTAATAGTTAGATGAATTTAGATATATTAATTCGCTAATGTAAAAAACTAACAAAAGTTGTGAGTGATTTTTAATATTGATTTTTTTGAATGAATTTTAAACAAAAAGAATAGACATTGAGTTGGTTTGACTGAATTAAAGAGTATCAAAGGTAGTGAGTGTCTCAGACTTTTCAAGTGGACATCATGTATACCATTTTCTCTTATTTAAAAAAGTCAAAATATTTTGTCAATTTAATTTTTTATTGAAATATTTGATGCATATACTATTTTTAACTTGTTTATAATAGCTTGGTGAGATGAGAAAGGGTTCTTAAATTATTTTCTTTTGTAATATTTTCATTTCATTAGATCATTAAGGGTTATTTAGTACTTTCAGAGGGGGATACCATATTCCTCCCAGTCCCCTTTCCTTTAAACTAGTATTTTTTGCACGCGATGCGTGCGCGAACATTGCGGTGATATTGTACATGTTTCTTTTGTTTTCAAAAATCTGGAAGTTACTTTCACTAAAAAAAATGTGGTAGTTTTTTTATGGGAAAAAAAATCTGGCAGTTACATTAGAGTTTTTTTTAAAAAAAAATTCTATGACTTTTTTGCCCTCATTAGTTATCTTGGAAGAATAAAAACATAGAGGGTACTTTTGGGAGCTCAGGTGGGCCAAAGAAAGTCTTCAAGTTCCCATATATAATAGAGATAATACAGATATAAAAAAAAATAGCACTAAAAATATGTAACCTTATTAAGGCCTATGTTAAGCCCAAAAAAAAGAAACAAACCGAAGGCCCAAAAGCCCGTCTAACTCAAAATTTCGAAATAAGCCGCCATAAAATCTTTCATTCCATTTTTTTTTTCATTTCTCTGTTCTCCCGCCATATTCGTCACAATTCATCTTTTTTTTTCTTTCTCTTTCTCTCTCCTCACTTCAAATCTTCATCTTTTTTTTTACAACGCTGCAAAAAAATCCCTAGATCTATGAAAATTACGGCTACAAATTCAAGGTATGATTTTTTTGTTCGTTTATCTTCACAGTTTCTTATTTTATTTTCTATCTACATTTCTTAAATTAGATGACAATTTATTTACGTAATTGATTTTACTCGTTAATTGCGAATTTTTCTTGCTGGAGCTTGATTTTTTTGTAATTAGGTTAAATTGTTATTAACTATGTGTGAGAATTGATGGAGAAAGTTAGAGTGAGAATGCGAGAGTGAGAATTTCAGTTCATTGTTTCTGCAATCGAGTTTTTTTGTTTTTCTTCCGATAAATGTTTGTGTCGCGTTATATTCTATTGTAGAAACCCTAATTTTGTTGCTGTATCACAATTTTTGTAATTGGTGAAATTACGAATGCGGTGTTGTGGTTTGTGAAGGTTGTTTTAGGCCCTGTTCTTTTGGACTTATTTTCAGTTCAGTTCAGTTCGGTTTCTCGCAGTTCAGTTCAGTTTCTCGCACTTCAGTTCAGTTACTCTATGCATTTAAGTTTCTCGCAGTTCAGTTTAGTTTCTCGCAGTTTAGTTCAGTTCAGCCCAGTTCAGTCCAAAAGAACAGGGCCTTAGTATTAAGTGGTACTGTATTTCTTGAAAATTTAAGAGTTATTAGAAATCAGGCAGGGTTGAGCGAAACTTAGGGTTTTTGGTTGCTTTATTAATCGTTTTCTTTGGATTTCTTGTTGACTGAGGTGGATATATGTGAGTTCGTGATTTGCTTTCGATTTATTATATTCTTATATTGAGTTTGTTTAGAATTTAACATAATTTTGTAAGGGGAGTTTTGAGTTTTGGACTAAGAAATTTATTTTGTTCAATGAGGGAAAAGTATGTAAGTTGGGTGATTTTACTTGAAACAGGTTACAATTTGTTGAACGAATTTTCGAGATAATAATGTGTTGCCAAAATGTAAGTATGACATTCACTAATAGACGTGGGGGTTTAATTTTCAGGGAATTGAAGTTGACATGAAGTCCTCTAAAAAGCCGAAGGAGAAAGCGGAACAGGCTGCTGTTCAGGGAAGCATCAGTAAGAGTCCCATTAGTGGCAAGAAATCTAGTAAGAGCTCAGGAGGGCGTCAAAGTAAATTAGGAGGTAGCTTTGCTTCTCCTTCACACAGTTTTGCATCATTTCGACAAGTTGAATGTACAAAATGGGTTCAGGATTGCATATCTGGCTCTCATTAGTCATTAGTTTCATCCAAGAACAAGAATTTGGACTACCTGTCTATGCATGTAATGTAATGATTTCATATACTTAAGTTTAAATGCTAATTGAGATAAAGTTAATTCTAGAAAGCAAGCTTATTAGGGAGAAGTTCATTTTCAGCATCTTCTAACTTATCAAGGCTCTTACCAAATTTATTTTAGATCAAGTAACCATTTGTTTTTGTCTGTATTCTTGTTGAAGATTATTTCCATCTTATTGGTGTTCTTGTTGTTTTTTGTTTATTGACTGCAATGCAAATATAGGCTCTAGTCTAGGATTAATTAATCAAATGCCTTCAGAAGATGAAAAGGTGCCGCATTCTTCTTCAAAAATCAAATTGCAGCTTTTCCCCATAGATGAAAAAATACGGATTGGATTGGAAAAGGTGAATTCTGCTAGTTAAATGATTCTTTTTTGAGATTTCCTAATTAATATGGTGTCTAATCTCAGATTTTGTGTTTTTAGGATGGCCATAATCCGTTCTTGGAGCTAACTCTCAGTGCACGAAAGAAGATATCCTCTGTGCTCAATCACCTTTTCAATAAATGGGGCAGTTCAAGTGTTGCAAGGGGCGAGCTAACGCTTTTTCCCTTCAACACCTCAGAAGAAAAGTTGACCACTTGTAGAAAGTGGACTTTGAGTGACATTGGCATCAGTGCGGGAGATGTTCATGCAGTCCTTGGACGTCCAGATATTTTTCGTTTGAGGTCTAATTGTATTTATTTCTCTTGTATTATTACACAGCCTACCTCAGCATTTTGACTTCAGCTACTATTGTAGGTATGGCTGGGTTTCCTCTCAAACCAATGCCTCTCCTTCACGTTGCACAGAACCTGGTTATGGGAAGAAATGTCGCCGTTTCTTGGAGGGTACTTTTAGTACCGAGAATGAGGCAGATGGGAAGAACAAAGAGCTGGAAACATGCAATGAAATTGAGTTTACACATATGGAAGTTGAGCAGATAGTTCCATTTGTACCATCTCATCAGGTAGTTTACAAGAATCAAGATGAGGTGAATAGTGAAGGCTTGAAGCCAAGCATGTCCAGCAAAATAGAAAATGATGCTGCCGTTGAAGATAAATCTTTAGCTGAATCATTTAAATATCAGGTTTACCCTTGCTGCTTTATTTTCTTTTGCATCTCTGCTTGGTGTGAATTAATATCCCATGAATCTTTACATTATTGTCTCATATTGTCACTTTTCATTGACCCTGATTGACTTAGGTTAGTACTCCCTAGTGCTGACACTAGAAATGCATTTTATTTGATTTGTGATGATGTCGAAGACGTCCTCTTGTTTTATAAATTATACATAGAGTCCAAGATGGATGATTGCAGATGTTTATGGGATCTAGTATGTAGCTCTTGTAGAGAGATCTTTCCAAAGTTGGTTGAATAGGATTAATATGTGGTGTTCCATCCAATGGTTCCTTGTTCTGGTTTCAAGGTTCTTCTTTGGTTCATAGCAATATGATACAAGGGTGCCTTCACAAATTAATTGGACTAGACTGAAACTTTTGAGTTAGCTGTTGGTGGCTGTACCCTCTTCCCTTCTCTGTTTACAAGATTGTTCAATGTTTTGCTTTGTAGTTTTCAATATTTAATTGATTGTGGATTATAGTACATTGAAGTGTATCTTTACTACAGGAACCAAAAGTGGATACTGGCATTTCTATGACATCACTGTTGTGGTCTGATTTAAGTAATATAAGCATTGGAGGTCTTCTGTCTGAAGTATCTATGCAGGGAAGATTTAACAATGAAAATACAAAATCAAGCAGTATCAGATTGATACCTCAGCCTACTGCATCTGACTCACTAGATGCATTTATGGAACATTTTAAGTATCCTCAAGCTTCAACTACTCTATCTCCTGATATGCCCTCATCTATTCTGGATGCTGAGAGCACTTGTCATTCATTTGCATTTTCAAAAGGGTTATCCTCCAGCAAGAACATCTCAACTATTGGGAAAGGTGCTTTTTCCGCGTTATCTGTTCAGAATGCTGCTTCGGAATCATTCAAGTGTCCCAAGTCTGAGGTTCGTTTAGACCTTTGCTTTTGTTATTCGCTATAAGCTCCATCACCTAATATGAATAATTAACATAGGTTTAGTGTAAATCTAGGCAAAACATGACTAATTTAAAGTAATAAATAGTTTAACCAAGATGCAAAAAAGTCATAAAACACAGTTGTGTAAGTGTATACCTTTACAAATACAAGATATGGACTTCAAATTCAGTCCATGAAAGTGAAAGGAAGAGTAAATTGTATACTCCATGATCAATAAAAGTGTAACTGATAGTCAATATGGTACCAGATTCGATTTTAGGTGAGTTCCTAATTTTCGACTTGTTAGCTGCTATTATCTGGTTTTGCTATTAACCCGTTCTAAATCTAAAAGTATTTCTTAGATTTGGACACAGAGGTACCTAAGTAATCTAGGTCCGGAATTCGGCATCCATCTTTCTTTCTCACACCCATCAACAACTGAGTTGTTTTTAAGCTTCAGTTGACTATTTTGTACAACTCTTTCCAATGACACCAGTCCCTATTTTGAGCAGGTCAATGAACAGGGTGGTGTATTAGGAAGCAACAATGTTCAGGAACCAAAAACGGATCCCCTCCCTTGTTCATTAGGAGTGTATAACAATGAGAACAGCCTTGGTTTATCAAGCATCAGATGGGTATGCAATAATACATTACTCCTTTACACGAAATGCTTCCTCTGTTTTATTAGTTGCAACATTTTCCTGTTTTAAATGTTTGGAAATGGTTGCAACATACTATCTAATTTGTCATATGATTTCTTCCTTTTTTTTCACATCATCACACGAGCACCTTTTCAATTTCTCTCCCTATCACAAAGCTCTTCCAAAATACTGTGCATCACTTATGTTGCAACAAATAACACAGAGGAAGTACTTAATTCTTTTTCGAAGTTTTTTACATTAAAATCTCTACTTATTACATATAATTAGTCCTCTCATGGTTGATTTCAGAATGACTCTTTGGGTCCTTTTGATCTTCCCTTGACATCGCGGCAGACTATAAAAGATGATAGTATAAGCATTGGAAGATTTGTGAGATAGCAACTTTGATATTCAAATGCTCCTGGATCCGCCTTCGGTTGGTACTTGGTAGTGGTTGAACATAATGTAGTTATCTTATAATTCATTTATTATCATCTTTCAAGTTATGACAGGAAGGTTTTTTGTGGTTAACATGAAGCTGGTATGCACTTGAAAGACATCAAAGGCCCACATACAACTTTCAGCCATGCATATGATCTGATGTGATCTGAGGTAGTGTTTTGTGATGGGGCTTATAGCTGTTAATAGAATATGTACAGATCTAAGAGTTGGTCATTTTCATGTCTGGTGTTTGTCTCAGACATAAAACACCTTCATGTGGTAGAAGTTCAGTTGCATAATCTTTACGCGAACGTGTGTGTAAACTGTAAGTACACCAGCTTGTTGCAAGAGCTGGACTAATTTCCACCAGTTAACTTTCTGGACTTCAATTTATTGGTTGTCGGTATTTGATGGTTCAATGAGATGAAATATCAGATTGAAGATTTTTGTTATTAAATTTTATTTCCCTTGTGGTGAAATATATTGACAAGATTATGAACAAAACAATACGTTTTTTTCCCCTTATGTCTTTGATTCAAGAATTTTAACTTCCTTGTAACTGATTTAAGGTATACTACTGTTCAATTATGCAATCAAATCTTTTCATTCTAAAGTAGCTTTGATCTTGAATTTTCTAATTCATGAAAGTAAATGTAAGATTAAGGAATATTTCGGCGATGGGTTTTATTTAGAAAAGTTACTGAGGTGCGTGTAATAAACTGTGTGCGCCATCATATAGCACATTTGATCCTCGCAAAAACTAATATAGGAATATGTATGTTGTTGAAGATGAAGCGAGCAGCAAAGAGAAATAATCAGATTGAGAACTAATGAAAGGGAGAATTTCATGATTGGGGAAGGAAGTTGCGTGCTGGTAAAGATTATTTGTTGATCTAAATATCAAGGATATTCATTTTTTGTAAACGTTCACATCTATATTGTGTTATAAAGCAAATCATAACGTATTCAAGTCTCTGCACCAAGAAAGAAAACGTATTCTAAGTCCAAAGTTTGTGTGTGCGTGTGGAGGATTTGCAAAGCACAATTAGGGCTGTAATTTCCACCAAAATTATGTGAAGGTTTAGGTAACAATATCATCTATCTTACATAATTTTGATACTTCAATGATGTAATCAGTCTACAATTCCTATCATAAAGTTTTGAGATTACATCAATATAGAGCTTCAAAAGCCAAGGGAATAATATATTTAGACTTAGGTTTAGTCTTTGAAATAGGATGGTCTAGAAATTCTAGTACCTAATCTAAAAAATATAACAAATTGATAATATGTTATACTTATCCATGTTCTCAAAACGTTAACAAACAAGTAATATGACTGTGTTATGCTACGTTCTCAAATTTTCCAAGTTATAACGAGGAATAAATTGCAATTATGACATGATTATCAAACCAACAACATATACCTAAACTCATATTTTGACTAGTTAAATAATGTTTACACCTCAAATTCTATACTTCAATAATAAAGTTAGTCAAATTCAATCACTACTTTAATAAGATATTAAGATGTACAATGTAAATTACACAATCAGATTGCATAATCAATATTCATGGGAAATATAAATAGCACCGAATTAAATATGTCAAAAAAAAATTACAGTTAGAATATCTCATAATTCCCCTAGTATCCTAAATTAGAGAAATCAGATTGCATACTCAATAGTCTTGGAAAATACAAATATCACCAAATTGAATGTCAAAAAATATCTACTTAAGTTAGAGTATCTCATAATTTTCTAGTATTATGTTATTATTGAAATATTAAGCAAAATTCTATTTTTTAATTAATGTAAATTTTCTCGATGTCAAAATAAATAAATAAGCAAAGTCCTAAAATAATTTCCAATAATTATGAGAATTCATGAGTAGTATTGGAGTACAATAGCATCCCAAAGTTGAAAATGAGACTTTTAAAGGGTAGAGAAAACTATTCTCTACTAAGCCACTGAAAAACTTAAGCTTATTCAAACCAAGGGTAGAGTAGTGGTAGGCTGGTAGCTCCTCTTACTTTCACTTGTGAGTTGTGAGCTTGTGGCAAGGGTTCGATTCTCATGGGGGTATCCGGTATGGCCGTATGGAAGCTGTTGGATGGGCTGAGAGAAAGGGAAGCCGAACCCGAACCCGAACCCAAATATACCTGACCAAAAGAAATATTGCAAATAGAAAAGACACTTAGCTAACAAACTTGTTTGGCAGCTATTGCAAATTTCAGAGACAGATAATCCCTTTTACCAAAAACACACCCTACTGCTATCAAACTGTACAAACGAGCACATAATATTTGAAGATACAGAAGAAAGATTCAGCTGCAATAATCATCACAAAATTTACTCTTGATCCACTTAAAGCTGTTGCGGAACGTGGATTTCAGCTTGCCCTCCATGGAATACATGTTATAGGAAGCCACTCTCTTCTTCCTCTTCAACTCTGGATTCCCAGATGCTCCAAACTCATCCCCACTGTTGCTCGGGCCATTAAACGAGAACGTTCTAGGACGATCTTCGAATGCATACTGAGCTTTTACATAGGAAGAGTAATCTGGCATTGATCTACTCTTCTCCATCACCAAAATATTGCTTTGATTTGAACTCTTTTCTTAGAGATGGGAATGAGTGGTTCCCTTAACTTCACAGATACATATATATAGATATCAATAAGAGCAAAACATAAGAAAGCAAAAGCAACTGTAGGGTATGCAAAGGGAAAATTAGAAAAGAATAATAAATATAGTGGCTTACGCGTGGGTTTAATGAAAAGATATCATTTGCTAGTTAAAAAGATTTAAACCAATGAACATATGGGTTATTACTGGTGGGTAAGGAACACGTGGGGACTGATCTTATATATGATGGGAGACCACAATTTGCATATTCACACAAGCAATATGGTTTAGCTTTTTTGACATGAATATCTTATCTAGTGCAAAGTTGAGTAAAGCAATTTCCAGGCTCATTTGCTGCTAATATAGAGGAAAATGACAAAGAGCAAAAACACAACTCAAGGGATAAAAAGTAAAATGACGAGAATGACCCACCCAAAAAAGGAGTAACAGGCTGAAATCATTTCAAGGGGATTGGATAAAGGGGTGATTTAGGGCCTACTCTCTTCAGCGTATTTTTCCTGAACTTTTTTTTTTCTTTCTAAAACTACATACTATTTTTTTTCTAAACTTTTCTCATTCCGTCTCAAACTTTTCAGAAAAATTTAGTAAATTAGTTTTCTACGCATGTTTTCTTTTCTGCATTTGTCGATAAATAAAAAAAAGTCGGTTATGAAATAAAAACAGGAATAATGGCAAAGAGTTATAATCAACTAAATATTGGACAAAGGCAAGCAAAAGTCAATTTAAGATATTAATAAGGGCGTTTGAGCTTTGAACTGTGTTGGGGGCCAATAATCAATATCAATATAGAGACGAAAAGTAGTGGTAGGGGACACCACAGAGGGGAAGCAGGCTGCTTAAGCCCCCACAAGCCACTCTTATGATGTATGGATTCATGGACCCATTTATTAGTGTATGTGTATGTGTTTACCTTCATGATAAAGTAGAAAGCTATTGTTGCTTTCATTATGGATGTGGCCTTTGTGGGCCTGATAAGGTGGCTGAGTGGCTCATTAACCCCATTATCACTTTATCAGCATCAGAAAGGAGAAAATTAAAATGGTTAATCCTTGGATTTTTGGTTTGTGATATCAAAATAATTGGTCATATTCAATGTGAAAAGAAAATATTCTCAGGGAACTAAAAAAGTTAGAAATGGATGATTAATTTGGAATAATATTGTAAGCTAGGAAGTGAGATAATCTGATATACATCATAGTAGAATAGATATGCAGAACGTTTATATAGGGCATGGAATACAAGCCAAGCTAAGAAGTCGAGCAGTGTGGGAAAAGGAAAGAAAACATATATGTCAAAACGGAAAAGAACAAGAAATAATGAAATGAGGTAAGATGCGCGTACTCACTTGTTCTATCTTAGATTTCAAGTTAGAAATCATATCACTGACTGGGAAAATAATCAGCACCTTCTTCAACATCATCAGTCAATCAGTCTCGTTGCTACCATTTTCAGCCATGAGTACCCTGTACACTCTCTTTGAACAAATCACACCTAGTCTGCTCTCATTTCCGAATACACCTTCCAATGGCAGATCCTCGAGTATTAATTCCTTCTCCTGCACCTAGTGTTGGTTATTCAGGGGGGGAGGGAAATACTAATTATTATGGTCTACTTTCATGCATTCAATAAACAGTAGCAACAAGAAATGAAGACAGATCCACCAATCTCTCTTCCAGAAACATGAATAATCCCAAACTAATAAAGATCCGTTCAGATGGCTATTTTGAACAAATTAAGGATAAATATATTCAGGTCTTGAACACAAAAGATCCAATAGAAACCGGTTCAAAAGATTTCTCCACCAACAGGACAGATAAATCTACATAATATTGACACAGTTTGACACATATGTATCACAAAAGCAACTAAGCAAGGCAGCAAGAATATGGGGAGAGGATGCAATACCCTGTATCACAAAAGCAACCAAGCACAGGTGGAAACAGGTAAGAGCTCCACCTTTTGCAGAACAAAGTGTAAACACACAAAAAAATGGAGGTGGGAGTTCCAAAAAACCTATGACTCAACTCAAGAATCAGAAAAGTACCCTCTATAAGTGGTGTTGAGCACTAATCCTAGAGAGAATTTCCAGTCAAGCGTCATTCTCTCAGTGATCTGTAGACAAGCTAAGTCTTGCCTGACAAGAGGATCCTCTTGATTTTCATCAGGTTGATTCCAACTCAAGTGAAGTGCAAACAAACGAAAAAAGTCTACTGGCAATCTGGCATAACGAAACCCTCTGATGAAGAGATAGCTTACACATTAAAAGAGAGTACAACAAGAGAGCTACATGGACTATAATGCTGCATAATCAGGAGATCAGTACTAGGTATCAAAAAAGTTCAGAGACTTGAAATAGCACAAACAAAATTTTTATAGTAGATGCATTGTACATGTATGACTTCGCTTACATCGAATTTGCAAAAGACTATGGCCCCTTCGAGAATTAAGAGGTAACCATAATGCAGGAAGCTGACTCCAATGAAAAAAAAAACAATGATTCAATTAGTTGAAGCAATTTAATGATGTTATACAGCAAATTGATAGACTTTACATTTCTAATTCATCACAAGGTAGCACCATGTCTAAATTCTAATCTTTCTCTAACATTAATTACAGAGCAGAACGACCAAGGGCCCTTGGGTCCAATGGTATGGCTTCCTATCTCCCACATGGGAGACCAAGGTTCAAATCTTGGTGGAAGCAAATTTCAATATTGTTGGGGGGGAGGGGGGTTTGGGGCTTGTTGGGCCTCTGGGTGAGTGGCCCTGTGCGAGGGCAGTCCAGAGAAATTCTTCTTACCACGGGTTTCCGGAAGGGTGCCCAAAAAAAAAAAAAAAAAAAAAAATTACAGAGCAGAACGAAAAGCTGTTAATCTGCTGGTCTATCTTTATAAAAAACTTTTGTTGTATTATCCAGCATCAACTATTCCTAAAATTAAAAGGTAAAACCTATCTTGGATGGTTGTGTAATTTTCCGACCTCCAACTTCCAGATGTTGACATTTCAAGATATTGTAGGAGATAATTTCACAGAAGAGAAGAGAGCCGCAGAACCATCCCCAACATATTCAGTATACGGGAAAACCAGGAAAATGGACGAAAGGCTTACTTTTTTAGTTGGATCCATGTAGACAAGCAAGAGGGACTTCATAGTTGGATACTTCTTCCATATAGCCAAAGCCTGTCTAGGTTGTACTTTTGGGATAGATATCAGTGCCTTTAACCTGGAAACTCATAAAGGTGAGCATTACCCAGTTTTGATGGTAGCGGAATCAGAAGTGTAACTACACATTCTATCTTGTTTCTACAAATCCAATTACCCAAGAAACTCATGATTTAACCATGATTGTCCACTTACTTGAGCAGATCTTGCTCCTATCCAAATAAAAAAAGATAGAACCATAAAATTCAGAGATGAGATTGACAATATAAAAGTTGAATAATAAGCTAACATAAATCAGAAAAGGGTGTAGAATGTCAATCAACTTCGTAAAACTTTTTATATGAGAAAGAAGAAGATCAAAATTTTAATGTGAGGGAGAATGAAAGCAGATCTACTTTGTTAAAAAAAAGGCCGGCATCTCGCCCGATGTGTCAGAAATTACTCCACAGCAGTGTCAGGACTCTGGAGAGCTTGAAAATGACATTACTTCAGCAAAATAAGAAAGAGTAAGACTATTTAGTTAACATGTTTCTTATCTAACACCTAATAAAATAATCAAAATGTGAGTTTCTTCTCTCTGCTTTGGACCCTAGCAATCTCTACCTGACTTCGTTTAGAGAAAGTTATGTCGTGCTAGACATCGTACATGTTTGAATGTACACCTGAGAAAGAACCAAATATATTTTTTGGTGCCCAAGTAAAACGGAATGTAAGTTATGCAATTAGAATAATCGAAGTTTTCAGACGAGGATATCATCACATACATGATGTGCCTTGTAAGCAAATAAGTGAAGCTAAATTGAGGCATCCACACCAATATCTATCGTATACAAGATAAGTGAGGTGTATCTCAAACTGGAACACATGCATACATCAACTTCATGTCCAAAATTTACATGACAGTTTAAGACATCGTCTCATATACATCTGAGGCAACATCATTTTCACCTAGTGCAAGCATGGCAAAAAGAGAACCTACAGGTAAGAATCATCATGGCAGGTTAAATTGTTGAAGAACAAAAAATAGCCAGCAAGCAACCCTTACCCACTCCCAACCCCAACCCCGCTCCCCAAAAGAAAAGAAGAAAAAAATATTTCAAGCTCAGGAATAATTATTGAACCACTAGAATTGATCTCCCTAAATGCTAGGAGAACGCGTTGAGGAAACCAAAGTTTTAAAAGAGCAAAGAAGATAGTACATGAGCAATTTGTTGTATATTTTGGGAAACTGGAATAAAAGTACATATAAAAAAATACTTCAAAGCTCAAGAGTAATTATTGAACCACTAGAATTGATCTACCTAAATGCTAGGAGAATGCGTTGAGGAGACCAAAATGTTAGGAGAGCAAAAGAAGATAGTACATGAGCAATTTGTTGAATATTTTGGGAAACTGGAATAAAAGAAGTATAAATAATTTTAAAAACATATTAGTAGCAGAATTTGGAAAGGAACTGATTTTATACTACATAATGTAAACAAAGTATTGTCCGTGTGATGATATTCCCACAAGGGCTAATGAGAAGATTTTTAGACCACATTAAACCACAAATAAATGGAAATATATAGAAAAAGAACATTAGAATTGTGGCCACAATCTTATCATATAAAATTCGGAAAACTTCAAGATAAGAGGAGGATTTCACTTATTATAGAGATGGTGTGATTTGCTTTGCTGTTTTATGACTAACGATCATATTAAGATATAAAGAATACAAACGGAGTCAACCGACAAGGCTAGCTAAAAGAGTAGAGAGATGCATGTCTGAAAAAGAGGGAGGAATCTCTTAGGGTCTTTTCACCTTATTTTCAGTCCTTATAAGAAAAAATAAGTTATGATACGTTCTGATAATGACTAATAAGTTCACTTAAGCAAAAATAAGGTTTGATACACTCACAAATAAGTTCTGCTACAGTAAAATAAGTTTAGATAAGTTCTGGATTAGGTCTAATAAGTTATGATAAGTTAAGATAAATTCTAATAAGCAAAAATAAGTTGAAAAGAACAGACCCTTAGTACCATGTACTTGTGACTAGTGCATGTAAGGATTTTGCGTATGTACTTCGCTTTAATGCTTTTTCACCGTCTATAACGCACAACTTTAAATATTAACATTTTTAATTAATTCATTAAAAAATAATGCAAAAGTTGATTTGTTTTGAAAATACACAATGAAGGAAATTTAATAATATCATACATGATAATGTTTTACAGGTCAAAGTTTATGAATATTGAACATAAAAAAGAAA
The DNA here is from genome assembly GCA_947648045.1 of Beta corolliflora. Lineage (NCBI taxonomy): Eukaryota > Viridiplantae > Streptophyta > Magnoliopsida > Caryophyllales > Amaranthaceae > Beta > Beta corolliflora. The sequence goes on along the minus strand of CANSZD010003087.1, from coordinate 312,992 downwards.
GTGTTTCAGACATTGAAAAGGGTAGAGACTAGAGAGTATATAATGACCGTAGTGTTAGTGACATAGACATAGATAACGGTGAGCCCGCAAATTACTGACCAAGGATGTTTCATTATGAGCCCTCTGTTCACACAATCCTTTGGGACATTGCATCCATTGGCCTTCACAGACAGAAGTGTCAGCTTCTTGCTGCCAGAAAAAAGCAGTACTTTAGGCACTTAGCCTTCATAGATAAATATCATATTGTCATTAAAGGATTCTTGTATTTAGCAGATAAAAATGCGGAAAAGAAGAAGTATAAGGATTAAAACTAGGGCAGTAAGCAGAAAGGGTGAAAATCCCTACATAGCAGAGGTTATATGGATCTATATTTAACAATATCTTACCAAGCCCATTGGGACTTCCACCATAACCCAGTGAAGAATACACTTAAACCACCTGGTGTCATGAACTAGTGTTATCATATAGAACGCAAAAAGAATAGCTTTTGAGTTTTGACAAATGATATTTATGGCTTCAGTCAAAGTGTCAAACTACACCTACAGGAGTGACCCAAAACCCTGCAGAAGAGACTATTTGAGAAACCAATTCAAAATGCTTCCTACAAAGGGACCAGTGTCACCAGCCAGAACCCATTGTCTTTCTTGTTTTTTAACAAATAGGGCTTTGTCATAAACCCCAAGACACCCTTTCCAAGCACAGCCGTTATGTCACATGAATCCTGGCTCCTGAATCACTTGAACTAAGAACACGATGGTTGCCAGAACAAGAACCAGAACATGTGTGATGAAGGGTGACCATAAAGTTACGATGTAAAACAGATTAAATGACTCTAACCGAAACTGCAATAAGAAATGCTTTTCACTTGCTGTACCCTCTCAAGTGGTTGCCCTGCTGGCCTACTTTTTGTTTAGCTGCATTTCCAGAGTCTATAATCTTGTTGACCACTTCTTTGCAAAGATTTTCTACCCCCCCCCCAAAAAAAAAAAGGAAGTCCCAAGATTCATCAGGAATTCTTAGAGAGACAGCGCTGTTGCTCCCAGAAATCAAGCTGCACTCAAAGCAATATTAAATGCTAAGGCTATGAAGAAGCATGATATACCATGCCAATTTCCACCATGAACCTGTTATTGGCCACTTATCATTAGGAACTGCAGGACGGTGGTAAATTGGTGATAAAAATAAAGCAGAACAGTGTACTCGATCATGATTATCATGTGGGCTACATGTCACCATTAGGGACTGGATAACAGTGGTAAACTGGTGATAAAGAAAAAAAAAAGCAGAAAAAAGTACTCGAGCATGATTAAAGTTACCGAGAACAGCACTTGGCAAGGTTGATTGTCAGCCCGACAACGTGTTCAGCTACTTCAGCTTCATCAGCACATTGTCTGGTATGTACATGAGTAAACTCAGTAATTAACTTAGCAAACACCTGAGGAAAAGCATTCAGTTAGACTAGCAATCTTAGAAAGCAATAGTAACATAGAATCTGAAATATTTTCCGAACCAAAAGTCAATGTCTTGCCTCTTCCACAGGTGGACGCTTCCAGTCACTGGCAACTTTTTCGTTTTTATACTTCTGCTGTTCCCTGCAAGGATAAGAAAACCTCTTGCATGTTACAATGGACAATTGGGCTGGCAAGAAAACAGCATTGGATTTCCTTCCTCAACAAAACCTAAACAGTTAATAAGACGTGGAAAAAATGAGTACGTAGCAGAAAGAAGATGTAGGATTTAATAGTAAACATGAAACTGCTCAAACAGAAAGTAACTTTTCCACCTTCCCCCCCCTCCTCAAAGGCCCTAAGCCCCAAACTGCATACAGGAGAGAGTGAGAGTGTGCATCTGTGCAAAGATTTTCACGGATCTCTAGGGTGTATGCTTTGTAGAGTCAGAAAAAATCAATAAAGGAAAGGAGAGAATACTTCCAGGATACCACTCTAAAGAATATTAGTTTTTCTCCTCAACCTCTTTTAACGCTTTTCCTTCTTGTTTGTCAGTACAAGTATTTTAAAATTTTGGATAATGAACCCACGAGACACAATCTTCTATAAGAAGTATTCTAGAACGTCATTCTTCCGAGGTATTCATTGCTTAATGTGCCTTTTGAATAACTTCATCAAAAGAGGGGGAAACTGGATAATAAAGAGAGGAAACTGGAAAATGAAGAAGTTATTTATTCCTACCCCCTGTTCACATTCCCTAACAATAACTTTAATATGTATATCGTCACCGCAACAGCGCAGAGATCCTGATGCTGATGAAAATTAGGAATAAATAACTGCACTGTCCTATTCAACCATCATGACCATCCAAATGTTGGGTAAATTGATCAAGGACTTCCGATTTGATGAGAGGGGAGAAGAGAGAGTGAGAAGAGCTAGAAGGAAACAAGAGACCTCATTAGCACCAGAAGAATGCAAATTATATCATGTGGAACCATGATGAGAATCTGTGATGAACTGGCATCTCCAAAGCAGATTAAAGAAGAAGATTAAGGACAAAAACTGATATTTGATTGATAATCTGGAAATGGACAATAAAATAAAGAAGCTTTTGAGAGGCTTGTTTCTCTCCCAAAACTAAACCATTAAATCCTCCAATATTTTCAGGCTCCTTCTCTCCTTCACTCCCCTAATTATAGAAGACTTGCCTACTGTCTCCTCTAACTAACTAGCTGCCTTCCTCCCCAAGCTAACAAAATCACTAGTGTATATTACCAAAAGTAACCCTGCCCCCAGGCTAGTCTATTACAAATTTACAATTTACAGCATCATGGTCCTGGACCACAACTTTGAACATACAACAAATATACAGGTACAAAGTTTTGAACATACATCAATGACTAATATAGTACTTCCTCCGTTCTTTATTAATTGCAACATTTGAGTTTTCACCGCTTGCCAATGCACAACTTTAACCATTCATATCTTTAATTACTTTTTAATAAGAATTATAAAAAAGTTGATATAATGAAAGTATATATCGAGACGAATCTAACAAGACTCCCCCACATGACTATATTTTTCCGTATGTAAAAATAACAATTAATGATGGGGTTGTGTGTGAATAGTATAAAAATCAAATTGTTGCAATTAATAAAGAACGGAGGAGGCATATATTCAACATATAAGCAGAACTTTTGAACATAGAAAAAATTACTACATTATAAACTTTTACCTTTATGTTTAAAGAATTACTACGTTCCAAACAAATTTATACTATGAACAAGATGTCTACCTTAAGTTGTAAATTATTTACTTGTATGTTCTTAATAATATGGTACTTTCGAGATGCTTTCTTGCGAAAGCCAATGGAATCTGTAACTCAGCCTTCTCACACATGGGAGGATTCCATATTCGAGAAAAATATTCCATCGATGGCACCCTCATTTCCAGAGATAAAATATGGCTGCACAGAAGGGGAAAATCCCCCCTACTGAGCAAGATCTAACCTGTATGCTTAAAAGTACATGGAGGTATCACAGAATGAACATGTGTGTATAAAAGCATTACTGTAGTCTTAAAATTTACTTGTATGATCTATAATTAGATTCATTCAGGTCAGGACATGATGCTCATCATGGTTCTGGCCTTCTGGGTCCATGATAAAATAATTGTAACCTCACTCTAGTAGTCAATGAACCCCACTCGGACACACGGGTTCCATGATATAATGATTGTAACCTCACTCTAGTAGCCAATGAACCCCACTGAAACAGCACCGAAAAAAGACAAGGTTTAGCCTTTAGTGAATGCTATTTTGAGAAAATATTACATAAATAAGGGCCATCCTATCCCACGAAGACTCCGAACTATGTTCTACCCCAAAAAATGTACTACCTACGTTTTTTAATTGTTACGCTTTCCTTTTTTGGCCGTTTTTATTTAATTGTTACACTTTCACATTTTCCTTATATGGTAACCTATCACATCAACTTTTTACACTTTTCTACCTCATATACTCCACCACCCACTTTAATAATCCACCCAAAACCTTCCCACCTACCCAATTTTTCTCTTTCCTACAATATTTTAATGCTTCTTTTACATTTCCCAAAACCAAACATCCTTTGGTTGTACTTCTTTCTTGCTTTTTGCAAAATTTCCTTGGTTCTCCCCCAAAGTGAAGTGTAAGTGTGTAACAATAAAAAAAAAATAGAGAGAGTATGTCATTACTCATTCCTTTACATCCACGACTCCCAAGGGATAGCCAAGCAAGTGCAGTCATGCAGACCAAAACATTCTCCTACTATTATCAATGTTGTGCTATCGTCAATAATATATTAAAATTAACAACAAAAAGGCTTTCACTTCTTAAAGACCTTTAAAAATCTAATAAAAGAAAACCTAATTCAACTAGCCATGTTACACACGCATGCGCATGCGCGCGCGCGCACACACCCGCACACGCACACGCACACGCACACACCCCCACACTCGCGCGCGTGCATGCGCGCACACACACACACAAACGGACAGACAGACACACACACACACACACACAGAGTATATCTTATTAGATTTGCCGCAACAAATGTTTTCAAAATATCTAATTAAATATATTAATGACAAAATTGCGCAGTGGAGATCGTGAAAAAAAACATTTGCTAATAAAATAAAACAAGAGAACTATTAGATAATACATCAGCAACCCCAAATTAAATTTTCCTTGGGCTTGTGAGTTTTATTTATTAGGGCTCTGGCTTTTGCCCTATGCTACTTCTGGGTATCTGATATTGGACCTGCTATTGATCAGGTACAAGTCTGGTTCTGGTTCAAAAAAGGTCAGGAACCGAAATGAGAAGTGTTTTCAAACAATTCCTTTTTTAGTATTCGGAAAGGGAACCTCCAGAGCTAATTCCAGATCTAGAACCCACAGTCCTCCTCAGTTCTGGCCTTCTGGGTCCAAGATCGGGCACTTGGATTATTTGATCACACCTAGTTCTGCCAATAAGTTCTTCAAATATCGGAACAAACATAATAAGCCATAACAGGACCATCTCAAGTAAAGAAGAAAGAATTTCTCTGCATATAATCAGGTGGCAACAAAAGGTCCACAGAACTTAAAAAAAAGGGAAAGCATATACTTGCAATTAATCTCACCTTTTATTGATAAAAGACATCAACCTGCTTGTGAGGCAGCAAATTGTGTATAACGGATAACGCTTTCGTACAGAAGAAATATAATCCATAAGAGATCCATCATTAACATGCTTGCAAAATTCCTCAGCATTATCGTATATGAGTAATATATAATGAAGATCTGTTTTTATCGTAGAAAGCTGCAGGAAAAAAAAGAAAAAGGAAAAAAACATCAGTTTAAAGGTTCCCAGGAATAAATAATTAAGGATAAATGATACATCACTAGAACTGATATACAAAGGGTTCAAGAACATTCTCTAATCGGCTGTTCAGGAAAACAAAGAAAAAAGGTACTTTTCTTGTACAAATAAAAGGAAATTTTGTAGTCAGAAGAAGCCGATGAGGAGAAGAATGTTGCACAAGAGAAGGGCAAAAAAGGCTTTGACTGCATGTCAATTGTTCTACTAAAAACAGAATGATTTATGAGAACTCATCAACATTGCAGAAATTTTATTAGGTACCCGATTTAGATGCATAGAGAAGCCATTAGAGTGGCCTCTGCCAAAAACCTGGGCAGGACAGAGCTTAGTACTGTAGCCCATGTAAGGCAACTAGGCAAGCACCAAGTATTAGCAATAAAGGAAATCAGAAATGGCCACAGACACCAAACAGAAAGATACCAAAGAATGACTCATCCACTCCCACCCCCAAAATAATGGACTAAAGAAGAGCAATGGAGCCAGAGCCACACCTAAAGAAGTTAGCCAAAGAAGGAAATAGTCCATACTCACAGCAAAGCATCACATGATAGCTGTACTGTCAGGAAGAACAATGGAAAAATAGAAATTCCCTGTCTGCAGGGTTACCATAATGCAGCAACATGGTGCTGGACAGACAAAAACTCGTGGTCTTTTTTTCCCACAACTTATGCACTAGAGAAAGGACAGCAGAAGTTCACTGAATGCAAGACTACCATAAGGCAGCAACATTTTTAAAAGAACACTTGCGGAGTTTTAAAAATTTATAGATTTAGTTTACCTGAGACGCTCCATCAGGAAGAATCATTCTCCAAACAATTGTTTTCTCAATGGGATTTGGAGTAATTTTAAAATTGAGATGTTTATCGCCAAACGTTGTTAGCAGAGGTCCTATATTAACGAAAAGTATCAGTTTAACTGACTATATAAGTTCCTCACTCTTACTAATTCAATGATGAAATAAGGGCAGGGTAACCCTATAGGACCTACCCCCAAGTGAACCTGACAGAACCTTTGGATCAATTTCAGCCACAATGTCTTTCTCACTGAACTTGTATTTCTCCAACCTCTTTGTCTCTTTCTCTAACTGTTTCTGCTTAGCAGCTTCAGCCTTCAATGTTGCTTTCCGACATTTCTCTTGCTGGATCATGTAGAAACTCAGTAAGCTTTCGTCTAGTTATTCTATCAAGATCCACTAAAGCCTAAAAGACCTTCAAAAAGCAAAAAGACTGACCTCCTTCTCACGCTTCTTTTCCTCCATTAATTTCTTCCTACTGGCTGCTTGTTCATCTTTGTTCTGTTTCTTCTCTGCATTAGCTTTATCTCCACTTTTCGTTTTACAAATTGCACCTCCTACCAATCTAACATGTTCCTTTTCATGATCATGTTCCTGGAAATACACCAGGCATGCATTAGCACATGAATGGTGTTTTGCAAGTACACCAAAATGTGTTTACAAAAAAAATTAGCAACATTTAACCAGTCACCAAAGGGCTAAAAGTACACATCTGAGTTCCGACAGTCTGAATTGTAGAACTTCAATGTGAGAGCTCTAATGTGAGCCAGGTTACCTATTGTGCTCGCCCCAAACCCCCTTACTCTGGTAAACCAGTCTGAAACGTCTGAACTAGTACGCAGTAGATACATTGAAAGACATTTCGACTAGTTCAACATTACAAAATAGTGAATTGCATTGTTGTAAGTGTTTGAATTACAGAATTCATAGTGTTCTACTGTTCCAGATAGCACTGACAACAACCTCAGCAACCTTTGGCCCTTGGTGGGTTTGCGGAGGTCCACATGTAGAGGGACTGCTTTTAAAAGACCAAGTTGATGGACTGTTCTTAAAAGACTAGCGGAATAGAGAGGCTTCCAGAAAGTCACAGAATAAACAATATCTTGATCCCCTTAATCTCATAATATTTAATCCTGACAATGCTCATAAGAATGTTACGTTGAAAATTAATGCTGATGGACTGGTTTGATTAGAAACAGGTACTAAGACAGCGGATATGAATTTTGAGGAAGAGAATGAAGGAAATTGAGGGAGGAGACAAGGAAGAAAAGAATAGCTATTAAGAAGAGAAAGGGGAGACAAAGAGGGAAAAGAGCACGCTGAGAGAAGGAAACTGATTACTTCAATATATTTCTCATATAGATTAATCGTCTGCATATCACCTATATATAATCTCCATAAGCATTATAAATCTATTACCCATGTACCCATTTGACACTTATTGGTTATTGCTCCTAATTGCATCATAGACTATACCATATTATAAGACTAATGTCTTATGCCATATCTAGGAGATATATGATCTTCCCATTTCAGGCCTGTATATGATCCATCTCACATGCACACACTGACACACGGAGGACACATAGGTCTTTTCCAACAATCCCGATTTTCATTCCATTACCTCATTTCAGAAAACCCCTTAGTTTCCATTCCCACATACCATGCAACCTGAAGAGAGGCATCCTGTACCCCAAAGGACACAGCTCGCTCAAAGGCTTACTCTCTCATGCCTTTAAACATTCTAGACCTAAAAATACTTCAGCTTCTACTCCTCAACAGTATTTGACTTAGATATCCAAAAAATAACCTCAACCAAAAGAAGACAAGCTTGAAAAATGCCAGCACTAATTCTGTAACCAGAGTAAAAAAAACAATATGCACAGCACAATAGCATTTGATGAAACATATAATTTCATTATGCCAAGGCACAACCAAACAGCACCCCTTCCCTCATCAGGCATGTTCCATGAAAATACACTTCTAGAGTCATAATAGGAAATAGGGTATTATTAGCAGAAGCAAGAGAATTATGAATATAATCACAAAAATTAGAGAAGACGAAATGTTTCAAAAAACATCCAAGAATGGAAGCACCCTACAAGTGAAGCTCCAGGCTAATGGGCCAATATCATTATATATAGACACAAGATACCTTTGCAAACAGCCATTAGAATTCTGAAAGCACAGAAACACTAAAGTAGTAAGCTGAGTGTCTGATTTGCAAATAAGTGACAACAGACTCCTATGAACAGTGTAAAAGCATAACTCCAAGCAGCTTTTTCCTCTTCACTGCTTCAAAAAGACAAGATTAACCTGTCTTTCGCTACAGAAAAATATCATTTGCAAATCAGCTTGACAAACTAAACATGTCAGCAGGGTCGAAAAATAAGCTACTCCAAACACTGAAACTGACTAAGAACTGGAGGTCATGCAGCTCTGCTAAAATGGCTTTCCATCTGCGTATTCAATGAGAAAAAGGAGCCTCTTACTCCAACCCAAACTCTCAACCAAAAACCTTATATTGATGACATTATACACAATGCCTCTAAATCCCATGAGCCATGACGTTCACCCAATCTTATTTCTTCTCACCACCATAGTTAGCATGAAAGATCAATATCAATGTTCTAGAGCAACTAGAAAATCTAGTTAAATGGTGAACAAAGGCATACATATAAAGGGATACTTGACAAAGTGCTCCAGTAATATCAAAATTCCCCTTCGGATAAATGTTTCCAAGTGTAGAAGACTAGAACAGAGACAACGTGCTCAGCTCATCCAGCAATTACCAACCAATACTTGCTCAATCAGCTTTAAACCACAAAGGGGGCGCAAGCTATATCAATTTATAACAATAATACTTCTATATTGGAGAGGAGGAGCTAGGGACAAGTTAAAAGAAACGCCATGAAGACTAGAGAAATAAAGAAGCAAGATGATAGACATAATGGTCTTACTTCAGTAGGTTGTATTTGATTAATATCATCTTCCAGATGAGAGTTGTCATATGTCTTCGTGGACTCTAGGTTCCCTGATAAAAGTCACTGCCAAAGTTATGCAACATCTCCAGCACTCTGCGATAATCTTTACTCCATAGTGTACATAAATTAATAATAACCAGTATCATATCTACCTTGATAGAACAAGTAACATGTGAGTAAAACAAGGGTATGATAAAACTAACATGAGCCTTTAGTACAAAAAATAAACCTGCGGAAATATAAATATCTAGTACAGAGAAAATACACCCAAAAACTTACCTTCGGTTCAGAAAACTGTGAACCTAGAGTTCAAGAAGATGCATTAATATTACCTTTAGTTTGAAAAAATGAACCTAATAAGATGACATGTGGATTGAACAATTGTAGGACACTTTTTCAAGCACTCCACATCGGAAAGTAGCAGTTATTCGTGTGTGTGTGTGTGTGTGTGTGTGTGTGTGTGCGTGCGTGCGTGTGTGTGTGTGTGTGTGTGACTACTGTGTGTGTGGGTGTGTGGACATGTGGATTGAATAATTGTACGACACTTTTTCAAGCACTCCACACTGAAAAGTAGCAGTTATTCGTGTGTGTGTGTGCGTGAGTGTGTGTGTGAGTAGCAGTTATTCGTGTGTGTGTGCATGAGTAGCAGTTATTCGTGTGTGTGTGTGTGTGCGCACGCGCGCGCATGAGTAGCAGTTATTCGTGTGTGTGCGTGCATGCGTAAGTGCATGCATGCTGTGCGTGCGTGTGTCTACTTAAAACCTATTAATGTCTCTTAAACTTCACCATGATAGAGTAATTCACCAGCTTACCATGATGACATGTGGATTGAGCAGTTGTAAGACACTTTTCCAAGAAGCCTGCATTGAAAGTAGCAGTTACTCTTCCATTCTCCTGAGAGTTATCCTTTGCTACAATTTCATCTCTCTTACTTAAGTCCTGTTCCACATTTATACCAACCAAACTTCCTGCATCATTCATCAAACTTCTTTTCCCTAGACCTTCTTCGCCATCCACATGAACATTGAATTCCACTCCCTTAGGAAGAAAACACGTTGAGTCCTCGTCTAAAAAACTATCTATATTGAAATCAGGTACTGTTACTTTATTCTCCAACTGCTTTTCCTTCGCAGGGCAATTGGGGCTTGTACTTAAGTTATTCGCCACACCTGAACCTGCACATGCTCCTGCAGTCTTCAAACAGGGCCCTCTTTCCAGGCTTTCAGATTCATCATCAGACCCCACCAATATCAACTCATTATTACCTGCAATTTGTTAAATCAATCTAAGAAAAATCTGGCACATAAAGCAAACATGTTTGTACTACAAGAGAGATACAGCCACATAAGTAGCACAGATGCACCCAGAACTGGTGGCCTTACAACTCTTAGTTCACGAACAATATGGTTTTATATAGGTTAGAATTCAAGTATATTAACATAAAAAATATCTTTTACTTTTAGAAAGAAAAAAAAAAGGTGATCAGGAATCTATGGCCGTATTTGTACCATCTTAAAGAGAAAAAAAGAGCTTGTCTTATTGTCCAAGATTTCCATTTGCATAGAAAATTATCAATTTGAGTTGAAGTCTAAAAGAGAGACAATACGAACAAGTTATTATAATTGTTTGTACACTTCATCCTGAGGCTACAGCATTCCTTTAACATCTTCATTTAGATGTATGACAATATACATGCATTGATTGCAAGAATAGTTTGTTGGCAATTTGTTTGTCAATAAGTAGATAAGACAGTTCCATAATTGTGTTTTAAGAATTTCTATTCTTTAGATGAGTATTTCCTTGAGTAAGATTGGCTGATTTATAGTTGATTTTAGATATTTAATTTTCATAAATGCAAGTCACTGTTACTATGGTGTTCCGAAAAATGCCCAAAAGGTTTCTTCTCTTTTCTTCCTCGGAGATTTTTGGTTTAAAGTTGTCTTTATGGTACTATATGGTGATTTTATGGATGGCTAAGTCAGTTTCCAGAGTTGTTTGATGATGGCTATAATGTTCCCAAATATGCCCAGATAAATCCCTATCATTGTATATATTCTTACTTTAATGTAAGTGAGGGTTTTCTCAATTGATAGAGTTGCTTTTATAGTTTGAAAATGCGATTTTGGTCATGATCAAGGTAACAGCCAGGCTGATGCGGGAACGGGGATGATGCGGTTGTCATACTCCCAAATATCGGCTCACACCATGAGATATCCCTTGAACCCGCCTAAAATGCAGTATTTTTACACCTTTACAATGCGGATAGTATCAGATTTTTAATTTAAAGTTGTTTTTATGGTACTGTTTGGTGATTTTATGGATGGCCAAGTCAATATCTAGAGTTGTTTGATGATGGCTATAATGTTCCCAAATATGCCCTACAAGTCTCCATTTTATTTTTAATTTTGGAGGGTAATAAATTGCGTTTGAGTTAGTTAATGCCTTAAATAAATCCCTATCATTGTAAATATTCTTACTTTAATGTACATAAGTGTGGGTTTTTCTCGATTGATAGCGTTGTTTCAATAGTTTGAAAATACGATTTTGGTCACGATCACGGTAACAATCAAGGTGACGGGGGAACGGGGATGATGCAATTGTCTTATCGCCAAATATCGACTCTAACCATGAGGTATCCCTTGAACCTGCCTAAAACGCGGTATTTTTACACCTTCACAATACAGATAGTATCGGATCGGTAGATTTGAAAACCTTTACGACTCAAGCTATATAATACGATGCAACCTTGTCATTGTTAATACAAAAACCATGATACTATTGTATATGTACACCTTTGCATGCATAAAACTTGGTTTACACGAAGGATTCAATCACCAATTTTCTCAATTTTAGTGTACAACTCTACTCGTAAAGCCATAGTCATTGGCTCATTGCTATTGTCCATGCAACAATTCGGGATCATCGAGATGTATATTCTTTGTTCACTCTCTTCTAATTAGAGGTGTGTGCTTATCCGATCTCATGTTGTTTATATCCTTATTAACTACGTCCAAGTCATTTTTGGCCTCCCACGACTTCTTCTAAAATGCCCATAATCCAAACTCCCCACTTTTCTTATTGGTGCATCGTTGCATCAAACGAATATAACCAATATTCCCTTATCTTATCCCTGATATGTGCAATTTCAACCTCCCTCAAACTGTCCTCATTCCTCATTTAAGCTTTATCATATAGGGTGTTTTCACATACTCTCCTCTAACATATGCAAATTCGCTACCCCCTCCCCAATCTTCATATAATCCCTTCTAGAAGCCCAAGTATGGCTACACAATAACCTCGTTGGAGACTTAATCTTGAAAGTCACATCTTGGTCAATCTCTTGATCTCTTCCTCCAACCAATAAACCCGAGATACGTAAAGCACTCACTTAGGGATGATTCCTTATCATCCTCACTTTCCTCCTCCGAGTATTAAATTGGCATTCCATCTATTCAATCTTTTACTCCTACTTAGCCTGAACCCTCTGCATTCTAACATTTGTCTCCATATCTCCAACTTAGAAGTGACTCCAACTCTAGTCTCATCTACTATATCATCTGCAAACACCATACACCATGGTACCTCATACTAGATTTACCATGTTACTTCATCTACTATTGTCGGAAAGAGGGAAGGACTTAACAGAGATCCCCCGTTGAGTCCAATACTCCAATCATAATAGAAAAATCCTTCATCAATCCTCCACATGTTCTAGCATTTGTTTTCACTTCTTGATACATGTCCTAAACTATGTTAATATAATTAGGTGGTATACCCTTTCTTTGTCATGACCAACCAAAGCACGTGACTCTATAACTTGTCCTCAGCCTTCTCCAAATTGATGAAAACCCTATGCAAATCCTTCTTCCTCTACCTGTAAAGCTTCATCATTTGCCTCGTAGAGATTTCGGTGTATGCATTTTACTAAACTGTTCCTGTTTTAGTTTCAGGTTTAGGCTCATTCTGTTTAGGTTGATTAGAAGGGTATTATATAAACCTTATAATTAAGGTATGCCTCTATTTTCCTGTAATCTGTACTCTCTCTCCTAAAAGATAATAGGATGTAGCTAACACATTATTTGTGAACCACATTAATTCTTCTGTCGATTGTTCTTTAATTCTTCGTTGCTTTATTGGCGTTCGTTATAAAACTAAAAATAGAGAATGAGGCCTAAAATAGCGAAAAATTGAAAACTTCAGGTCCAACGATGTAGTTACTCATTGTCAAAGTACTTTTAAAAAAGTAAAAATTATCAAAAAAAAAACCCTCATTTAAACACTAATTAATTGGTGGAATACTGACTAATTCAATTTAAACCCTAAATTAACGACCCAAAATCAAATAGTTAAATTGCAAGGAAGAAATGCTATAGACAAGAAGAAATTCATCAAAATCAAACCTAACTAATTACAAACAATTCAATAAAAATAACAAAAAAGAGAGTAAAATGTAACCTGGTAATTTATTAGCATACATAGGAGGAGGAATTTCGAAATTTGACGTGCACTTGTTAACAGAAAGATCATTAAACTTGGGAAATTCAGAAAATGGGGTTTCAGGGACAAACGATCTCGTAGAAGATGCGGATTTTTGAAATTTAGGAGGAGTTGGGTCAATAACTACGAGCGATTCACATGGAATTGAAGGGTGAGTGTTCAATCTAGGTCTTTTACGATAATTAGCAATTGGAGTTGTGAATTTGTTGTTGTTGTTTTCGTCGTCATCGCTATCAGAGAGATCTATTGGTGCTGTGTGTGACATTTTTGTTGGAGAGAGAAAGAAGAGAGTAGAGTGAAAACAAGTGAGATAGTGAAGGGAGTAATTTTAATGGAGGTTTTTGGTGATTTGGTTGTTGTTTCAAATGTGGATTAAAGTGGCGGGATGAATTATATAAAAAAACTAATATGGATCCGGTGCACACTAATTTAGGGTCTGTTCTGTTCAACTTATTCTGTCTTATCTTATCTTATCTTATTTTATAAGATCTTATAAAATCTTATCTGATCTTATCTTATCTTATCTGATCTTATCTTATCTTATTTTATCTTATCTTATCTTATAAGATAGTTTATTGAGTGTGTCTAACATCTTATTTTATCTTATCTGATCTTATCTTATCTGATCTTATCTTATCTTATCTGATCTTATAAAATCTTATATAAGTTAAAATAAGTTGAACAGAACGGACCCTTAGTACCTTATCCATCTCACGTGAGTTTTAATAATTACAACTTTCCGTTTTTGCCGCGTTCAGTCTTCCCCTATTTTCTCTCTCCTGATAACTTTTCTCTCCTCTGATAACTTCACTCTCCTGATAGTGTATTTTTGAAACAATATAGTGTATTTTGAAATGATATAGTGTATTTTAAAATGATAGTGTTTTGCTGAGTTTTTTGGCATGATAGTGTTGCATGTTATAGTGTATATTGACATGATATAGTGTATTTTGAAATGATATAGTGTATTTTAAAATGATAGTGTTTTGCTGAGTTTTTTGGCATGATAGTGTTGCATGTTATAGTCTATTTTGAAATGATATAGTGTACTTTAAAATGATATAGTGTATTTTAAAATGATAGTGTTTTGCTGAATTTTTTGGCATGATAGTGTTGCATGTTATAGTGTATATTGACATGATATAGTGTATTTTGAAATAATATAGTGTATTTTGACATGATAGTGTTTTGCTGTGTTTTTTGACATGATAGAGTTGCATGATATAGTGTGTTTTGACATGATATAGTGTATTTTAAAATGTTATAGTGTAGTTTATTTGTATATTACACAAAATTATCATAATCGATCGTTATAGTGTTTGACATGATAGTATATTTTGACATGATATAGTGTATTTTGACATGATATAGTGTATGTTTGTTCAGAACAACTGTTTTTGTTAAAATTTTAGGGAGAGAGAATATTATTGAAGAGAGAGAAAATCGCGCGGATTTTGGAAAGCGGGAGTGACTAGTTTGTAGTGGGGCACGTGTCTAGGCCTGGTCCACACTATTTTTAATGTGAACCGGGTCCACGCAAGACGGATTGTGAATTATATACACAGTGGCTTCCTTCGTTCTTGGGTAACTATTACTTTTTCCTTGAATTTCCTATGAATTTGTTTTTCTAACCAAAAGATGTGAAGTCTTTACATGTTCTTTCTACAGCAGACAATTATTCATGGGTGAGTAGATTATTCATACTTGCCCCAAATAAATGGGAGAAAATCTCTATTATATAAGGGAAGGGGGGAGTTATGGTGTCCCCACTTGAAGAGACTGTTTTACCCCCCCTTCCCATTCTAAATTACAAAACCAATTTCAACCAAAGCTAGGCTTCAAAAAAACTGCCGGAAATACAATTATAACAATCAATCACAAGTCAACTGAAATCAATAGAATTGCATAATTCACGTTATACAAATCACTCAAATGATGAAACTTTAAAATTCAATTACAAATTATAACTCATTAGCAATTACATATTTCGTTCTCAAGAACCATTTACAATTATATACTCGGAAAAATTACCAATACACTACAACGTCAATACAAATTACAAACTAAGAAAAACATATGATTTCGACAGGGAGATCACACATTTGTCCATTGGCGATTTGTGAACTTCTAAAAAAGGTACATAATTCTTTTTGATCTTGCAAGTTATTTCAAATTAGTTGAAAAAAATCTAGCAACTCTTATATTCGAATTACCTGAATAATTTAAATTTGTATTGTATGGTATAAATTTCGAAATAATTATTAAAAAATCTGTACAGGTTTGTAACAAAAAAAGGCATTATAAATTATAAATCAATTTCAAATACAATAACAATGATACAAAAATCAAACTAAAAATGAAATTTCATTAATTTGCCAAAACAAATAGTGAAATTGAAAACCGATGAAAACGATTGATTTTACTGAAATTTCTTATGAATAATTAAAAACCCAGAAAAAGGAGTAGAAGAAGTATGAATAATTAAAAATTCAGAAAAAAGGAGTAGAAGAAGTCTTGAAAAAAAAACAAAAGGGAAAGAAAAAAGAAAAGTGGATGATTCAAGAACTTCAGCCACGAATTTCTTAAAAAAAACCATCTTCGGAAATAAAAGTTCAAACAAAATGTAACCGGATCTTTGAGAAATTTAGTTGACAATTACATTTTTGGGACGAAATCAGGAACATCAAGTGTAACGAATTACCTTCAAATTTGATGCCCCCATTTAATTCGTCAACCAAATAAACTCCAATTTCAATCCTATTCCGACGAACGTTCTTCAACATTACCGCCCGATCGAAATGAAAACCCAAAAAGACACACAAAAACGGAGACCAAAATTACCCTAAAAATTAATGGAGCGTTGATGGGGTTAATTTTGACACCAGAATTAACTTATAAACATGGTGTTTGCTGTGAATATGAATATGAAATCCCAATCTTTTTGAGTGAGATATGAAAGATAGTGAGGATGAGGAGATGAGTCGTTATAATTTTTTTAGGGAAGGGAAGATATAAGGTTGTAGGTGGGAAGATGAAAGTGTGGACGATTAGATGAAAAAAAAAACGTGAAATACATCATTCATATGGGTATGTGGGGTGGAAAGTTATATGGGTAGGTGGGATTGATAGTCTTATGGGTAGGTGAAAAAAATTATGTGGGTTTGTTACTTGCATACAGGTGGCTTTGTGGCTTTTGGCTACAATTTTTTTTTTACTATTAACAAACAACTAACGTTAATCATACTCAGTTAGCTACAAGTGAAACAACAATATTACATAAAATCATGAAAACAAATTATATTTTTCTTGGCTCCTCTTTACATGATTTGGCATGAACCTCAATCCATATCAATCTTGATTAGCAAGTATTTATCTCCTCTTTACATGATTTGTTTCATTACTGAGTAACAGTTATGCCCAAAGATATAGTCGCACGCATCGCGTGCATAAAAAGCTAGTTTGTAATAAGGCGGGTGGCGGGGCGGGGCGAAGATGGTTGGGATTTTTTTGATCGATCACCCACCTCCGGCCCCATCACCCTCTCTATCCATCCACCCATGTCATATATATATATATATATACTAATATATATAATAATTTATAAAATATACTACTTATATATATTATGATTAGTATTTAATTTTGCCATATATTAAGAATAGACAATTGATATTTAGTCGCTTTGTTGTTAGTTGATGGCTAAATTTTCATTTATTAATTTTTTAAAGTTGTTAAGTATATAACAAACCTTTTTTAGTATTATCCATTTCCCACCCGTCCCACCCACTCCATCCGCGGTTGATGGATGGGGCGGATATGGGTGGAACTTTTGTCTTGTGATGGATGGTGTGGATGGTGGATTTGGTTCGCGGGTGATGGGCGGGTTGAGGTCCACCCGACCCATTTCCGGTCCATTGTCAGCTCTAATTCTTTTTATGTCAATTGTCAACACAGGGGCATTTAGTCTTTCTATGTTCCATTTTTTAGTAAGTTATTTCTCTTATGTAGATCTTATGAAATGACCTTAATATGTTTGGTTTTGCACTTTCCATTAATTGATATGGAAATTTTGAATGACCAAGGGCGGTTGAATAAATTCCCATGTTTTGTGAGGATTTCAATTTTCCAAGGAATTTTCATTGCCCCCGTTTCCCCACTTTCTGTCAACTAAACAACTACCCAAATCAGAAAATCATGGGAATTTCTATTATTTACATACTCCCTCCGTCCCAAAAAGATCTAAACACTTTATGGGACACGTATTTTGAGGTGATAAGTTGTAGTGTGATCATCAAATGTTATTTTATTGAAAAAGTAGATGTGATAGGAGTTAGTGGGGTATTTTTTATTAGAGAAGGGAGAAAGTTGGGTAACTTTTTATTGATAAAAGGTAGAGTGTGGGCTAAAGGAGTGTAAAATAAATATTATATTTATATTAATAGTGGGACCATGCCAAAAATGGAAATGTTCAAACTAATTTGGGAGAAACATAAAAGGAAAGTGTTCAGACTATTGTGGGACGGAGGAAGTAATTTTTTGTATACCAAACAACCACATTTAATTATTTGAGAAAGGCTAAATGTCGAATGGTTCGCTGTTTAATAAGAGATACAGGCTATGTACTTTTAGGTCGAACTGGAGTAAATTGTGAGAGGATAATAATTGAACTGAACTGAACTAAAACTATGTCCGAAAGAACAGGGCCATAGTCATTTTCAGTTTTGAAAAATTACTAAATCTCCCGTTTATATATTTATTATATGTACATAGGGATGTCAATTGGACAGGGTGGATGTGGATGATGATCCATCCATACCCATACCCGCTTAAACGCAACATATAACACCTTCTTCATGAGCTACAAATGCAGCACTTGAAGGTGTCATATGCTGCCTTTGTAGCATACAAAGTTACAAACGCAACACTTGAGTTCTTAAAGGCCGCGCTTACAAGCGCATCATACTTGAGAAACTTTGAATTGTTGCTTGTCAATTCGGCAACACTTGTGGCCTTATTAAATGCAACACTATGGGTTTTTCCTCAAGTGTTTCCTTCTTTCATCCTTAGCACCAAGCCTTCAAAGGCATGGTCGGAGTTGGTGATGAAGTGAGGTGTACTGGTGTAGTCATTACTCAAGTGTTTTTATTTTTTGTATCTTAATTCACTATGGAATATGGAATAATATACATGAATTTTATGATTATAGCATTCACTCTCGGCATAAAATCCATATGATCATAACATCCACTATCGGCATAAATTCCATATACTTTCCACAATAGGGAGGTATGTTTTGCGGTCCTAATTAACAGATTAACACTACATTTAATCTATTAAATCCCAAAATAGCTTAATTCTAAAACTTAGAAAATTCATTTCATAAAATAAAGAACTGCAACATAATGATAAAAACTTATAACTATATCGAATTGAAATCTATGTTAGTCATGTTTTTCTATTTAATTTTTCTTATATGATGTTTTTTCTTTTTTTCGAAAATTAACTATAAATTGTACAAATTTGAAAGTTTCTAATTTGGTGCTTTAAATATTAATCTCAATTTTGTTCGGAGTAGTTGAATGTGAGATGTAAATGAAATGTATTGTTTGTTTCATTGAGTCACATTTTATTTTAACCGGAGTGGATAATACATTTCCTCTAATTAATTTCTTTTTCATATACATTTAGTAATATACTAGATTACTATGTCGCTACTTTTATGTCTATAATATTTCATGAATTATTATTAAAATTTACACCATGTTTTGGGAAAATATTATGAAACCTTAACTTTATTATAAAATAAAAATTGCCACGCAGCTTGCATTGGTCCAATAGCTAGTTATGATAAAAGAGTTGACCATTCATTTTTATCACAAATGTGATGATGTAACCTCTGAGCTAAGCGGGCTCCCAACAATTGTGAAGTATTTACAACCTTTACTTCTCGATTATATTGTTCAATACATTCCTATATAATATGGCTAATTTTGTTTGCTCGAGTCCTTGACATTTTTTTAACATTGACAATTGAGGTGATCAAATGAGGGGTCGAGCCGGAACACTAAAAATAGCCCGCTTGTTGGGCCGAGGCAAATTTCAGGCTTATTTTTTTTTCCAAAGCCCACTTTTTGAGCCAGAATAAGGCAGAGCCATATTTTAAACTAAAAAAAAAATTCATTTTTTAAGTTATCCAAAACCTGTCCTAAACAAAAAAAATTGGCCCAAATCTTCTCAAATTGAGACAATTTTCGAGTCAGACTAACCTTAATCAGCTCTAATTGGCAACAAGGCCCATGGTAATATGCATATTGGGAAGACCTTACAATGGAGGATGTGCGTTTTCATAATGAATTCATCATCTCTATAATACTAATAAGGCAACTATTGAGAAGTTTAGTGTCCACTTGATATACCTTAAATACCCTTTATTTAAAAAAAATTACAATTTGATGTTAATATGTACATCTTTTTATTATAACTTGAAGCGCACATTGCGTGCATTTGACTCTGGTTATTATTATCTCTATAATATAAGGCAATTCTTGAGAAGTTTTGTGTCCACTTGATATACCTTACATATCCTTTATTTTTTAAAAAAAATATTTTATAATTTGATGTTAATATGTACATTTTTTTATAACTTGAAGCGCACATTACATACATTTAAATCTGGTTATTATTATATTACTACAGTTACTATTACGATTATTTTTATCCTTAAGTGGAAAGAGTTTTGTAAAAAAAAAAGTGGAAAGATTGGCCATAGCCATTAATATGTTATTTGACATTACAACAATGGCAAATGGCATTATAGGAATTAGGAAGACCTTACAAATTGATTGCTTGTAATGATAAAAAAAAGTTGAGCCTTGTATTTATTTTTTAGACAATGACAACATGGCACATGGCAATATGCATGTTGGGAAGACCTTGCCATGGAGAGACGTGCGTTTCCATTATGAATTTTTCATTATTATTATTGTTATTATCATATTATTATTATTATAATAAAAATTATTATTATTATTAATAAGTAGAAAGAGTTTTACAAAGTGGAAAGAGTTGACCATTAATATTTAATGTTTGTTGACATTGATAACAATGGCAATCGGCATTATAGAAGACTTTACAAATTGTATAATTGATAAAATGACGAGTGTTTGGCAATTGGTTGTTTTAATGAGTTTGTTTAACATATTATTTATATTGACTATTTGACTATTAATTTACAAAGTATTTTGTTGAAGCTATGATGTATAGCGCACACCACATGTGAGTGTCCCACATTAATTAAAGAAGAGAGATGGGTTCACTTTATAATGCAAATGGGCTACTCCCCTTATTGCCATATGGTTTTAAGGTGGAAACTCCTTTGGGTTGTGAAGTGGACTCTCTCTCCTTGTGATGGGTGCGGCCCAGGCCCATATTTAACATATTTAGGCAAAATAGGTGTTAATATTCACGATTTAGTGCAAAATAAATGTAAAAGCTTACGAAAATCAGTTTTTTTTTTTATTTGGCTAAAAAGTTGATTTTTCAGCTATCCGAATAGGCGAAAACCCATATACTAAAAGTGAACAAGTAATATAAAAAAGCTACCCAAAAACTAGAAGTAACCAAACACCCCATATGGCATATGCCATAATATGGCCATATCATTATAAATAGCGAAGATGTCTGAAACAGAAAAACAACCAAACTAATTGCTTGAAAATGGTATCACTCAAATATTTGAAGCCAGCATTGCTTTTGGGTTTATTATTCATCTTCATGGCATCAGGTTCAGTATTACTAATTAATTTTCCCTGCCATAATTTATTTGTTTTCGAACTTTTTGCTCCTTGGAGTTTGATTTAATTATGTACTTTGGTACTTGAGAGAATTTGTGAATTCTATGAAACTCCTCTGTGCTCTGTGGGTTAGATGAATGAAGTTTTTATAGAGTTTCCCAAGATCTAACCTACTCTGAAATATTTAACGGCATGTTAAAATTACGGGAGGAGAATAATACAGGCGGAGTATATCTTTCTAAGATTAACAATATATAGTAAAAAAAACTAGTTTTTTGGCCCGGGCTATGGTCCGACTAAGTACAGTTTTCATTTATTAATATTTTACTTTGAAATGATAACATCAAATATAACTTGGTTTAGTGGTTATGATTGTAGTATATAAACTTGAAGTCACAAGATCCAATCTTATACATGACATTTTCTTATCTTTTTCTATTGTATGTGGATTACATATTGTAAAGCACCTAAGGACGAGTGTCACGTGGCGCCGTTCCTTGTTTAGGAACATCTTTTAATATATTTATATATATATATATTAAAAATATCAACCATATCTTTACTTATCATAATATTCCTAGTATTGTCCAAATATAAAATTGTGTCCCTTATTTATGTATCACCTTTGTCCAATTTTCGTTATTCATTGATATAAATTTTCTAACCCACTGGCCACTGCTTTCATACTCGAGATTTCAATAAATATTAACATCTATACTAATATATTAAAAAGCGTTCCTAAACAAGTAATTATAATTATGCTACGTGGCGCTTTCTCTTAGAGTGTTTATACTCCATGTAAATCACCTACAGCTAAGAAAAAAGTGTTGTATAAGATTCGACCCCATGATTATAAACATATATACTAAAGTCTTACCTACTAAATCAAGTGATACTTGATATTATCATTTTAAATTAAAATTTAATAAATAAAAGATATAATCACCCGGGCGTAGCCCAGGCCTAAAAACTAATTAATCAAAATAAAACGAGTGACAAACAAATGAGATGCATTTTTTTTTTTTTGGTGCGAATGAGCCACAAGGGCGGGGATGAGAATCGATCCCAGGATCACCTGGAACTGGGAGGGAAGCTATAACCAACTGAGCTATCCCTCATTCTCAATGAGACGCAGGTTGTTGAAAAGAAGACGTGTACTGGTTTTAAACTTTTTTATGCAGAAGCTATGAGAATTATGTACAATAATGACAATATTTCGCCCAAATAGAATCGAAATATATCGTAATATGTTAGAATCAGTTAAATTAATGAAAATAATTATTCACATAAGTTAAAAAAAAATATGATTTTCAATGAGTATCAATTAATTATATTTGGTAAATTCTTCTCAAAAAATAAAATGTTTGGTAATTTTGCAGATCCAGCAATGGCAAGCACGATTTCAGTTACGCAACATTTAGACTGCTACGAAAAAGGTTCTTATTGTGTATATTCAGATGAATGTTGTGAAGGAGTATGCGATTTAAATATGGGTCAAGGTGGTGGTTTTTATGGTATGTGTTGTACCGTACAACCACCACCTATCTATTTCGACTGTGGCCAGTAGCCAAGTTAACGATGCTAAGAGTGAATGATTGAGTTGTTAAGTTTAATAAGCGATGTTGGTAACTAAAATCTATTTGCGTTGCTACTCCTATAGTTGTATATGTACACCTCAAGAAAGTATTTCTATGATGTTTTCTTTTCAATTATGATTCATGTGAAATTGTGAATGGACTCCAAATTATTTTGGGACTAAGGCTTTGTTGTTGTTGTTATTGGGATGATGAATGTTACACATTATTGTCCGAAATATATATGTCTCTTTATTGTTCTTTGTTTTGACGGGAATATTAAAATATATTTCCTCCGTTTAGAAATAGTTGCACCATTTTCATAGTGTTTCTTATTCACATCTTACACTTTGATTGTCTTTGGTGATTTATATTTTAGGAAAAAAACATAGGCGTATGAGATCTTGTTGTTATATTTGTCTCAATGTATATTTTTTAATATCAATTTTTTATAATTTTTACTCATTGATAATTAAAGATATTAATGTTTGAAACCATGCATCGACAAGTGTACAAACATGAAAAGGTGCAACGAAGTATCATTCATAAATGGCCATCAATCATCTGACTTATTAGAGATTCTTAATAATTAGTATATCTAAAATAAAACCACAACTACTAATAAAAAAAATATTAGATAAAATCTTTCTCGAGTGCAGCTCCCAAATCATAGCTTCAATTCTCCCATTAACATAATTCATTAACTTTGCATCTTTTGAGTTTTGACAATGGAAACTCTCACAGAACGTGATATAATTTTTCCAATACAAGAATTCATGATGTAATTAAAATCACAATTCTCCTCAATCACACTTCCCCCCACTTAAAATACTAATGACCCAATCTAACAAAAGACCATACCTGATATTTATCTAAAACCAGAATAAACGACTAACCGCACCCGAACTGAAATTGACCCTTACCAATCTTGTCTGGTTCCTTTGGGGGATGAATCGAATCTATAAAAATTCACCTATCCTAATAACAAAAAAACCAAACTTGATCTGATTGAATATTAATAATCCTTGTTCCCAAATCTTAATTAATGATCTTTATTTTCAAAGTTGACCAACCTTTTTTATTTAGAGGAACATATTAAAGTGTTCCTATGTCGCTGATTAGTAATAACTAACTTTGATTTTGGATTAATAGAAGACTTTAGAGTGGACCCAAGTGAGAAAACACAAGCTAATATTGCAATTATTTCAAAAGAAACAAAAGTGTTGCAATTAACCAAATACTGGAGGAAATATGAGCTCATTCGTCCATAACTTAAACTAGGCTTGAGGAAAAATTAGATATTTTGAACTCATATTAGAGGATTTAACTAGTCAATACTTTAATTTGAATGTTTGGTAAATAAATGTTTAAAATAGCTTATTTGGCCCAAAATACACTTTTCGAAAAAGCTAGGGGAAACAACTTTTTAACGTTTGAGGTTTGAAAATGAATGGATATATTACATATCTTAAAATTATTGAAAACTACTATCCTTACCAAGGTACATCCAAGTACAATAGTGATGCCCATGTCCTTATCGGTTATTTAACACAATCAAGTAGCAATCAGCTATCAACTACTTTCTCTATTTCTTTTTTACTTGTAACATAACTCCTTGACACGCACTTTAAGGAGAAGATTAGAGAATTTAAATAGACAAATTAATCAAAATAACTTAAGCCTTAACATCCTAACTCATTCCTTTTATCGGTGCTTAAGTTATTAATTTATCCATATATATTCTCCTTAAAGTGCGTCAGAGGACATGTTGCAAATAAAAAGAAACAGAAAAAGTATTTACCAAACACCTTTATACAAACCGACAATAAAATGTCAAAACAACCAAATATTAGCTAACACAACTGCAAACACCTTTATACAAACAACCAATAAAATCTCAAAACGATCAAATATTAGCTAACACAATCAGTTGACAACTAGTATCAACTGTTCGCTAATTGCCAAACATGATCTTAGATGTGTTTAAATTTGGTAGCCCAAACAACTTATCTAGAGCTTCTTTTAAAAAATTAAAGATAGGGCAAGGAAGTTGTTCAAATTTCGCATTTGCACCCTGATCCAACTAGAATGACCACCATTATCAACCAAAGCAATGATAAGGAAATGATAAACGAGTATGCTTAATCAGTTAATCTACATGCGATGTCTCATTTGAATGACCAAGGTAACGCAGGTCTACCAAATAAGCAATTCCTCCAGACCCCACAAACTCTAATTCAGATTCAAGCAAAATAAAGGTCCCAAATGGGAAAACTCCCCACATGTTTTGTTGCATCCTCAAGACTTAATTTTCAAAGCTCTGATTAAGCTGAAACAATCCCCTGTCAGATGATCCAAACGTGTGGTAATCGACGTTTTACCGAATATACCTTCTTTTGTAAACTACGCACATACCTCATAGTCATAGAACAGAGTAACATTCCCCATAAAGGGACAGTATGACCACGTACTCAACCTGAATATACTACTAGATATGAGAAAAGACATCCATCGATCCACTAATTCACAATCATCAATGATCATACTACACATTTCAACTATACGGAGAGGAGGCAAATGCCAGGAGTAGATACTACCATTAATCAATAAGTTTACACAAACAAAACTTCTACGGTGAGTGAGCAGTTTGCAGCGGCTTTCAGACCAACATTTCCACTACTGCTGAACAAGTGCGCACCACCTGGGCCTCATTTTCCGCTGCAAAGATATATAGACAAAAGAAGCATTAGGTTTTCAAGAGAGGACCAAAAAACATACATCAGAAAACAGAAATGCAAATGACAGCGTCGGAAAAGACTAACAAAAGTGACATAAGAAACAAGATTTGACTTACGAGTTCATCATCAGAGTAATATTGTCTCCTTTCAAAAGAATCCTCCCTAAACAAAAGGAAACAATGATAAGAAAGTTGAAAGAAGAACTACCAAATAAAAAATATTGAGCAAAAACTGCATTCACCTAGTGGTTTATTGGTCTTCTTTTTAACGTTCACCTCTTCAGCATCGTCTAAAACCAAATTCATGTACTCATCAAAGCCCTAGAGAAGAGATCATGAGTCAAAACATATACATATACAAGAAACCAGATAAAGGATCATATAGAGATAGATATCAGCAAAATTTGACAAACACAACAAATCACTTCAGAGGTGGAAATCAAATATTTCTGCAAAACTACGCCCCCCTTCTCTAATATTGAGTTCCAGGTTTAGAATGAACTCCCCATTATAAATCGACTAGGTGAAGCAAAACGAGGTGATTCGTTATAAATCAACTAGAAAAAAATTTCCAAGGTAATATCTTATATACACATGCGTTTTCCATCTGAGATGAGAAGCAGTTAATATAAGAATCTTCTCTATATGCAGCTAGTCAAAGAAGAAAATATCAGAAATCCTAAAATCTCTTTTCTATATTTCAAGGAACATAATGCTGAAGTTGTTATCTTTAGTCAACTTAATACCTTAAGGTTGCTCGGCAGCCAAGGTCCAGACAATGCATCCAAGTGCCCCTACTCTAAAAATAGAGAGTAGATAGGACCAACAGAGAACTCAATAATTGAAAGCCTCCACTTTGAAATTAAAAACTGTGCCAAGCGTTAAAGAAGCCTTAAAGCCGCATGTCCCCAAAATCCTATGATTCTAGAATTTTCTGCAAATTCACAAGATAAAGAGGGCCACAACAAGCAACAATGATAACTCTGTAAGTTGTTTCACCACCGCTGGTCCTGGTAGGCTGGTACTACCTCAACATATTCCCCTCAATATCACTACAACAAATTTGAGTGCCTTGATCATTTCAAAATCAAGGTGCTTCAAACAAAACTAGAACCAATGCTTATTGCCATACTTTTCCAGCTAGAAGTAAGTCCTTCCGCATGTTATTTAGCAGCCTAACAAAATGTTCTCAAGGCAATTATTCAAACAAGGTCATGTCTTCTTTTGTTATAGGGAAAACAACCCAAAATCAATGAAAAATAAGTTAAAATAAACATGACAACAATGGCACTAAAACCGATGACATTCACACAATGTAACTTGAATTAGCATTATCTTCCTAATACTACACTCATTGTTGAGAAACCTGCTTAATTCAAGGTGATGAAACTAAGAAAAGGGAAGCAGTTTTTTTTTCTCCTCCATATTCAAATTATGGGGGTAAAGTTCCACAAATTTCTGGTTCAATCCTTCTCTACAAGGCACTTAGTTTTAGAAGACACGAGGTACACCAAGGCGCAAAGGGTCCTTGAGCCTAGGCACGAGGCACAAGGCAAAGGAGTGCACATCTCGTAGGGGCGGCTCACCTTTACTTACAATTTTTTTTTGGGTTTTGTAGTTTTAAAATTATAGTGCAGAAGTTTCAATTGATATAAACAATCTCAACTTTAATCCATCTTCAAAAAAATCTTACCTTTTGATTGAGCTTCACAAAATAATATGAACTGTCATTTTTTATACATACCATAGACCCAAAATGGACTTAATGGAGCAAATAAAAACAACAATTTGGATTAAGGTCCCCCTCAAAGTTGGGATTATTATTTATTTATTCATATCAATTTTCCAAAAAAATAATAATAATAGCAATTTAAAACAAAGATGCGCTCAGTCCCGTGAAGTAATGTGACTGCCCAACTGGTCATAAAAAAGAAAAGAGTAAAGCAGAGAGAGAGAGAGAGAGAAGATCAATGAGAGAAAGCCCATGAGATAGAGAACGAAGTGAGAAAGAGAACTAACCTGAGAAGTAAGAAATAGAGAACACTAACTGCCTGCGGCCACCGACAGATATAGTGCCAGAAGCAGCCAAAGATATCTCACTGGCATTCTTTGCCATGACCAGCGAAGCAGCGACAGTCAGTTGCCTCCACACATATTAGGGTTTTTCGAAATTAAGATTTTCAATTTAGGGTTGAGTCAAACTAATTTAATGAGATTAAATGAGGGTTCAAACTAATTTAAGGAAATCAAATGAGGGGTTTTGCTTGAACTCCAATTCCAATGCCTTGCGTCGCCGCTCATGATTTATTGGGCCTGCCTTGTTAGATGTTTTTTTCCTGCACATCCACTCGCCCAGCGCATGGGCACGTGTTCGGCACGCTTTTATAAACTGAGACCAGGTTGCCACCATGGTGGCCACAATTCCCTTGTCTATGAGATTGTGGCCAAGCATCAACTATTTACCCACCCAGCCATTGTACCTAGCCCCTACTCTACCTGAATCTTTCCAACCCTGTTCCACACCCAACATTGTCTTAACTTCGCTACCACCTTTACCTCCACACATAGTGAAGAAAATACACAAAGAGAGAAAAAAGAATCTGTGTAAGAAAAGAATTTAATTCCACTATCCAAGCAAAGCAGCAAAAGTAAATAAGTGTCTTAGTAAATCTTTGCCTTTTGAAGCAAACTCAAGGATTCATCTAAAATTTTCTCTTTATGCTCCAAAAAATGCTAATGAAGCAAAAAAAAAAAAACTTTTTTTGAATAACTAAAAAGCATCTATCTGCCTAAGAAATGTCCCTTTCTCATCTCAACAAAGACACAAGTTTGACTATATATATAAACAAATTATCTCAGTTTTCATTCATTAAACACTACCTAAAGGCTGGAGCAAGATCCTACTAGTGTCAATAAAATAACCATCAAAGCCATCAAAACTACTCCATTTACGTATACGTCTATCTACCATCCAGAACACCTAGAGCATCTTTGACCCAATAATTCTGTATGACAAGCTACAACTTCAAGGAGTGCTCTCCCTATTATATGCAAATAATGCAATGCTGCTCATCCCACTGAACACACTCAATAATGTACGAACAGAAAAATTTGTTATTACCATGGTACACATATCCAATAAAAAGACTAGTATAAAATAGAGAGTATGCTAGGGGATCCGTATAACTCATTTCCCGTCCCCGCCTCCACAAAAATAAATTAAATGTTGTTGGGCAAATTGAAGAAACCAAACACCAAATAACACTAGCTCTTCTTTTCTCATTTTATATATCCACCTTTTAACCTAATGCAAAACAGCATAAGCAAACTTCATGTCACCAACACCCCAACAATGCGTTCCATAGAAAAAGTACAGTACTTGTTGCAATGTATATACCTCTCTCAATCTTCGCCACCCACCACTGCCAATCAAAGGGGGACAACAACCTGAATTATGTATTCTAGGGATATTGACTATTCTAAGCAAACTTGCTGGTCTTTGTCTATCCAATTCTCCATAACTTATACTGTCTGATCTAGTAATCTTCATCAAAACTCAGCCGTACTTTCCTCCATAAACTAAGAAAGGGAGATAAACCAAAACCATCACAGCATTTTCTCACAACCAACAACTCACCCAATCAAATTGGCCGATCCACACTCCCCTCCCCTCACCCCCCGTCCCACATAAAAATAAAAAAGAGGGGGGGGAGGAGTAACGTGTTCCTAATTGTTGTAACTTATAACAGAGGAATTGGGAAGAAACTTGGGGGGAAATAGGGGGGTTTTGGGAAGAGTGTAAGAAACATAGAGTGTTTTAGTGTGTTATAAGTTACTCCATAACAGTAAGAACTTTTGAATTTCAGGGGGGGCACAAAAGAAGGAAGACAGGGGTAATAAAAGGCAATATTTAGCTATCACTAATATATGAGGATTTCTCTACAAAACAATTGCAATCCACCATTTTGAATAATCGGAATTAACGAACTGCAAAACACCTTCATCGAAGCACTATGCATTAAAAGAAAGGGTTTTTTGTCAGAAAGGACCTAATAAAATACAAGTTTTGTAGGGAAGGACCTAATAAAAAAAAATTGTCTAAAAGGACCTATTAAAATACTTCCGATTGTTAATAGGAACCAGTTTATGAATTTCAGGCCAAAATTACCATATTCCGGCGTTGACTTTTTGCAATTGGGACACCACAACTACATTTGACAGGAATTTTATTGCTTGAAGATGATTTTGCAGACATTTTCCTTCAATTTTTGAAAAAAAATTATAGGTTTTTGGCCTGAAATTCATAAACTGGTTCCTATTATCAATCGGAAGTATTTTAATAGGTCCTTTAGACAAAAAAAATAATAATAGGTCCTTTCCCACAAAACTTGTATTTTATTAGGTCCTTTCTGACAAAAAACCCTAAAAGAAATTACTCCATCCTTCCATTTTTAAAATATAAAATAAAAATTATCATCACTCCTTTTTTTTTATAATGGTGAATACGCATATGAATTCGTAAGCATCAATCACATAATCATGAAATTTACTGAACTCTCTCAAGTAGAGAAGCAATCTACTCCACAATATATGTGCACACAATTTACTAACAAGCAAGTATCCTCAAACCCTGAAAAACTTCTCAACACCTGAATAAATTCTATTTCAAACCCTAGATATAGAATATAAACTAAAAAAAAGGAAAAACACCAATTCAACCATAAAAAAATTAATCAATAAGAAAAAAAAAGCTTACAATTATACGGCCTTCAATCCTCAGATCCTTCTGCTCAAACAGCCAAATCTGAATACGAGCTTTCTGCAATTCAAAAGGAAAACAAAAAAAAATCATAAAACAATAAACGATAACAATTTATTTTGTTAAAATCATGAAGTTGAGACTTACACTTTGAAGAAACCTGAAGATCAGGTTCTGAAACATTCGACATCCGAGAAAGAAAAAAAAGCGTCGCAAAGAAGAAGAAAGAGAAAGATGAGTGAGATCATAAAAGTAAGAGAAAACAGCAAAATTTAAATAGAAAATGGAAGTGAGGAAGAGATGAAATTACAATAGGCTGTGTCATAATACGCTGGACTTTGGTGCTCGCCATTGTTGCTGCTTCGAAAATTGGTCTGCTGCTTCGAATTTGGTCTGCTGCTAAAACCCTAGCTACAGTACACCCCCGAAATAGAGACTAGAGAGAGACGACGAAGAAACCCTTAGCGGAGTAGCTTTTGTTAGTTTATAGTCTACAAAAGGGGGGAGTCGTTAAACTAATAAGAGACTCAGGGAGTTAGCTATGCTCGTCGTGAGTACATTGATCATATACTCGCGTGTAATTATACTCATTTGGAGGTTTTAAATTTTTTTTTTTTTAAAGGTAAGATGAAGGGGACTCATTTGAGGAGATAAAGGGAAATCCTCACATAGTCACATGAGTCCCATGAGGTTTGATCCCTAGACCTCGGGACTATGAGGTGGGAAGCGATACCACTACTCCACCACCCCAACCTCAATTTGGAGGTTTTAAATAAGCAATGAGCAAAAAGATTGTCTTGTATGTACTATGAGCATGGTACACCCGGGTGTATGATAAAAATTCACCGGTCTTCGCTCCAACTTTATCTTTTGGAGCAGGTAATAATAGGAAAAATGTCAAATCTCCAACGGTTATAAAAGTACATGAAAAACGTATATATGATCGGCAATATTGTAAATAAATTGTATTATATTTTACGAATCAATAAATGTTTTATATTAATTTACTAAATGTTGTATTGTAGTTTATGTATGTTGTATATTTAAACCCTAGTGCCATGCTCGGTTTTACCAATTGATGTATTTATGGACATAAAATATATATTTTTTCTATAGGATGTCTCTGTGTTTTTGTATTTTCTATGATGAACCCTTAATGTTTTTTTCATTCAAGTTTTACCCTTGAACTTTTAGTTCTCCACGGGAGTAGGTAGAATGGATTGTTAGGAAGTTAGAGTGTCGCGTTTAATGTCTTTAATTTGCATGATTCCACGGGAGTAGGCTTGAGTGCATATTAGAGAAGCTATAGATACTCGGAAGAGGTTTATGGTATTCTATAGGGTGTACTTTTCCTTGTGAGCATTTAATTGACTAGTTTGGGGTGGAATTATTATTGTACTAATTGATGCTAGTAGAGATACTTAACTATATAGTTTTTTATTTATAGATTGATTAGTATAGTTGATTCGACCATCTTCGATATTAATTAACCTCCTTTAGTCTTACAATTATTTAAGGGCTAATCATAGAACAACTTTCTCTCTGTGGAATCGACTCTGACTTACCCTACTACATAGTTAGGAGGATTAGTTAGGTTATTTATTTTTGTTAGGTGCACGACACGTCTACCACTTTCCGTAAAGCCAAGTTAAGTTTGCCGTTAGTTTCTTATTTTTAATTCTTTAGACTTACATTAAAAGCGCGAGAAATTATTTGGCTTTGAAAGGATTAGACAAAATGGAAGTAGGGCAAAGTTTTGTGGGGAAATTTCCCTCCTAACATAAGTATAAAGAGCTAAAAATAAGAAAATAAATGGATAACTTAAAGTTGTCTTATTGGAGGGATACCACATTGAACAAATAAAAGTTTGAGGGTATAATTTGAAAGGAAAAAACATTAGGATATAACATAGAAAAATGCTTATATAACACAACAAAGAAATATACTTGGGCAACTAGTATAAACTAAACTCTAATTGCAATGTGACTATTCATATAAGTGGTGTTTGTAATAAATTGATTTTGAATACTGATAGTTAATGACTTAACGAGGGTTCAATAAATCTTCTTATTAGAAACTCAATGCAATCATATATAAGTTTTGATCTGTTTAAGTGGAAGATTTAATGGGAAATATATATTTTAGTTATTACTATATAATAATTTACTAATCGAGCCAAACTCGAGTTAGGCTTACTTTTACTTAACTTATAGATGTTATTGAATCTATATATATATATATATCTAAAACCCAAAGCAAACAAATGTCATGCTGCCACATGTACCTCTCCCCCCTCTCCCAAACAAATGATATAAATTAATCAACAAAAAAGTGTGGGTGAAGACTCGAACATGCAACCTCCCATTTGAAATACGAACAAACTAACCAACTATTCTACAATATCTTTTTTGGTTTTATGGGAGAAAAAATATAACTTACATCTAAGAAAAACATTTAAAGATATAATAACTTACATTCCACAATATCCTCACAATTATTGAGAAGACTCAGCATTACATCCATTTATCTCAAAAGTTATGGCCCACAATACTTGGCAGCTCATGTGGCCGCCAACATTGCTGGAGCAAAAGTGCCTGCTACTACTAATAGTCCCTCCTTCATTTGCTTGCTCCATACCCATCAAAAGATCCAGACCAACCATCTAATACACACTCGGGGTGACTCATCAAACCCAACATTCCCATAGAAGTAAGAAGTACAACTGCTACTCTTCCCTTCACAGAGGGCAAGGACATATTATTTTACGTTATTTTTTTTCTTTCTTAAAACCGCTTATATGGATAGCTTAAAATTTATTATTTTGAACTTGCCCCTACATGGACTTTGTAGGAAAAAAAAATTTAACGACAAGATAATATTTCTCTTTTTAAACAAATTAAATACAAATGTATGTATTACTCCCCCCGTCCCCATAATATAGTGCTTGATTCCATTTTTTCACGGGAATTAAGGTAAATAGAATTTAAGAGGAAAGTAAAGACTTTTTATTTATTTAAACAAATATTGTATGGAAAAAGGTGATTTTAGGAGAGAGGGTGGAGAATAATTGTTGAAAGAGCATTAAATATAACCCTAGGGTTGAAAAACAAAGCAAAAACCTAATTTCCAGAAGCAAATAAATAATGATAGCACGATTTTTCTAGGCAAATCACGAAAAAATATGGAATTAAACATAGAACCAAGCACTATATTTTGGGACACCCAAAATAGAAATGAAGCACTATATTATGGGACAAAGGGAGTAATACTCATTAATTAATGCTATTATAGTTTGTCCTACTTTTCAGTACTCTTATATCATAAAAAAAAATCTATTTTTTTTTATAATCTCCCTAATTAACACCACAACAATATCTAATTGCATCCAGTAATATTGTTATACATTAACCTAAATTTCAAAAACAAGATTGTATTATAGTCTTTATAATTAATTATATATTTGTATATATGTACTCTCTTGAAGTCGAGGGTTATATTGATCTATAATTCGTATTATAATCAATATATATATATATAAAAGAGGAACTTTTCGGGAGCTTAGGGAGCTCCTCAAGATTTCGAGCTCATAGAGCGCGCCACGTAGGATTGCCACGTCATCAATTTACATTTTTATTTTTTTACAAAAATAGAGTTTTAGATGATTTAAATACATATAAAGAGATTTGAATAAGCGAAAATTAGAGTTTGAATTTGAATCAACAACCTAAATTATTATATCATGAAAATTGTGTATAACTTTTGCTACATAATTCAGAATATTATAATTTTTGTATCATTGGAGAACATTCGAAATATGCTTCGAAATAAGATCCATTTACAATATAGTTGTACAACTTATGAAATATAGAGCGCCATGTAGGATTGTCATGTCATTAATTTTTCTTTTTATTTTTTTTTCTAAAAATAGAGTTCTATATAGATTTAAATACATATAAGGAGTCTTGGATAAGCAAAAATTAGAGTTTCGTTTTGAATGAACAACCTAAATTATTATATTATGTAAATTGTGTAGTAGGAGTAACCCTTCTACCTTATAAAGTGAAACAATCTTTCCTCTTTCTCCAATGTGGGACACTCACAAGTGGGCTTTCAATGGGTTTCAACACACCCCCCTCACTTGTGAGTGTCCTTAGAAATTCAGAGCTAACTGGAAAGGTCAGAGCAATAATCCTCTTAGGGGCTGGACATCTTATCGAGGTAAATCCTTATCCAGTAGCGATCAAATACCCAGTTTAGACGAGACCCGCAACCCGGGCTCTGATACCAAGTTAAACTTAAAAACCATACGAAACGGGCTTGGGTAACCCGAACAAGGAGGAGGAGAGATTTGATCCACTTTATAAGCCCAAAGGAGGTTCCATACTAAAACCAATTGGTGATAGTAGGAGTAACCCCTCTACCTTATAGCTCATAGAGCGTGTCACGTAGGATTGCCACGTCATCAATTTACATTTTTATTTTTTTACAAAAATAGAGTTCTAGATGATTTAAATACATATAAAGAGATTTGGATAAGCGAAAATTTGAGTTTGAATTTGAATCAACAACCTAAATTATTATATTATGAAAATTGTGTATAACTTTTGCTACATAATTCGGAATATTATAATTTTTGTATCATTGGAGAGCATTCGAAATAAGATCCATTTACAATATAGTTGTACAACTTATGAAATATAGAGCGCCATGCAGGATTGTCATGTCATCAATTTTTCTTTTTATTTTATTTTTTCTAAAAATAGAGTTCTATATAGATTTAAATACATATAAGGAGTCTTGGATAAGCAAAAATTAGAGTTTCGTTTTGAATGAACAACCTAAATTATTATATTATGTAAACTATGTGTAACTTTTGCTACCTAATTCAGAATATTATAATTTTTGTACCATTAAATAGTGCTCGAAATATGCTTTGAAATAAGATTCATTTACAATATAGTTCTACAATTTATGAAATAGAGAGCGCCACTTAAGATTGCCATGTCATTAGTTTTTATTAAATATATTTCGAGCTCATAGAGCGCGCCACGTAGGATTGCCACGTCATCAATTTATATTTTTATTTTTTACAAAAATAGAGTTCTAGATGATTTAAATACATATAAAGAGATTTGGATAAGCAAAAATTAGAGTTTGGATTTCAATCAACAACCTAACTTATTATATTATGAAAATTGTGTATAACTTTTGCTACATAATTCGGAATATTATAATTTTTGTACCATTGGAGAGCATTCGAAAAATGCTTCGAAATAAGATCCATTTACAATATAGTTGTACAACTTATGAAATATAGAGCGCCATGTAGGATTGTCATGTCATCAATTTTTATTTTTATTTTTTTTCTAAAAATAGAGTTCTACATAGATTTAAATACATATAAGGAGTCTTGGATAAGCAGAAATTAGAGTTTCGTTTTGAATGAACAACCTAAATTATTATATTATGTAAATTGTGTATAACTTTTGCTACCTAATTCATAATATTATAGTTTTTGTACCATTAAATAGTGCTCGAAATATGCTTTGAAATAAGATCCATTTACAATATAGTTATACAATTTATGAAATAGAGAGCGCCACTTAAGATTGTCATGTCATTTAGTTTTTTTTTAAAAATATTTAGAAAAAAATAGAATTCTACATATATTTAAATACATAAAAGAGTTTTGGATAGGGGAAAATTAGAGTTGCATTTTGAATAAACAACCTAAATTATTATATTATGTAGATTGAATTTAACTTTTGCTACCTAATTTAAAACATTATAATTTTTTTACCATTGGAGAGTGCTTGAAATATGCTTCAAAATAGGATCTATTTACAATATAGTTTTACAACTCATGAAAATATATTAAATTAGATGCATTGTAGGACATTATTTAGTCTTTTTTTTAGATATATATAATAATGGCTATAAGTATTAAGTATAGTGTATTATATGTGATTATAACATTTGATTATAGGTCCAATTTACAGGATTAAAGATATTATCTTTCAAAACCTCAACCTTACTCAACCAAACTAAAACAATATAGTATTGCAACAAAATTTATTGACTAAAATCTATAGCGATAAAGTTACATATATATAATTAGAGTTTTGGATTATGTAAAAATTAGAGTTTGATTTAAATAAAACAACCTTAGAATATTATATAAAGAGCTCCACCTAAACATGCCACGTCATTCTTATTGATTTTTAATTTTTTTAATAAAATAGTGG
Source organism: Beta corolliflora (assembly GCA_947648045.1). NCBI lineage: Eukaryota > Viridiplantae > Streptophyta > Magnoliopsida > Caryophyllales > Amaranthaceae > Beta > Beta corolliflora. Next base: position 276,263 of record CANSZD010003087.1, on the reverse strand, counting down.
TCAACATAGATATAATACATATAAAGTGTTCTGGATGAGTGAAGATTACAGTCTAATTTTAAATAAACAACCTAAATTATTATACTATGTAAATTAAATATAACTTTTGCTACATAATTCGCAATAGTGAAAAAAAAATTACCGTCGGAGAGTGCTCGAAATATGCTTCAAAATAAGATCCATATACAATATAGTTTTACAACTTATGAAAATATATTTATTTAGATGAACAATAACATATTATTTATTCTTTATTTCAAATAAATATAAAAATAACTATAAAATTAGCATATTATATGTGACAATAGTAATTATGTCTTTCAAAATCATACTTTTAAAAATTGAGTTATATAAAGATAAAAAATTCATATCTATAGTTTTGAACCTATAGCATTCCATGATGGCATTACATGAAATATCAAGTGAAAGTTTGTCATCGAGATTGCAGAGGTATTATGCAATTGACTAATTATTTTATTCTTATAATATATATTGTATACATAATTATTTATGTTTTTTTCCTTATATCTATATATCAGATCTTATTCTTTTCTCCATTAACCTAATTCTACTAAAACTATTTGGAAATCAAGGTTTGCGCTTCTAGACTATTTGAGGTCACGGATCATAAAAAAAGGGGAAGTTTGATAAGTCTTTATATGGTCGTGATTGATGAAGATGTTTTTTTTCTCTTAAATAGTATTTTTGATTATTAATAGAGGTTAGTTTTATGTTTAATTAATTTTCTTCATGGTACTATCATTATAATCTTCATTTTGATTTTTTCATCTTCCATTTTATATGAGTTAGTGTTTATGTCCTATATTAAAAGTTGAAGTTTTGGCTGACACTCATGTTTTTCTCTATTCTTTCTGTCCTGCATCCATTAAATTATTACCCTCTACTTTCTTAAAGTATCATTCAGGAATTATTCATGTTAAAACTGTATTAGCTATTGTTAGTCATACCTATTATTGGGATACCATTTAATAATAGACTTAGCTACAATATTCAATTGAATATTAAAAATTATAAAATTTATATATCGCAATAACAAATCTAGAAATTACAGTATAATGACAAATACTTTCTCCGCTTTTTTCTACTTCAACAATTGGTTTGGGCATGATTTTTAAGGAAATAAAAAATGGGTAGTTTAGCATAGAGGTACCTCTTTAATTAACTAGAGTAGGGGATAAATAAAACCTTAATAAAGTAAACACAACTTTATAAGGCAATTTGGGTAATTAATGATGGTTTTATTAACATAAAGTAAAGGTAATATTGTCAACTGTAGTTACTTTTTTTACAAAAAGTGGAATGGTTCCAAAAGATGAAACTACCTAAAGCGGTAATTGTTGTAATAGAAAAAGAACGGAGGAAGTATGTAAATACAATAGTGTTGAAAAATCTCATTTCACAGCAACACAAAATCAACATTAATATTAACAAAATATTTTCAATAAAATAAAATAAACAACAACCCGTGCAACGCACGGGCTTCAAAACTAGTTTATTATATAGAAAATCTAAAAGGAACCGGAAGATTATTTCACGAGCAGAATCCAATACCTATAACTTTTTTTCAATTCTCTCAAGTGTTTGATTTAACAATTCAAATCACATTCAGTGGTAGCCAGTATTCAAACAATGAAACTAAAAAGATAATATTGTTACTGTTGCCTTTTGTATATGATAAAACTAAACTCGAACAAGTCATGCTAAAAATTACCTATTCCTCATAATTACATGAGTATTTGAAAGAAAACCTATTAAAGATAATTATTTGACAGGCGTATACAATTACACTCCAAACCATTTCTACCCCGAAATAAGATATCAAGTTTAAACTTTGTTGTAAGTTGCATCTAATCAAACTTTATATTTGGCCACACCATCACTAGGCTAATGGCCTCTACATGATTTGACACGTAAGGCTTGTAAGGAACATGTCGTGGTTACCACCACAACCATGCATATATTTACTTATGGAAAATAATTCAACACAACACTATTTTTTAATTAACATGAACAATGTGAATGGATGTATCATAATACTAAGATATCATCTTTTTCCTTCATTGTTTAAAATTTGTAAATCTCAAACTTACTAATGAACTATTTCTTTCTATTATTATAAAAAGATCATTAAGGGTAGTATTACAAATCAACCAAAATTAAATTTCATGTTATATAAATATGATGATTGAATTTAATCATTCGATCTCATTTTTTTCTTCTTCTTATATTTGTGTTTATTATATTTTCTTTTAAAAATAATCAAAGAGGACTATTAGATCCTATTGGACTAGTGGATATGGCATTCACTTTCATATTTGAGGTCGCATGTTCAAGGCTAGTGCCTAGTAATGGTCATGTTTTGTTTCAAATATGTATGAGGATGACAATGAGCGAAACTTGTTGAATAAGAGAGATCTAGTAACCAATATACTTCCTCCGTTCTGAAGTAAATGAAATGCTTCTCTCTTTTATGTGAGAGCTTTCAGAGAGAAGTGTTTCATTTATTTCAAAATGGAGGAAGTACTAACCTTGACAACGTTTTACATGTATAGATTTGGCTTTAGTAAAATTGGGGAGGGGGTAGAAAATGTAATATATACAATATTTTACTTTTCGGTCGAAAAAGTCTTAATAATTAAATTTAATCAATATGAACATGCATGTATGAATGAAATGGAGACTTAGGTTAAGTTTATTATATTATATGAGGTTTGCAAAGAAAGAAAAAGGAAAAGGAAATGATGCGTATATAGGTTTATTAAATTTTCCAGTCCCTTATTCCCAAAAATAGAGGAATTTCGGCCGGTCGAAAGAGGAAAAAAAGGTAATCCCACTGTTTTTTTTTATCTTTCTCACTTGAAATCTTGACACTATTCATACTTAGAGAGAATTTTCTCAATTTTTCTCAATTTATACGAATAAATATAGTCATGTAGGGTCTTGTTTGATCCGTCTCAATTAGTACTTTATTTAAGTTCAAATAGGTGCATATAATGAAAGATATTTAAGTTCAAAGAGGTGCATTGGGAATTTATAAACTACAAAAGAAAACGGAGGGAGTACTATTTATTTATTTTTGTTATTATTACTATTATCTATTACTCCCTCCGTTTTTTTGTTCTTCCCGTATTTTCCATTTGGGAAATTTCATATGTTGTTCTATTTTGAATCTTTCCAATACATAGTGTCATTTATGAATTAGATTTCCCATTAGTTTTAAGTTGCAATAAATGTGTTCACACTATTGAGTAGTCATTTTTTACTTTTTTACTCCTCAAACTATTGTCTTATTGGTTGCCTAACATAGAGTACAATAAATGTGTTTACACTAGTCTGTAGTCATCTTTTAATCTTTTACCCCTCAAACTTTTGTGTCATTGGTTGCCTAAGATAGAATAACTCAAAAGACTATAATCTTTATTTTTAGTTAAAATATTTAAAATAGTGGAATCTTGCCCATTTTTTGAGTTGTATTGGTTTTTCCCCGATTCTAAATAGATAGGAACAACAAAAGAAAATGAAGGGAGTATTTATCATCTATAATCTGTTATCTTTTATTTATTATTTATTTATCATTATTTATACTATTATTTATATTATTAATTATTATCATTATAAATGATAATAAAAATATTATTCTGTTTGTTATAATTAATATTACTCAATTCATGAAATATAAATTCAATTCAGTTTAGCCAAACTAAAAGTTAAGTTAAGTTCGGTTTTGTTTTATTATGTCCAAAAAGAACAGGGCCTTATAGGATATTATTGTTCTCTCTTGATATGTTTGTTCTACATGTTGTATAAGTATATGGGATGTAAATTTCATTTTACAATATAATTCAAGTCATTATAAAATGATATGAAAAGTATAGTAATTTGTATTTGAATATATATGTGATGTAACAATTGTTTGCATAATCCAATGAGTCCTCCAATTAAATAAATGTATACTTATTTTAGATGATTATCGAGATAAGTGGTCGTGATCCCTAGTTTTTAACACCTAAAAATTAACTATTATGATTTATAAGAATTGTTTAACATAAATTGTGTTAAAGACGATATTATACCATATATTTTTGATGTAATAACTATTACCTGCATAATCTAATGATTTCTCCAATTTGAAAGAATATATACCATTTTAGATGATTGCATAAAAGACTATAAAAAAATTACTCCAAACCATTTTCATACCTCAAAATAAGACAAAAAGGCTAAATATAGTCGTAAGTTGCATCTAATCAAATTATATATTTTGGTCACACCATCAATATGCTCATGGTCTAGTTATGATTTGACACATAAGGTATATAAGAATTGTGTCGTGGTTGTCACTACAACCATGTATATTTATGAAAAGTAATTAAACACGTCACTATTTTGGCAAGGACAATATCAACTAAAGGAATCATATTCACTTCGTTTCTCAATATTTTTCCCACTTAATTATAACACCAAAAGCCAAAAGAAAAATGTGGGAGTTTGTGAAAAATTGGTTCATTTCATGACTTTTGGATGAGAGAGTAGATTGTTATAACGGGATAAGGGTGAAGAAAATAATAGACTAATATTAACAAGATACAACTTCACAATATATATTTTTACAATCTATACTTAACCAATGAGCCATTTCTTTCACGTATAATAACAACGCCGTTAAGGTTAACTTATAGAAATGTAAATTAAATGTTGAGCTATTATTTCGGAACAAACTAACATAAAAAGGTGGTCTATTACTTTAAAATTAAGAAGTAATATCATCTCACAAATTCTTAAAAAAGACGGTCTCACATTAATCGTAACGTGAGACCTGCCCAAATCCAAGAGATATGTTTTTAAAAAGCGGACTGCGTCTCACAAATTCTCACGACAATGTTTTTGGCGAATTAGTTAATTTTGTTGGCGAATTAGTTAAGTATTTTAGCACAATAGTTTAGAGCTGGTAATCTACATGTAGACTTACATTATTTTTTAGTTAACATATCTAGTACATTAGTTAGTGTTGTTCTATAATTAGTTAAGATCTATTGAGCATTATTTAGTTTCCAATATAAACGAAGAAATAACATTTTTATAAATCTAAAATGTCAAATACAAAAAATAACTTGAAAAAAGAAATTAAAACAACCTAGCATTTGGAGTAATTGTACCAATTTGAGTTTGGTTCTTGGAATTTGTTTTTTTAATCTTCTTAAAATTACTTTTCTTCCTTACACTTCTTCCCTTTGATTTGTTTTTGCACGATCGGAGTCTAAAATAACCAATGTAGTTGTACTTGATGAGCATTGTTCTTCTATAATTGGTTTTGTAGTTAAGACTTTGATTATACTTGCGAGGCTGCGATAGCGCTTGTAAACTACCATGATGCGCTTTCTTGCATCTTCATTATCTTGACTTTTGAAAATGAGATTGTAGAACTTTCTTTCGATTTCATATCGCCACGGGGTTACGTTGTTTATAACTGCTCCAGAGATTTCTCTTTTTCATACTTCGCTCTTTGCAAATCTAGTACTCCTTTTGCACATGTACCTATGTGGTATTGTTGTGATTGAACAAATAAGATGCGTTATAATCTGGTTTTATTATATAACTAATATATTTCAGCGTTTAACTAATATACTTCACCGCTTAACTAATATACTTCAGCACTTAACTAATTTATCCAGAAGTAATTTAAGGCTAGCATAACTAATAGGTCCAAGCGCTTAACTAATTATTCCGGTGCTAGTTTGATGCACGTGCGTGATGTCAGCATGACATCAGCTGGTCTCACGTTAGCACTAACGTGAGACCGTCTCTTCAAAAACGGACTCATATCATCTTGATAAGAGCCATGTTATTAGGAGACAAATAATATACGTCTCCCAACAAGGCCGTCTTAAATATTTTGAGGCCCTGTGCTAACTATAAACTCGGGCCCTAGATATAAAAATATTATGTATAGATGGTAAAATTATGAATAATGTATTTTACAAAATATATCATTGTTAAACTATTTTTTGACAAAATAAAGCTCGGGTCTAAACGATATGGCTAGAAAAATATTTAATTTAAAACTTTTGAGCCATTTAAAAAGCGAGACATTGTGCTGTTGGTCGCTTTGTATGCCCTATTAGACGGCCCTGTCTCCATGCATCCCCATGTGAATTTTTGAAGAGAACAAATTAAGGACCTTGCCTTAGACGTAAGTCACGTGACCTTTGCTTTATTATGTCGGTTGTTTAGCTTAAATACCAGTCATATATATGTGATTAAAATTGTGATAATCTTGATAATTAGTGGAGACTGTGGAGTAATCTCATGCCACGTTTAGTGTTTAGGGCATGAAGGTTTGTCTCAATGGTGATTAGATGCAAAAAGGCCATATCATATGACTGATTTGGGCCTTAACTGAGGTAATTGAACAACTATTTTGATCAACTTGTATGCTTTGTTTCCTGAGAAATGAACAATACCCAATGTTCGCGAGGCCCACCACCAATGCTTATGAGGCCCACTGGTGAATGAATCTTTCACCATATTTATGGCCCATGGACATTATCCTGATGTGGTCCCATATGTATACATTGTAACCATGTAACTATGTAAGTGGGGTATATATGTATGGAAGTGAATTGAAAACTCCCAGGCCCCGTTTTTCACATGATTTTTTACTACTAGAAATGATATTACTTTTATCATATTTTTTTTTTTTGATATATATATTTTTTATAAGAATTTTATTTGATATTACTAATGATAGATTAAAAATATTTTTTTTACTACTGACTAGAATTGGATAGTTTTACAAAATTAAAAATAGATTTAATAAGTAAAATTAGTGTGAATCTCGTGATATCATAAAGTGGAGTTATCAAATCATCAACACTCAAGCGAAAATTAATATCAAACTTAGCTAATTAACACACTAGAATTACTAAACCATGAGATAGTAATTTTAAATGTTTTGTCTCTACTTTAGCCACCATCAATTTTCTTATCGTCATAGTCACGAGTTTTGGTCATATTAACTAAGCTTTTTGGCTGCGGCGCTCTTAATCATTTATCAATGTGAATTTGAAGTCTTAAATCAAACACTTGAGAAAAGTGAAAAAAGAGAGTTATAGGCATTGGATTGTGCTTACGAAATTAAATGATCTTCGAGTTCTTTTTAAATTTTCTACATAGTAAATTATAATATGAATTATTCATTAATATAACCTCGGTTTCAAGATAGTAATACATATATATAAATATATAATTACTTATAAAAAATATAATACAATATTTTTTTTAACGTAGGTTGATGTGTAAGAATACAACCGATGCAATGAAATGGTGTAGTAGTGTTAATTACGGAGGTTATAAAAATTTGAAGAGTTTTTTTTTTATTATAAGATTACTGAAAAGGTAGGACATGCTATTATTAACATTAGCTTAATGAGTATTGATACATACATTTGTATTTAATTGTCTTAAAAATAGAAAATATCTTATCTTTAAATATATATATTTTTTCCCATAAAGGCCAACATGAGATTTTAGAGTAGTTGGTTAGTTCACTTATATCTCAAATGAGAGGTCATGGGTTCGAGGCATATAACACACATTTTTATTGTTTAATATGTCATTTGATTGCGTGGGGGAAGGGGGAGTACATGTGGCAGCATGACATGTTTTTGCTTTGGGTTTTAATATATATATATATATATATATATATATATATATATATATATATATATATATATATATATATATATATATATATATTAGTATTTGGGCCCGGGCGTTGCCCTAGGTGGTATTTTTTCCGAACTTGATATGCATTTTTTTCTTCATTCGCATTAAAATATAATAAAGAAAATTCAACATTTAAAAGGTACAAATATAATAATGGGAACATTTAAAGCATGATTAAAAAGTTGATTGAGATGATAATTGTGCTATGTATAATAACAAGATGTCACAGGTTCAAATCTTGTCGCAAGTCAATTTAATTTTGTTAGTTGACATGGCATATGTACGCACTGGACTATTCAAGTGGAGTAAGAGAGGTGCCACGTGGCGTGTATACGTTGTCAGACACGCCTTTTAATATATTAATATAGATATAGATAGATTGGTTCCTACACTCTCTTACGTCTCTATTATATTAGCCAAGTGGGGAGCTACGGTGTCCCCCTTGAAAAGACTTATATACCCCTAATATGAAACATAAAAAAAACCTAGTCAAAATTTCTCATTCATTTCCTAAATTACAACTATGCATAATAAGGAAAGTTATAGACAGAGAAAACTAACATAAAAAAGTCTAAGACTGCCATTAAAAGATTACTTACGATGAGGAAACTAACATAACAAAGAAAATTTCCAACAATTGTAAAGCCAAAAATATAAAGTTTTCTTTTACCTACATATTCAATAACAATTACAAAGAACATAAATTAAAATTTCATAAAATTACCGAGAAAAAAAAGTATAACTCATCTTTGTATTTTTCGATTTCATAATTGTCGTAGTCAAGATGTTATTCAAGCGAAATAGTTAAACCTGATGAGAAAAAGTAATCATAGACCAACTTTTGTTATCTTCATTTTTGATCCTATAGTTTGTAAAAATAAATTGTAAGTACGAAATACATGTTTATTTTTCGCATTAATATTAATGTTTTTTACAATTCCAAATACCAGTATTAATACTAATATGTTGTCGCACGCATCGTGTGCATACGAAACTAGTCATTCATTAATATTGGAACATAACCTTTTGAATATGTAATTTGTGGTGTCTGTTTTTATATCCATAAATTATTTGACGCATGATAATTAACAAATTTTAAGTATCACTAATCAAATAAACTTTTAGGGGTTGTTTGTTTGATGGAAGATGGAGAAGAAACCGGGAGTTTTAATGCCAATTTATTAACAATATAATCTCTATGATATAAAGGAAGAGGGGAGGACTTGATGTCTACCCTTAATTACAAAAATAAACTCAAATAAAAAACAAGCAAACACATCTTTGCCAATTTTTTTTATAAAAAAGACGTGGCAAATTAAATGACAGTTCTATCAAATCTCAAGGTAATTTATCAACTTCATTAATTTCCTTTTTTTTAAGTTAAAAACAATAAATTGGATAGATTTAAGTATGCAATTTAACTTTCTATTCATTTTTGCATGCATAGCGTGTAAATAATTAGTGTTTGTTAAGGAGTAGTAGGATGGAATAAGTGGGATACAGAATTAGAGTTGAGGGCCTCCGTTTCCAAACAAACAATTATATGAGTGTCTATGCAGTCTAAAATCTTCCTCATTTTTTTCCCCTAAAAAAGTGTCGGAACTCGGAACACATATTGATTTATGAGGTTTGATAAATTTCTAACAGGTAGATGTATCTAACACAAGTTTCGTGTAACAAATATTGTTTGTCTATATATTAAACATTGTTTGTGAATGTAAAAATATTGTTTGTGTTTCGTATAACAAATAAGAGGAAAACAACACAAACAATATCCATACAAAAAAAATATGTGTTATATACACAAACAATATTTGTTATATGAAAACTTCTATCTAATACATCTACATGTTAGAGGTTTATTATCATACCTCATTGAGTTATAATGTTTTTTTGTAAGTATATTAAAAAATGTGACACGTATGCTAATGTCAAACTGTCAAAGTGGTGTCTCCTTGTTCCCAATTTGTTACAATGGTGCATACTCTTTGGAGCGGACCCTGTTGTGTCGTGCCTATAAGAGTGAAAGCTCCTCCAGTCCTCCGTTTAAATTGTAATCTTAGATTCTTACCCCATAATGTTAATGTCCAATTAAGCTTGGGATGTGACACATTTCCAAAATTCTAGCTAGGTATTTCTTCCGATTGTGGAGTGTTACCTAATATGTTATCACTTAGTATTACTAATTAAATGATCACACGATCAATAAGCCAGTAAGCTATTAAGCTAAACTTGATCACCTAGGCATATTCGATAATAACTTTGAGTGTTTGTACTAAGTCAAAACTCTAATAATGGTGAAAAGTACATGTTTGGTGAACTAGTGTTTGAAGTAGCTTTTGGTGTTTGAACTGGTGATTTGAAAAGGTATAAATATTAGTTTTTAGGTAGAAGTAGCTTTTGAAGATTTAATATATAAGTTATTTATGTTATTTTCTTAAACTAACAGCTAGTTTTACCGAAAACTAATTATTATAAAAATAATTTTCATAGTCAAATTCTAACTGCTAATATCTGACAACTAATAGCTAGTACAACAACTGACAGCTAACACAATAACTACTTTTGTCGAACAAACTTATAGTAGAAAAGATTGCACCTTCAAACCTAAAAGTTGGGGGTTCAATCTCCCATTAAGAATACTTGATGGACGGGAGCTCCTAACCTCCTATCCTCTTCTTCGATTTTTTGTTCTTACATAATTGAGTAACAAAACTAGCTCACTGATTGATAGAAGAAAAATAGCATTTTGTCATTAAGATATTGATTAACTGAAAAACTATCCCAAAAGCATGGGAATCTCTTAATTTTATGAATGAAATATAGACATAGCCGTATACTAAAATATGCAAAATTAATTATTAGACTCTAATTTATCTTCTCACATTCTCAACATTATATACTCCCTTCGTCAACAAATGAATGCAACATTTTTACACTATTCAAATGTCTCAATTTGATCATAACTTTTTGTCTAACTAAGAATATATAACAAGTGTTAGTATATATAAGATGATTGTAAATTCATCTCAGTCTATCTTTCAACATATATTTAAGCATTTCATAATCTATACTAATTGACAATTAGCTAGAGATATTTATGTTCAAAGTTGTGCTTTGACAAATATACGTACTAGTCAAATATAATTGCATTAGTTTAAGATGGAGGGAGTATCTATTTTTTTTAACTCTATTTATTTTTAATTTAAATTTCATTTTATGATGTTTGAGATAAGTTCCCTACATGCTAGCTCTTTAATAGTTCATGTATTACATAAATAGTTAGATTTCGTCAAAGTTTTGATTTTTAACTTTACTTGCTGTAATCGTGAAAATTATATAGAGATCATAATATATAAGCTCATGAGAAATCTAGTAGTTCAAAATGATTTTGATTAAAAAACCTAGGCCCAATATCATTCTAATATAATATAAAATTTTCATAGTCGTATTTATTATAATTACCTAAGAACCCCATTCCTATATATAATAGAAGGGAAACATGAAAAAGAATGAATTTTCCAACCGTCAAATATGTCTAGATCAATAAAATAACCGTTAATGTATGTTATATACTGGCTATTCCAATATATGGACGTAAAATGTATAGGTACTTACAAACTCGCTATTCCACAGAGAAACTTCTTCCATCTATATATACTCGCTAATACAAGCTAATTAGAACCATAACTTGGCTAACCCCAAATTAAAAAAGATGGCCATGCCACCATGCAAGCATCTCATTCTCGTCGCCCTCTTCTTCGTTTGGCTCATTTCTGCTCCTCATATAGGTAACTCAGTCATATATATTTATCATGTGTTCTGTATATATACATCTTCCAATCTTTTTACTCCCATTGTTCATAAAGAGTTAGTCACTGCAGATACATAATTTTATGTAAGAGGTTTATTTCACATGATGTCTTTACTATATCTTGAATTCTTGAGTAGAGAACTAGAGAAGGTGTTGGAGATAACGTAGGACTCTATTTTGTTATAGATATATTTTCATATGTTCTAGTTAGATTATAGTTAGGTTTCCTTTTCCTTGTCGGATTCCTAAAACTCTTGTATATATATTGTGATGGCTCAATGAGAAACGACAGGCTTTATCATTAATAATATTTTACAGAAGGGGATATAAGTTTGTCATATCTTAAAAAAGATGGAGGCGTGCTTTTTTTAGGCGAGAGTTTGTCTGTTAATTAAGGATGAGTAGAATATCACATATCCTTTATAATTATGTATGGAATTAATGGACAGAAGAAGAATTGAGTAATTTTTATTTGGAACAAAAGGAATAATTGTAACATTGGACATTTTTGGTCGCCAATCTTTGTAAACATAATCAACATAATGTGATTTTTTATTAGTCTTTATTTATCATCCATCTGATTCTTTTAATTGGTCAGTCATCATATATATTCACTAGAGGAAAAAAAGTCAAGGGCTGCGGTCAAAAGTGGTCTAAGGGCTGCATTTTTTTACCAAAACCCTTAATAATTTTGAAGGGTTGCGATTTTCATCAAAACCGCAACCCTTTATCCATTAAGGACTGTGGTTATCTCTCAAAACCGGATGAGAGGAGAAAGATGATGCGCTCACTGGTTTGCAATTGAAGGGAGGGAGGAGAGAGAAATGGGGTTCAGTTTAGGGCTGCTCGCGGGTGCGGGAAAATGGGAATTAAAGGGAGGGAGTTTATTTCATTTTAGGGTTGCGGTTAGCCCAAAAACCGCAACCCTTCATCACTAAAGGGCTACGGTTGTTGGGCTAACCGCAACCCTTAGTTTAAGGGCTGCAATTTTTGCATTAACCGCTGCCCTTTTTAAGCAACGCTTGACCTTTTTGCCTCTGTTGATTTCACGATCTCCAATTTACAACATCAACTATTAAGTTCTTTAGTTACATATTAGTTAAATTTATGAAAAGTTGATATTATGATTTACAGTGAAATGAATCTAACAAGATCATTATACTTAATAATTTTTTTATTCTATACTTGCTAGTGACTTGGTCAATATATTCTAACTTTGACTATAAAGTAAGAGAGACGGACAAAAAATACAAATAGATTACATATATCATGTGAGATTTTACTAAATTTATATCGATGTATATTTTCAAAATACCAATTTACTTCGTTAATTGATCAATAACTAAAAATTACTAAATTAGTGGACCAGACACCAGGAGCATGAAGCTATTATATCCTGATTTTTTTGGTTGATGGGTCTTATGATTACACTTAAAATGTGAAAGAATAATAGTTAGATGAATTTAGATATATTAATTCGCTAATGTAAAAAAACTAACAAAGGTTGTGAGTGATTTTTAATATTAAATTTGTGTGAATGAATTTTGAACAAAAAGAATATATATAATGAGTTGGTTTGACTGAATTAAAAAAGTAACAAAGGTAGCGAGTATTTCAAACTTTTCTGGTGGACGTCATGTATTTCACCTTCTCTTATAAAAGGTCAAGATATTTTGTCCATTTAATTTTTTTGATTGAAATATTTGATGCATATATACCTTTTTTAACTTGTTTAGAATGACAAGTTGAAATGAGAAAGGATTTTTAAATTGTTTTCTTTTGTAATTTTTTTCATTACATTAGATCATTAAGGGTAATATAGTATTTTCATAGGGGGACACCATCTTCCTCCCCCCTTCCCTTATATAATAGAGATATGTAAGAGAATACATATTCATGTCTCATGTGAATCTTGTTCCATTCACTTTAATGTAAGCTTTTAGAATATCAATTTTTCATTATTTTACTAATGCCTAATTAAATATATTAGTGGTACAAGTAAATGGGTAAAGTAAAAAAGTACAGAGGGAGTACTAATTTTTTAAGTGAATTAGTTGTATGAGCCTGTTAAAGGCATTTAATGAGGTATGTCTCGACTTGACAATGAATGGTAATAAAAAGTTTGTGTTCATGAAGGTTGCCTATGTCTTTTTCTTATAGTTTTATTATTCACTAAGCATAATGCTATTTTTTAATTGAATAGGTAATTACTAAATTTAAAATTTGAATTCAATTATTTATAAATTTAGTATTAATCATCCAAATATGTTTTTCAATGCAATGATCTATAAACTAAAGCTCATTAAAATATAACACATCTATATTTAATACTTGATAAATTTAGGTGGGAATATATGTGGGCAATGCTAGTAGTATTACTATTGTAAATTACATTGATTTTCTCTTTTTTTATATTATTAATAATATTCGTTACTTAAGATATTGAAGAAGTGCCCTAGATAGTTAGATACCGTGCAAAGTCCATTATTACAATAAATAAAAACAAATGGAGTAATATCTAATCTATACAAATATATTAAAAGGCGTTCTGAAGCAAGTATACACGCCACGTGGCACTCTCCCTTCAGTTGTTTGGTTTCATGTCATCAACATACATTAAAAAATTAGAAACATATTTCGTACAAGATTCGACCACGTGACCTCAAGTTACTATAGTAAAGTTCTAACCAATGAACTATGCGCGCAACATTAGATGCTCTTTTTTGACATGAAAATATTAATAACCCGGGGCATCGCCCGGGCTTAATAACTAGTTACTTCTTTACAATATGTGAAATTTTAGAAGTTTAAAATAGATCTATAGGTATTACTAAAAAGTATTAATGGTTAACATATGAAATTCAGTCATATCACCGTAGTCTTAGCAAAGACGAAATGGCATAACAATATTTTGCTCCTATAAAATGTGAACAAATATAAGTATCAATACTTGAACTTCCATATTATTCTCATGCTTATCAACAAGGTCGAAAATTTAACCACCACTTCAATTACATAAATAACGATAATGAAGTAAGTAAGTAACCACAAAAATAACATGCACATAATTATTTATCAGTGCTCAACTTGTTTTTAATAACAATATACGACAATTTTTTTTTGACAACAACTCTCTTTATTTACAAATGCATAGAGCTATTAAAAATCAACATAAAAGAGTGAAATTTTTACAGTTAACCACAAATTTTATTTACATTTAACCACAACTTTTATTCATAGTTAACCACAAAATTTATTTACCACAATATGGACAAAAAAATAACTTTTTAGCTCAACATACAATTTATAGTTTAAAGAATTTCATAAAACCTAGAAATTAATAATATAAATTTAGATTAATTAACTTAACTACTTTGATAATCACTTTACTGCGTGTAGCTTCACTAACCAAGGTAAATCGAAAAAGGGGACCACCCCATGTGCTTTTTTAGTACTCCCTCTACGTGCTACATTGTTGTAGAGGTCATAACTTTATGAAAATGACAAATATTTGGAGTTATAGATAGAAAGATGACAAGGATAGGAGTTAGCTCAAGTGGGTTGAGCATGTTGTGATTTAGAAACTAAGTGTTAACTAGATTGTGCAATAATCAACAATAATAATCAAGAAGAATTGTGAAATTGAAACAACAAACAAGTAATGCAAAGAGGAATGAAAACAAGAAAGAACACACCAAGATTAACGTGGGAAACCCGAGCTCCGGGAGAAAAACCCACAAACTTGCACTATGGAAACAATGGAGAATCAATGGTGAACATACAATCTCTCACAAACTCACTCTCTCTCCTAAAACCCTAGAAAAGATGAGGCTCCAAGTTTGAACTTTGAGATATGTGTGCTACACTCTCTAAAACCAGAAAATAGGGTATTTATACTACAAGGAGTAAAAGCAATCCAAGGGCCACGATTAAATCTTAAATCACGAAAAAAACACGAGCAGATTGGATTGCCCGGACGGGCCCGAAGAATCGCCCGCCCGGGCCCACCTGCCCGCCCGGCCCGAGACCGACCCCGCCCGGCCCACACGCCCGCCCGGGCCGAAAGGGAGCCCGCCCGGTGCGGTGGCACCCCAAACATTCCGCCTCAACCGCCCCAAATGCACGCCCGAGCCGAAAGGAGCCCGCCGGGAGCAGCCCCGCCCGGGCCTCATCACCCGCCCGGGCCACCACCTGATGCCCGCCCGGGCCACCTTCTGCCCGCCCGGGCTGCTGGGCCAGCAGCTCCACCATGGCACGATGCTCCTTCTCCCACCTTGCCTTGCTTGCTTCACCATCTCCAACTAAACCCAATAGAGCACTCCCCCTTGGCCCCTGAGGTCAGGGGTTCGATCCTTACCCCCAACATTATGCCGGGGTATTTCCTTAGCATGCTATGCATGTCTTACCAGCCAATGTGGAAATATTATGCACCAATACTGAGTGGAATAAAATACAAATGTCAACAGAAAGTGAGTAGAATTGATGTTAACGAAGGGAATACTTTTGTCACCTTTTCCGTTACTAACTTTAAGTTTTACTGGTTTTTGAATTATTTGTATATAATTTTTACAACATTTTACTTAATAATTGTGCCGAAGTTACCACCAGATGACAAATTCAATCGTCTAAGTAGGTTTTTCCCCCTGTTTTCCCCCCTTTTAACTATATGATTCTTCGAGTATCATGCTAATTATTCTATATTTGGTTCTTATTTTTTTGGGGTTTTTGCCTTTTCTCTAAATTTTATAGAAGCAAGTAGGAATGTGGCAAAGAGAGGTAAAGGAACTCCAAGGAACAACAATGACGGTCAAATTATGTCTATTAATAATGATAGCATGCATAATGAAGATCCAATGGTGATGGATTACACCCCCGTCAAACGGAAATCTCCTATTCATCACTGATAAGAGTTTACTATTTACCACATGAATATTATAGGTTAATGTGGATTGAAGTTGAATCATCAATCAGGTGGAGCTATACCTAGCTAACCACCAAGCTTAATGTTGTCTATGGTTACTATAGTCTATATGCTACCTTCATATGTTACACCGACTCGGATGTTCTGGTCCGTCTATTACAATCTTCCAAAGCACGGGATATTTTGATTTAACATACGCTTAATGATATTAGGGCTACTGCCGAGCTGTTCGATTGGTGTCGTATCATCAAAGTCCACAGGAATGCAGTTGCTCCAACTCATGCATTAGCAAATCTCTGTCGCATTTCTAGCTTTCCTTTTATTTCATGTTAAGTTTGTTTCTTTTCTGATTTTGATTGTATGTTTTCTCGTTGTCAAAAAAAAGAAAAGAAATAAAAGTTACTTTTATTTATATCCTATACTTTTCAAAATTTGTCTCTGTAGTTGTCTACTTGATAATGTCTAGTATAATAACACGCTTTATCATAGGACATCTAAGATTAAACCTATCCCATCACCACAAATCCATTCCACTTCCTAATAAGCGTCGACCACAAGCTTCTTTGGTAATTGGATGAATGCTCTATCATCTAGACAACTGCTCAATGAGGTTGGATCTTCAAATCCCTCATATATCCCCCCCCCCAAAAAAAAGTTCCTCCAATCTCAAACTAAATTGCCTCCTTTTTCTTAGTCTACCTTTATACTTCTCTTCCATTGATTTGTCATTTAAGGTGTCATTTTTATAGCACTAATAAATTAAATGTCTATATGAATCCTATCAACAAAAATTGAAAAGTTCCATTACTTCGATATACTCCCTCCGATCTTTATTAGTTTACCTGTTTATTTTGCACAGAGTTTTAGGAGAAATAATGTTGTGGGACATAGAAAGAAAGAAAAACTATTATTTTATATTAAAGACTTAAAGTTAAATGTATGTGTGATGAAAAGTTAGTGGCCCCATTCCAAAAATAGAAACAAAAGAAATGGGTAAACTAATAAGGGACATCCCAAAAAGGAATACGAGTAAACTAATAAAGACCGGAGGGAGTATATATGTAAACCCCTAATGTCATACACCCAGGTGTACCATGTGCATGGTACACCCAAGACTATTTTTACTCATTTGCTCATTGGAACTCTTTTTTTTTTTTTTTTTTTTTACATTTTACTGATTTGGATGATATCAAATGAGCAATGTGTAAAAAATAGCATTGGGTGTACCATGTTCGCTATACACCCGGGTGTATGATAAAATTTTTGTAAGACACAAATTTCTTAATTAAGAAAATAACATCTTGATGTTTTACAACATGTTGCCGAAAGAAAAAGATGTTTTACAACAGACTCATGAATGATATGATCACTGACGTAATGGCAAGAAATCAAACCAATCCACACGCCTGAACTCTAGTTCTTCAACTTCCTCAATTTCTGAGTGAGACTGAGGCGGCTCAGGCTCAGATTCTATAAATGTGGAGCAACATAAAGCTACTAACAAATAGAAAGCAAGATTTATTGCACTCAACACTGCTAGCATCCAATAATAGTAGTCGAGACGACTTTTGTTGAGGTTGTGTTGAAACCAAGTTTGCCTTCCTCCGCTGCCACTAACTTTTCCTACTAAATATACCGAGAGCACATTGAACAATATCCCTAATCCAAGTACAAAATGCATCAAGCTGTTCAAGTACTTCTTTAAAGACCTCGGCGTTTGCTCATGAAAGAAATCAAAAACACAACAATTGTAAGCTCCATCGAAAACTGCCAAGAGGAAAAATTGTGGTAGCATAAGAAACATACTCAGGGGAACTAACTCCTCGGACTTATAGATCAAGCCATGACTCTTCACCACGTCTAGCCTTGTTTTCTCGACTAATGCAGCAGTCATACAACATATGACGGAGACCCCTAGTGAAAACGCGAAAACCCATCTAGATTTGTTCGAGTTGGATGAGATTATTCCTCGACATATCTTAGTAGACACCATGTTTACAAGTTTATAGAATAACAAGAAAAAGGCCGTAGGGACTTCCCAATGTCCGAGCTTTGGATCCATTTGTCCGGCTTGCTCCATGAAATAAGTGTTTCCAACGGAAGAAACAAGGCCTCCGATCACAAAGGTAGACCAAATAGGAAACTTACATATTAGAAATTTTGCAATAGTTTTGATCATTAATGAGATCACAAAGGGTTCGATTGACACCCCTTCCCCTCCAACGATATGGTACCATGGCTTGGCAACGAACAACAAGGTCGACATCAACAATATTATGACTGGAATTCCAAGCCTTAAGGACCAAGGCATTACCCAAAATACTAAGACTACAAGAACAATAGTAAATACCGCATTGCAACGATATAGCCAAAGCTCACTAGGCCACTGATATGCTCTATTCTTCAAAACATTTGGATCGGTATGTGATTTCGCTTTATGAAGTCGTTCTAGGAGTTTTTCTTTGCCTCTATTTTGCACGAGCGCTTGTCTTACCATCCATATATCTTGCGGTTTCTGGAGGCCCATTCTTTTCGCTCGCTCAAAGATGTATGGCCTTACTGATGTAAGGCAAGTAGCCATTGCTGTGGCTAATAGAACTAAACCAGTGTAGAAAAGTGTTATTTGGGTATGACCTAAACACTTGGGTTCGTATTGGCTACATGTACCGGTAGCCTTTGAAAGCATTGGTGGTGTGGACAACGTTACAAGCAACAAACCCTGCAATATCGGTATAGCTAAGGTAAACATTTTTTTTATCTCTATTATATAAGCCAAGGGGGGAGCGATGGTGTCTCCCTAGAAATTTACTTAATTGCCCCTCCACAACATAAATATTATGTTCTAAATTTCCAAATACAACCTCTAGCAGTTAATCAAATACAATATTTTTTTATATATATATATGTGCCCGCGTCTGTGAAGAAACTGGACAACTATTTATCGTTTTGGGGAGATTAATGCTAAAGTGGTTCATACTTTATGTTAAACCGCTAATCATCACTCGTTATTTAATTATAAAATGCGTACATTTTTCTTCTTCTGAAATAACACGCTAGGCCATAGCAATAATGACGTAGGAAGGTTAGCGGATAAGTTCGACGAAGAAGTTCGTCAAAATATATAGCATGAATTGATTTCTACTAGTCAGGCCTCCGGAGTCAGAATGCTTATTAAAATACCTTTCTGGAAGCGAAACGGGCCAACGAGTCGTATTTTAAGCCATCCGAGTTCGTTTAGGGCCCGAAAACAGCATTTTAATTATTTTCGGATTTTATTATTTCCTTATTTTCGTATTAGGGTTTTGTTTTAAGTATTTAAACATTATTAGGTCATTATTTGGAGACAGTTTTTCATCTTTAATAATATTTCTGAGTTTTTACTCTTTTCTGGTGGATTCCGGAGTTTCTACAGATTTATCGCTTGTAAATCTGTATGTTCTTGTTAAAGATTAGCGCTTGCTTTTCTTTGAATTTTCCGACTGCGTCAAATAACAATCAATATAGTCGCATATAAGTAATACACAACATCTTCAGCGCAACAATATATGTTAGGGTCTATCCTTTTCAACTTAGAGTCTTATATTTACTTATTTTTAGATAAGATTTTTTTTGAAATATTTAACAGGGTTGAGAAAATTTCAGAAAAAAAAGTAGGAGTGATGACAAAGTAGAGAGTAGCTTTGAAAAGTTAAGAAAATTAAGAAAAGTTAAAAAAAAAGGTTAAGAGAAGTTTCAAAACTTTTTAATTAAAAAAGTCTGGGAAAATAAAAAATTACTCCTGGCCTCCGTCTTTTTTTACTTGCTACATTTTTCATATACGAATGTTACTTTTTACTTGCTACATTTCATTGTTTAATAACCACGACCTACCGAAAAGTGCCCATGTACCCTTTTATTTTGTCATCTTCCTACCTATAACTCCCAAATATTTGTTATTTTTTCGTAAAATACTTGTGCCCGGCCCATAACAACGTAGCATGTAATTAATAATAGAGGGAGTAGTTCAGAACAAAATAAGTTGAAGGGAAGAAACCCTTAGTATCTTATTCTGTAATGGAAATTGAAGTATGTGGCCGGTAAGAAAAGTAGAGTTACTTACTAAAGTACTAGAGATCCCACACCACAAAAGCATCAAATAATGAGCCATCATGGAATTACCAATTAAATCGATAATAAATTTCAACCCGAGTGGAAGAATGGCAACTACTCCATCAAATATGTTGATAACTGCAGCTGCTTGCATGATGCTCATATCCCATACCTCGGTTAAGTATGGCATCATCAACCACATCGTGTATGATCCATAAAAAATCACTTGCGCCATAACTGCATAATTAACATTATTATCTCATATCATTATATCAACAGTATTCAACACATAACACAATACTAATATACTATACTACTATATTCATCCTACGTACCATGATTATTCCATTATTAATATAAGCTTCTGAAGTAAGCAAGGTGAGAAATAAATAAAGATGATATATTTAAGCTACCTTTAATGAACCATATAATTTTGGATTTATAGTGGTGATGTGATTTTCGTGGCTGTTTACGAACTCTTTTTGTGTTTTTATGAATTTATGGACGAACAACAATAAAATAAAAGGGATAGGCTCTTAAATCTAGGTTTAAGAGATTCTCTTGTGAGTCTCGGCTCCAAGATCACACAAATCCCGGTTTGTGTATGTTGAACACTCAGTTCTAATGCAAGCAAACAAGTTTCACACGTTTTCTTAAACTCAAAACAACAACTGAATTTTATTAATGAAGAACAAGCCTTTAAATAGGCGTGTAACACCAGCAAATAAAAACAAACCCTAGTCCTACTAAGGCTAGGTAAACTAAGAACAAGATAAGAAAGAAATCAAACACTCCTAATCCAATTGGAACAAGCTCCAACTTGGACAACAATCAAGCCACGCCTACCAACCTTCTAGTCGTGTATTAGAACTCGAATGCTACTAAACTCCTACTCTAGTTAGGAATCCTAATCCAACTAGGACTTAGACTTCTAACTCACCTAGAATTTTAAACACACTAAAACATTAAAAAAACTCCTAACAGAACTAGGAGTTCTAATCCTACTAGAATTAGGAAAACTAATCCTACTAGAACTAGGAAATAACCAAATCCTAACAGAACTAGGATTTATAGGAAACGAGTCATCTCTCACATGCATCATCCCCTCTCTCTTGAAAACATCCCTTGTCCTCAAGGGTCTTCCAAACACGGCACCAAATCAACTCCCTCAATTGTTGCACAGATGCCATGCCCCAATAAAACCTTGTATGTGTCGAACCCAAGCTTCTTAACAACTTTGAAAGGCCCCTCATCCATTGGCGCATCATTCTTATGATCAATATGCAACTTTTGAGCACTAAGAGAAAGCCACACATAATACCCTTCACTTAGGCGTGAGTCTTTGCGAAGATGCAGCAAATTCGCCCTTCTTTCCTTCTTGTTGCTTGCGGTCTCTAGCATCTCTTCTCGGCATGAGCGTAGACAAACATGACCACCACCATCTCGCACACTTGATGCACTCTCCTTAGGCACAGGCAGCACGCTTCTCTTAGGTGGCAACGGTTTGAGGCCAAAACGCTCCCCATCCTTCAACACTGAATACACATGCATTCTCTCGGCCATTATGTATAACTTGGCGATCTGATTGCCAAGGTCTCCCAAACAGCAAGTCACAAGCACTCATAGGCAACACATCAAACCATAACTGATCCATATAATTGCCAACTCTAAAACCCTACCAATGCTCGCTGATTCACCCATACACCCCCATCATCATTCAACCAGCTCAATTTATACGGTTTAGGATG
The DNA here is from genome assembly GCA_947648045.1 of Beta corolliflora. NCBI lineage: Eukaryota > Viridiplantae > Streptophyta > Magnoliopsida > Caryophyllales > Amaranthaceae > Beta > Beta corolliflora. The sequence continues at coordinate 253,945 of CANSZD010003087.1, read as the reverse complement.
CACTTACGTAGGCAATTTCAAAGCACTAACAACAGTTCTAGCAATCGCATTAGTACAAGACCCTGAATCAACAATAAAAGAGTAAGTATTACCATTGATTAAGCACCTTGATTGAAACAAGTTTTCACGCTGCTCATGTTCACGATCTTCAACTTGTTGTGCTACTAATGCACGCCTAAGTATCATGCTCTTCCTTTCAACTTCCGGTTCAACAATATTGGTAGCCCAAAACTTAGGATCAGCCATATCATGGACACTAGTTTCGGGTGTCTCCTCAATATCCACAAACCTTGCTGCCTCGGCTTCCTCTAGTTGCGTGGACAGTAGGCTATAGCGCTCTTCCATGGAAATCAGCATGCGGTTAGGACATTGCTTGGCCACATGCTCATGCCCTTGGCCTTGACACTTGAAACACACCACCTCCCTCATCCCCTTTTGACCAGACGTGAGAGTTGAAGGTGTTTTATGGGCCTCCACCATCGGCACACTACTCCCCTTCCCCTTATCAGCCATCTCCACCTTAAGACTAGATGAAGATTCAATCTTGCCCGAAAAAGGAAACCTAGACAGTTTACCCTTGGCCTCCCTTTGTTGCCTCTCTACTTTACTTGCTAGTTGACACAACTCATCAAACGTGTTATAAGTTTGCAATTCAACAAGATTAGCAATAGGTTTATTCATGCCAAACAGAAATTTAGCCATCTTTTGTTCCTCTTCTTCGTTGCATCCACACGCCAAGTACAACTTCTCAAACTCAATCACATATTCAGCTATGGACAAATGATCTTGTTGAAAACAATTTAGTCTAAGGTACAACTCTTGCTTATAGGACTTGGGCACGCACAAACCGTTTTCTCAATTTCAGTTTTAATGAGGTCCAAGTTTTAATCTTTTCCTTCCCATCCCCCACTCTTTGTACTTGGAAAGAGTCATACCAATCGGAAGCATAATCAGTAAATTTAAGTATAGCGTGATCAAAACGTTGAGTATCATCCATACCTTTGTGATCAAACATTCTCTCAACCCTCCTATCCCAATTCAAGTAAGCTTGAGGGTCCTTCAAGCCATTGAATTCCGGAAGATCTCCAAGTTTCAGTTCAGATTCCTTATGGTTCTTCTCTCCTCTCCTTTCGGCCGTGAGTTTAGCTAGGATGGCGGAATTGTCGTTAGCCTGCTTCTCATAGTCCTGCAGTCGTCCATCAAGAAGCTCAGCCACTTGTGTAGTCATCTTATCCATCATAGTTGTCATCCAAGCCTTAAGTGCCTCGGATTCTCCCATGTCGATTGAAACTGTCAGGAATTTTTGACCAAAAGTTTCTACTCGCTGCGACTTCGTTACAAATCGGAACGGGCTGAAATTTTGACACAATGTAGCCCTGTATGTTAGCTTCCCACAGAGCCAAAAAAATCACGATTTGGACAATGGACGCGCTCCGTCGCACTGAACCTGGCTCTGATACCACTTGATGTGATTTCCGTGGCTGTTTACGAACTCATTTTGTGTTTTTATGAATTTATGGACGAACAACAATAAAATAAAAGGGATAGGCTCTTAAATCTAGGTTTAAGAGGTTCTCTTGTGAGTCTCGGCTCCAAGATCACACAAATCTCGGTTTGTGTATGTTGAACACTCAGTTCTAATGCAAGCAAACAAGCTTCACACATTTTCTTAAACTCAAAACAACAACTGAATTTTATTAATGAAGAACAAGCCTTTAAATAGGCGTGTAACACTAGCAAATAAAAACAAACCCTAGTCCTACTAAGGCTAGGTAAACTAAGAACAAGATAAGAAAGAAGGCAAACACTCCTAATCCAATTGGAACAAGCTCCAACTTGGACAACAATCAAGCCACGCCTACCAACCTTCTAGTCGTGTATTAGAACTCGAATGCTACTAAACTCCTACTCTAGTTAGGAATTCTAATCCAACTAGGACTTAGACTTCTAACTCACCTAGAATTTTAAACACACTAAAACATTAAAAAGACTCCTAACAGAACTAGGAGTTCTAATCCTACTAGAATTAGGAAAACTAATCCTACTAGAACTAAGAAATAACCAAATCCTAACAGAACTAGAATTTGTAGGAAACGAATCATCTCTCACATGCATCAAGTGGTCAATGGTAATGTGGTTTTGATATTTCTATTATATAACTCTTTTTCTTCTTAAAACAGGTAGTTTAAGCAGTGTTAGTTTCTCGTTTTCATACTTCTTCATCACTTTAATGTAAAGCCCAAATTTATTAACTACCATAATCATAACCCTCTATGCGCCATTCTTAATCTTACGTTCTCATTTTGTGTAAAACACTTGTTTTAACATTTTTCATGCATGACTAATTTTAATACATGAATAACGTGAAATACTAAAAGAATAATGTAATGTATAAAAATGTAAATGGAACTAACAATATAACTTCTATTTAATACTAATGAGCATAAAAATTGTAAAGATCATACAACCTATGGATCGCACGGGCTAAAATTAGTTAAATCATAACAATGAACCATATTATTATCAAAAGAAAGAAAGATTATAAAAGGTTAGAGAAGCTCTCTATTTAATAAGTATAACTGTAGAAGTGGTAAGATTACCTGTTGCAGTGACCAACATTGTAATGGGCAGATGTTCGAATTTACAAAGGCAGCTAAAGTTTTTGAGGGATCGCGGAGACCAACTTTGGAATACTATGTGATGTTATTGATGAATGATATGTAGCCTTGCTAATCGATAAGATAATCTTTAATTATATCTGTCTTTTTTTCTACTAATTAAGATAAACTTCAATTGTTTAATTAAGATAAATAAGTGGAGTACGTAATTAACTCCAATGTAAAATTAAATTATTACTATTATTCATTGTTTACAAGTAATCATGTATGTTTACACCTAATCCTGGATTTTTTTTAACCATCCTCGCCATAATACAGTACCCTTAGCCAGCTACCCTACTAAAGAAATACTAATTCAGTCTACTTGCTTCGATAGTGCAAATTAAAGAAAGAAGATTGACTTAAAAGTAATTAAACTTGCTGGTTGAAACTAGATCTGAATTCAGATTGGATTTTTAATGTTAAATCGTTGATTAAAGTCTCTGTTGAAACGGAAGCGTGGGCTAAAGGTTATCAGAATCGTTGCTCACAAAAGTATAAGACTCTCCTCACAAAATAGAATTGCAATGCAAAGTATAGCAAGAAATTATAGAGAATATAGACAAGCGTTTAATGAGGAAATTTGAATTTCCTCCCCTCAAGAATAATGTATTGTATTAATTGTATTCAACCTCACAATAATCATACAATCCCTCTCAGTTATTCTCCACTTGTTTAGCCTAAAAGACTCCCCTATTTAAACTAAACAACCCTAAATCTTTTAGGAGAAGAACTTGATCTCCAAGTCTAATTCCTTAAAAGATTAGTTACCAAAATTCTATCTTATTTCCTAAATACATCCACCTCTAGTAAATAGGAATAAAATAACAAATACGTAAAAGATAAACAAGGAAACAAAATAAACAAGAGAATAAACAAGATCGACTTCGCAAGCAAGCAAGATCGCGCATTCCGTCGAAGTGCGCGACCCGGACACTGGGAACTGACAAAACCCCAGTTTTGCCCGAAGTGCCCGACCCGGGCACAAGCTTCTGCCTGGCGTCTCCCCTGCTTGCTGTGCTCAATCTTCACGTTCTTTTCTTCTCCTTCCTTGTTCTCTTCCACCTGCTACATGCTAACACATTGTGATTGTTTTCCAACAATTCTCCCCTCAAGCTCAATGTGTTACACGTCTCCCCTTGAGCTAAAATCCCTCCATGCTCCATTATGAAAAGATTTTGCTTATTCCTCTTACCATGCATGATCACCACCTCCTCATTGGTAACCATTAGAAGTCCATTGCGCATATGAACCTCATACCCCAACTTATCCAACCTCCCTAAAGAAATTAGATTCCTCCGTAGCCTTGGGACATGTCTAACCTCGGCTAAAGTTGCAACTTGATCGTTTTGGAGCTTGATCTCCACAACACCGACCCCCTCAATCTTCACCTCCTCTCCACTAGGCAAAGAGACATGTAACCCATCAACATGCTCATAGGTACTAAACCACTCTTTCCTACAACACATGTGTTGAGAACATCCCGAATCTAAGATCCATTCCTCCTCATGACCTTTTGATTCTTCCACCATGAGACACATATCCGCCTCATTAATAGCAATAGAAGCCTCACCACCTCTCACATTCTTCAAAGCTCTCAAGTCTTCTTTGTACTTAGAACACTTTGTTTGAATGTGTCCATCCTCCTCACAGTACCAACACTTGATGTTGAGGTTGTTTGCCTTCTTCTTGCCCTTCCTCTTGCTTCCTTCGGCTACTAACCCCGCTCCTTCATAGCTTGACGATCCTCCTTGACTCATGAATCTCTCCGCCTCGATTAGGGCCACCACAGTATCGTCCAAAGCAATAGTAGTCTTCCCAACAAGCAAACTTGTAATTACCGGGTTATACTTCTTGGGAAGAGACGCCAACAAGAGTATTGCCTTGTCCTCCTCCTCAATCTTCACATCCAAACTTGCCAATTGGGTGATCAAGCCATTGAACTTGTTTAGATGATCTTGTAGAGATGTCCCATCCTCCATCTCAAGAGCGTAAAGATCCTTTTTCAAGAGTAACTTGTTAGCCAAAGACTTTGACGCATACATCTTCGTCAATTTGTCCCACAAATCTTTTGGATTTGTTTCATCCAACACGTTGTACTTGATTTCCGGCGCAAGGGATAATCGAATCGTGCTAGTAGCTCGAAGTTGCATATCCTCCCACTTGTCTTTATCCACCTCATCCGGTTTCTTGTCCTTCAAGGTTTTGTGGAGACCTTGATGAACAAGAACATCCTTGATTGTACTTTGCCACAGCGAAAAATTCGTTTTCCCATCAAACAAATCTACTTTGTATTTAGCCTTAAAATCTTCCATTGCACGAAACTAACCAAAAGCTCTTGATACCAATTGTTGAAACGGAAGCGTGGGCTAAAGGTTACCAGAATCGTTGCTCACAAAGTATAAGACTCTCCTCACAAAATAGAATTGCAATGCAAAGTATAGCAAGAAATTATAGAGAATATAGACAAGCGTTTAATGAGGAAATTTGAATTTCCTCCCCTCAAGAATAATGTATTGTATTAATTGTATTCAACCTCACAACAATCATACAATCCCTCTCAGTTATTCTCCACTTGTTTAGCCTAAAAGACTCCCCTATTTAAACTAAACAACCCTAAATCTTTTAGGAGAAGAACTTGATCTCCAAGTCTAATTCCTTAAAAGATTAGTTACCAAAATTCTATCTTATTTCCTAAATACATCCACCTCTAGTAAATAGGAATAAAATAACAAATACGTAAAAGATAAACAAGGAAACAAAATAAACAAGAAAATAAACAAGATCGACTTCGCAAGCAAGCAAGATCGCGCATTCCGTCGAAGTGCGCGACCCGGGCACTGGAAACTAACAAAACCCCAGTTTTGCCCGAAGTGCCCGACCCGGGCACTTCTAGTGCCCGACCCGGGCACAAGCTTCTGCCTGGCGTCTCCCCTGCTTGCTGTGCTCAATCTTCACGTTCTTTTCTTCTCCTTCCTTGTTCTCTTCCACCTTTTACATGCTAACACATTGTGATTGTTTTCCAACAGTCTCTATCCTAGATTGTAGTATAATCTTAAATTCCCAAATCCCACCAGCTACTTGACTTCTTAATTATGGTGATTGTAGCTAGGTGGAGTATTAGGTTCTTGGAGTAACCTTCTTAGGGTGCACGAAATCTCAAACATTTATATATTTTTATAATATACTCCAATAACATAATCATGTGAGATATTGTCGGAAGTACTCATAGCTACATAGATAACAAAGGGTATTAGGATTTAACAAGCCACACTGAATCATCATGTTTGATAATTTTTAATGCCACTAATATATGTATCATAACATTATCACACGGCAACTGAAATTATGTTCAATTCATCTTAATTTGTATTTTTATAATATCAATTTCTGAAATTTATAATTAATACAATACATATTACATAACTAAAGTTAATAATGTTATATGGTCAAATGTATGCATATATGATTGCAGAAAACGACAAAACAATTATAACCATTAAAAATAAACAGATAATTACATATAATTCTTGGGGAATTAAATAGATCAACTTTTTGATATGAAGTGAAATACATACTGTATGAAAGTCTATTTGCGTAACTCATATATCGTTTGATGTTTCATATGCTCAAATGAACGTGTTATTGACTTATAAATCAATATGATAACCACAATATAAGGCACCATTAGTTGTAACTAGGGGTGTTAATGAGCCAAGCATGTTCGTGAACTATTCGATCAGTTCGGCTCGGTCAAAGCCCGGTCAAAGCTCCGCTTGAGAGGGCTCTAGACGAGCTCGAGTTCCGTTCGGTATGCTAACAAAAGGAACAAAATGGTGGTGGTGAGCCTGTTCGCTTGAGAGGGCTCGGCTCCAAAGCTTGTGAATAGGCTCGAAAATTCTTTACATAAGGAATTTTATGTAAAATATTAAGTGTCCCACATCGGTTTATAGTGTAAACAATAGCTTTTATTCTCCATAAAATGTTATTACCCTAGTTATATTTATGGTTTGATCTTATCCCACATTAATTGGTTGAGAAACAAAAGATTAAGCCTATATTCTTTACAAAAGGAACAAAATGTAAACCTTTGTTTATATAATGTAAAAGGCTAATCCATAAAGTCTCACATTGTTGGGAGAATGCAACATCCGCCGCCTCTACGGAGTTGTTGTGGTCACTCGGTGGTGTGGTGGTCGGCGGCAAAGGTGAGTCGGTAATGGTGGTGGTTGTGTGTGAAGGATGAATGTTGAAGGACTTGAGAGAATGAGATGGAGAAGAGGTGAGAAGGTGGAAAAACTATCTTTGTTGTTGGTCCACCAGATATCAGCATCTTCGGTGAGATGGTAGGCTGCAGAGTCTACTCTCATCTCTTCAGGGACCTGGAGAGTGACGAAGATCTTGTCAAACTCTCTAATCCAATTCTCCATCTTTACGGGGTCGCCTTTTCCATCGTACTTAGGCGGCTTCTTCCCGTCAATTGCTTTATGCACAGCAGCAACTTCAGTCATAACTACTTTGCCTGTACTAGTAGCAGCTCGTGCTTCAGCGAGCAACTGAACAGCCTCGCTCATGGCTTTATTGGACTCAGCCATTTGGCGCATCAAAGCTTTCATCTTTGATGGCTTAGTCCGATCACGTCTATCCATATTCACTGCACTACATAGGATAAAGGAACTTAGCCCAATATCGAAAGGAGATAATTACTCTTGATTGACATTAAAGAACTTTCTCTCGTATAAAGTTTTTGTTCTCTATAAGATGCTACTCCAAATACCTAACTCAAGGTATATGGAGTGGCTCGAGCTCGAGCCTTGAGTTGAGCTGAGCTTGTATTCGACGGTCTCGAGCTCAAGTCGAGCCTCGAGCCAAGTTGAGCTCGTATTCAAATTTCTCAAGCTTGACGAGCTTTGAGCTCGAGCCGAGCCGGGCTTTGCCCATTTTCGAGCCGAACCTACCCAGGCTCGATCTCGGTTCGACTCATTATTTAGTTAGGAAACATTTTTTTCTAAAGTAAAAAAAGTAGTTTTCTCATAGTACTTTGTTCGAAAGGGTGGGAAATAGACAATTAGCTCTCTAATGATGAAAAACATTTTTTCTTTTTGAAAATCTTCAAAGCTGAGGATTGAAAACATTTTTTCTTCTTCTGAAAGAATGCCAAAATTTCGCCTATTTTCCTTACGGTTTCTCTTCCTATTCCTGCACCCATCCTTCTTTCCCATGATTTTCCCTTCTCTAACTTTTGTAAAAGATTCTCTTGTCTTTTCATACTAATAATCTTTAAGATAAATCTCCAATTGTTGAAGATAGATGAATAGACTAATTAACTAACTCCTATGTAAAAGTAAATTATTAATTTCCTTTGTTTACAAGTAATCATGTATGCTTCAGCAGTTCACCTAATCCTGGATTTTCTAAACCATCCTGGCTGTAAACTGTAAAGCAGTACCCCTAGCAGGTTTCCCTATTATAGGAACATTATTTTACTTCTACAGTTTATTGTAAAAATATTGACTTCAGAGTTCTTAGTAAACGACTGGGTTTAATTTAAAAGCAGGCTGATCTCGATCCTAGATTATAGAAGTATTAGGTAGTGGATTACTATAAATATTATCACACACCCGGGTGTATCGTGAGAATGTCACATTTAAGGTTAATTTTTTGCTCATTTGAAATAATCTAAATAAGCAAAATGTACTAAAAATGAGAGTTTCAAATGAGCAAAAATTAGTCTTAGATATACTATGTACATGGAACACTCGCATGTATGATGAATGAACTCAGTGGAGTACCGTTTAGGATGCACACATTTTCATGTCAAAAAAATGGATGCACCATTTCATTTTCAGCCCTCCTTGTCTCCTACCGGCTACCACTAGTAATGTCTTTTTTATTTTACTTTTCAAATGTAAAACTACAATCACAATATCACATATGATACCTACACAATCACTACTATATGATAACTTCACAATCACTAGTAAAATATTAGAAATATCTGAATTCTTCATGGATTTCTAAATAAATGTTCCGCTTTTTTATGAATACAAAACCAGTTGTTAGTTTGTTTTTGGCGATGTTGCGAGTTATTTAATTATGTAAAATAATATATTATTTAGAATTGACATTTTGTATACGTAAATTTCAATTCATAGTTCTAGAAGTTCAAGGTGTTGGAGATAAGAGCTAGACTTAGTCTAACCTTATCTTGGATGGTTATCCTAGTTTGTTGTACAGCTAGCTGTTATACTTAGAAATTATTCTCAGCCTTACCTAGGTTGCAAAAATACCAATCTCAATTAATGAAAATGATAAGCTTTCTCATACACTCTATCACAAGGCCTCTTAGAAATATTTTCTAAATTTTATGTATAACAGAAGCTAATTGAAATAAATGTGTTGTCTGCTCACGTAACTTCAAGTGTGTTATCTGCTCAAATATGATAAATACGTAACTAGGCCTGCACACATAAGCCTACACTGAAGCATAGAATGACCATACATAAGTCCAGATAAGACTTCATCCTAAAACCAATTGTTAATAGGAGGAGTAGCCCATTAAGCTTATATGTTACTCATCCTCTCTCTTTGTTCAATGTGGGACAAGTTCACATGTGGGTTAATACATAACACAGTAACAAAATATTCCATGAAGATGATTGAGATTCGAGTGTACCATATGCCAAAGAAATTATTGATTTTAGTAAGTTATAAGAGGGCCTACAATTAATTGTTTACTTCCTCGTATTAAGTAAGCATTTAAGCATCTAGTTCCGAGTATTTCATATTTTTTAAAGAGCAAAAAGGCAAGAACCTAAATAGGTTTCTTGCTTTTGCATGTATTACTATCTGTTTCGGGACTAGGGCTCTGTTCTTTTGGACTGAATAGAACTGAACTGAACTGAATTTTTCTGAACTGAACTTAATTTGTCTGAACTGAACTGAAATGAATGAAAACTGTGAGAGGAAACTAACTAAACTGAACTGAATTAACCTGAACTGAACTGAATTTGTCTAAACTGAATTTAACTGAATTTTCATTAATTCAGTCCAAAAGAACAGAGCCTAATCTTGAAATTTGGTTTTAACAGGTGTGGCTCAACTGTTATGTAGGCCTTATGCAACAAATTAAATGATGAATTGGTCTCTTAAATTGACACAATAATCAACACATCACCTATAATTACTCTCCCATTTTTACAAAGATGACCTCACTTTCTTTTTTCTGTTTCACAAAGATTTACCCCGTTCTTTTTTTTCCTTCTATTTTGATACATATATAAGGCTCACCATATCTTTTTACTACTCCCTCCTCCGTCCTATAGTATATTGCTTGTTTTTTATACGGTCTTCAAGATGGACCTTTGACCTTCGATATCTTCAATTCCTTATTAATAAAAAATATAAAAAGTTGATATTATGAAACTACATATTGAGGCGAATCTAACAAGATCACACATGAGTATGTTTTCTTTGTATATATTAATAAGAATATTTGGTCAAAATTTTTAAAATTTGACCCACCTAAAATGAAACAAGCACTATATTATGGGACGGAGGGAGTACAATTATACTCACATCTCCTTAGTCCTTGGTATAATAATTTGTCGCTGATCTATTTACTCACACCTTCCATTTCTTTCACCAACTCTTCCTCCATTTTTTTTAGGCAAAATTGGCCTCAACACCCTGAACTATAGCTCGGGTGCACCCAACACCACCAACTACGACTAGTAGCCTAAACACCACCAACTATGGGGTGGGGTGCATTCCGTACCATAAATGAGGCCGGAAGCCTAAAATGTTGCCGATGACGGTGGGTTTTTATGGTACAGACTGCACCCCACCAACCGAGGCCGGAAGCCTAAAATGTTACCGATGACGGTGGGTTTTTATGGTACAGACTGCACCCCACCCCGTAGTTAGTGGTACAGACTGCACCCCACCCCGTAGTTGGTGGTGTTTAGGCTACTAGTCGTAGTTGGTGGTGTTGGGTGCACCCAAGCTATAGTATAGGGTGTTGAGGCCAATTTTGCCTTTTTTTTAAAGTTGATACTATAAATATACACCCGGGTGTACCATCTGTGGACTGTGCACTTGCTTCTTCATTTTTTTTGCTTATTTGGAGCTTTAGAAATGAGAAAAAAAATATGATACACCTGAGTGTATAATATATATTGCACATCTTTTTGATTTTGGTGAAAACAATAAATCTTTGTGAAATAGAGGAAGTACTTCACTTCTTTTGTTTTCTTTATATTGCAACAATTTAACTTTTACACTATTCATATACTCAGAGTGATTTAGTTTGAGGTGAGATATTGTCTGATTCGGTCTCTATATAATTTCAAGATATGGACTTTTTATATATTTTAAGTTATAAGTAGATTGTTAATGATAGAAATGATCAAAGTATTGTATTGACAAGCATAAAAGTGAAATTATTGCAACTAAAAAAAGAAAGTACAATTCAAATCATTCAAATTACATTGTAGTATGACACAAATAATGATGAACCTGTAAATGTAATATACTACTCTCTCCGTTCCATAATATAGCGTTTGTTTCCTTTTTTTACGGTCTCCAAGATATACCTTTGACCTTCAATATCTTCAATTTCGTATTACTAAAAAATATAAAAAGTTGATATTATGAAAGTACACATTGAGGCGAACCTAGAGATGGCCACTGGTGTGGGCTGGGCGGGCCAGTCCGTGGGCCAGGCTGAGATTTCACGACCCAGGACCAGACCGTGAAATTCACGGTTTGGGTGGGCTGGTCCACGGGCTGAAAAATCTTGGTCCACACCTGTCTGTTATCGGTTTTTCACGGCTCGGGAAGCGGTTTGTGGGCCTAGCGGGCTGGACCAGGCTAGCGGGCCGGCATGAATTTTTTTTATTTTTTTAAAAAATTATTGAAATTATTCATTATTGTTACATAAAACCTTTAAAATTAATTAAAAAATTTATAATTATTAATATTGATGAATGATTTTATTATTTTTGAATTTGATTTAATTATAATATATGCAATTTGATTAAAATATATACAATTTGATTAAAATATATACAATTTGGTTGAATAATTACTTGGGCTAGGCTGGTCCGGTTCATGTGCCGGGCTGGATCGGACTGGGCAGTTTTAATAGCAGGCTTTCGTGGTTTGGGCTCAAAAAATTCGGCCCACGATCCATCCACCAATTTCACGGTTCAAGGTGGGCTGGACCGGGCTTTTCGCGAGCTCGACCCACACGGCCCACGAGGTGGGCTGGGCTGGATTGGCCCGCACTGTTGGCCATCTCTAGGCGAACCTAACAAGATATGACTATGGTTTTTTTTGTAGATATTAATGAGAATATTTGGTCAAAGATTTTATAGTTTGACCTCAAGAGATAGAAACAATCACTATATTAGTATATTATGGGACGAAGGGAGTAATAAGCAAATATATACTTCCTCCGTTCTGTTTTAAATGAAACATCGGGTGAAATGACACTATTCATTGATCAATTTTTACTCCAATTTATCGCCATTATATAAAGAAAAACATAGTTAAGTGGGATCTTGTTAGATTCGTCTCGATGCATACTATTAAATTATAACTTTTTTATATTTTTTACGTGTGCACAACTAAAGATATTAATGATTAAATAAGCACGTTGGGTTGCGTGAAAAAGCAAACATTTCATTTAAAACAGAACGGAGGAAGTATATAGTATTGAAAAACAATAATAACTTTCAAAATATATTGATTTGTTGAAAATAATTTGATACCACATAGCATTTACAACGGTTGTAGGAGGTATTTTCTGATCCTATACGGTCGTTCATGTCCTTGCATATATCTAACGCCTCCACCCTTAGTTTTAAGTGACTTCAAATCACAAATTCTTGACACAATCCTACACCCCCCCAACTTCAGTCACTCACCAGCTAAGAATAAAAAGACAGAATCCCAAAATGTACATACGCAGAAGAAACTGCATACTCCTGAAACTACTCTTGGTGGTGATGGTGGTGGTGCCAGTGATATCTAGCGGAGTGTGGCTGAGCCACCAGCCGAGCACGAGATGCGAAAGGCATCTCAACACACCCTTCATAGTGATCGGAGTCTTCCTCCTCCATCTGTCCTTGGCTCAATTGGTGCTTTACAATCACCAACCTGCTGATAACTGCATCCACTTTGGCTTCTTTGTGCTCTTTCTTGTTCTGTTAGGCTACACCGTTTTCGCTCTCGTTGTTACCAGTACCACCACCACCACCACCACCACCTCAACCCAAGGTAGCTACTCTAAGTGGCTTCACAATCGTGTGCTCGACAACCACCATTGGCACCATATCAAAGATTGTTTTATTTTTAAGTCTAAACTGTGTTCACCTTTACTTGATGTGATCAAGAATGATAATCACCAGCAGTTGGAGTCAAAAAATCTTTCCTTTCTTCAGGTAATCCACTCATGATCTTGCTTAATTGAGCTCAATTTTTTATGATAGTAAAAGTAAAAGTGTAGAATGAAGTCATGAACCACCTAATTGTACAAATGTTGGAAGAAAAAAAAAACAGAAAAATTACTGTGTTTGTTGTTTAATTAATTTCCATCTAGTATTCTAGTTAGCTACATATCTTAATTAGTTTTCTCATGGATTATTGACTACTTAGCTTATGCAATGGTGTAGGATTTTAGGTGCTTTCATGAGGTTCCGTGCTATTAAATTTTTACACATTTCATAATGTAAAGGAAAAATTAACAAGAATAAGTCAACCTTTGGGCGGTCTGCTCAAAATAAGTCAGACTTTGGATTAATCTAGAATAAGCAAAGCTTGTGAGGGTATTATCTTTTAATGGGTTCAACAGGTATACAATTATAGGTCACCTGTCCACGTGTCTTATGTTGATTGGTTTAGAGTTTCAATTTTCATTTTATTTAAAATTTAAACAATATTTAAAAAAAATAAACTAAAACCAATGGCCTTTTCCTTTGAACTTACCACCCAAAACCCCTCCCCAGTCCCCACCCTCTCCCCCACCCCTCCCCAACAAAGTGCAAACGCCCCTCCCCAGTTATTGGGTGGTAGGGGGTTTCGGGTTGGTTTTAGTGGGGGTGGTGGAGCTTAGGGTGGGGTTGTGGTGGGGAAGAGGGAGAAAGAGAGGCTGGAAAAGATGGTGGAGTGAGAGGGATGAAGGAAGGTGAAAAAAAGGTTGGAGGAGAGGATTTAGTCAAAGAAAAAAGAAAATTAAAAAAATTACTCATACTTCAGGTTACTGGTCACATGAACCTGTTAAAAGATAATACTCTCATAAGCTTTACTTATCCTGAGTTAGTCCAAAGTCTGACTTATTTTGAGCAGACCACTCAAAGGTTGGCTTATTCTTGTTAATTTTTCCTAATGTAAATTTGTGCGTAATTTTTTTTTTTTTAAGAATATTCTTACTCCAAGAGTGCAACGTTTGCTTTCAGATCAGGTCAAATCTTTAGATAAAGTTGACCATATATTTATATTTCTAATATACTAAAAATAACATTGTATTTATGTGAAAGTATTACATACGCATGTTAGATCTATATGATTGGTTCTTTCACATTATCATCTCAAAATATGAGATACCTATACAATCTCATTCATTATTGGAATCAAGAGCATATTAGGCATTTTAAATGACAATATATAACAAGAGTAAAATACACTTAAAGGAAGTGTTGTGCACATCCATAAATTAGATTGAAAATAAAACATTATATATATATATTGCTAGATTTGGAGAAACTTCTCAATCTAGAGTGATGACCATCTATCAAAATTTATAGTTTACTACAACCTAAGGATAGTCCTATACATATTAGGAAACCTATCCATAGTAGGATTCTAAGAACAAAATACTACCTCCGTTTTCTATTATTTGCAACGATTAGACATTTTCCCTCTCTACTTTATGTCAAATCGTTGCAAATAATAAAAAACGGAGGTAGTATATCCTAAAGTATATTGTATTCCATCATATATGCTCGCTGGCTTAATATTATAATTAATTAGACAATATTGTTTTTGTATTGGTAATTTCCTTGTTTTTTTGCCATTTTTATTGTCTCGACCATAATTATTGGGTGTTTTACAATGTTGATTATGAGCTTATTAGTCTGGTTGCTGCACGCCATTGAAAGAATGCAATTTTACGTACACTAGCCGTACCGTTTGGACAAACCCAAGAAATGATGCAATTCGAAAACTAGACGAATGTGATGAATGGAGTAATGATCCATATGTCCTTTGCTTCAATTGTCAATCATGCAAGGATGGTTTCCTCCATGACATTCAAAAAGCCTGGAAGAAGGCTGCTATCATTAACATTATTGTCATTCTCTCCCTTGCCACGCTTTGGTGGTGCGGCGATTGCGGGCCTGATCCTGAAGAAGATATGTTTAGCTAGAATCAGAAAATATCCTATACAACCGTTATATTGTACGTTGATAACATACCGTTATATTTGGTCCTAGAAGCTTGTTTGCTTTATTATTGAAACTTATATTGTTTCCCCAAGGGGAAATGAAGTTTTTAGGAGAATTTGTATTATTTGCTTTACCTTACAAGATCAATTCTAATTGGTAATTCCATGTTTCACGTACTTTTAAAGTTTTTGGTAATTAATAAAGTAATATATTGTGTGAAATTGCTATTTATGTGTATTTTTGTTTATTGTAAGGCATTATATACATTAATGATGAAAATCTTTTAATGCTCCATTAGTTATGCACACAAGCTAGTGAATGAAGTATCACTAGTGGAAAAAAACGAAGGGGCTGCGGTGCAAGGGCTGTGTTTTTTGAAAAACGCAGCCCTTTATGGGCTTTTTTTTATTTTCAAAAGAAATTAGCGGGCTCAACTTAGGGATCTCACAATCTCCTCTCACAAATCTCACAGCACCATGACGCAACAAATCTCACCCTCCTCCCTTCTATCTCACCCTCCTCCCTTCTCCCTCCTTCCGGCAGCACAAATCTCACGTACACAGCACCACGACGCAACAACAGCAACATCACGAAGGAGAACAAACCACGACGCAACGACGCAATAACGAGACGACGACTCGAACGACGACGACCGCTAACCATTTTCGTCTCCCATTTTTCAATTCCTCGTCGTCGGTCGAACTCCGGTCATCTTCGACTTAAACAACGAGTCGTCAATTCGCCAAGCAACGACAGCAACAAGTGAGAATTTTTCGTTTTTCAGATCTATAATTTCTTGATCTTTGCTTTGATTAATCTTCATGAAATTTCAGATCTATAATATCTTCTCTCTTTTGTATTTTCGTTCATAAATTGTATTTTCGTTCCATTTTTTTTTCGTTCTTTTTTTTTTACTGTAAATTTCATTCGTAAATTGTATTTTCGTTTGTTTTTTTTTACTGTAATTTCAGATCTACAATTATTTCTCGTTTTTTTGTATTTTCGTTCGTAAATTGTATTTTCGTTCTTATTTTTTGACTGTAAATTGTAATTTGATGTTCTTGTTGATTGTTAATATATAATTTCGTTTTGTTTGTTTTTTTACTGTAAGTTTCGACTGTTTATGTTGTTGATTCGTTTTTTTGATTTTCCCTGTTGTAAATTTCTTGATATATTTAGGAGTAAAAAATGCAAAAAAAAAAAAAAAAAAAATTTGGGCCTCAATCGCAGCCCTTCGTTGTGAAGGGCTGCTGGCCAAAAACGCAGTCCTTCCGTTTTTTTCCACTAGTGTATATAAAAATAAACTATTTTAAATACGACATAAAATTGCACAAGAAAAAACAAACCTGATTACAATCCGCTGGAATTTATATTTCACGCGTATGTACACCCAACGTTATTTTCTTGCTAGTTCATTACTCATTTATAGAGTTCCAAATGAGCAATGAACAATGAGTAAAAAAAAAATAGCCATGGGCATACTGTATACCTGTGTAAAACAGTAAAAGTTATAGGTTTTGCAATCCTACGTTGTTTATCTTTTCGCAACATTTCACCACTTGAAGACATCGACGCAAATGTGTCGGAAAATAGAAAATGTTGATCCAAAGAAAGTGTTTGTATATGCTTCTAAATTATGCATCTGAGCTAGTGAGCTATGCGGTCAGTTTATTATAAATCCATTTCAATGTGGAGTACTTCTTTGATAATGTAATCGGCTATCCATCATTCATAGCTATTGTCTAATATTTAGTTCAATTTCTTAAGATTCAAGATATACTTTTACTAGAAACAGGGTAGTTTTTTTTCCTGAAAGGGTCTCGTAAGTCGTAACATGCAGCATGCTAGATTAACAGATTAAATTATTTGACTTATGTATTAGTCTTTTTTAAGCAATTTTTATTTGCTTCCCCGCAAGAGACAACTCTATTATGGGAATTTCCCTCTAAATCGTAGTAAAATTTGTTGTCCTACATGACTAGCTATTCAAAATTCTACAATCTAAATCTACTCTATTTTTTTCTAATTTGAACAATAATTTATTAATTTCGATTGTCATTAATTCAGTTTTTAAATTTCAACTAGCTTATCAATATCAATTGTATTTCAGCTAATATTATGGAACGTAGTTTAAATCACAATAAACCCATGTAGTGTGGCCGTCTTAGGCTATCGTAGTTTGACCGTCTTAGGCTACAGTAGTTTGACCGTCTTATGCTCTTCGCGCTTTGAGGATGATTTGCTTCTAATTAGCATTTATCGACTAATGAATATAAAAGCATATAGTTACATTTCATTTTGGGTGTCCCAAAACATAGTGCCTACTTCTTTATTTATTAATTTGTTTTGACTAAATTATCCTTAATTTTTACACAAGCTTTCCAAAATATTTCTACATTACTTTCAAAATGTAAGCTCCTATTTATTGCTTTGCACCATTCCAAGGAAAATTTATTACTTTTGATTTTTTTAAGGAAAAAGAAAATAAAGAAGTAGTTCCAAGATAAAAGTACTTTATTAAATATATATTTTGAGAATCCTACCACTCCTCAATTCTCCTTAATTAATTCTAAGCACTATATTATAGGAGTAGGACTTAGGTGTTAGTAGGTATTGATGGGAGTGAATTTGCTCATAAGTGTGACGTGATTACGTGAAATAAAGACTTTTACCAGAAATAGATAAGTTTATTAGAGTTGTTATATTAATTATGGGGATTCCCCCTAAATCGTAGTAAAATCAATTTTGTCGTTCATGACTAATCAATTTTTTAGACCTACTCTTCTTGTGAACATTTTTTTTAATCTATCGATTCAATTAATTGGAGAATCTCGATTAGTGTGGCCTCCTAATTTTTCTAATTAATAGTAGATGGGTTTTTTCTAAAACTTTTCCTTTATATATTTTATCTCAAGTTGCTTCATATCTAAGCATGCATAAAAAGAGTAAATAGAACCAACAAGAGTTAATTGGCATAGTAAGCAGCTTGATATCGCTTAAGAAAGGTCTAAGGTTCGAGCCTCACATATGCAGAAACTCTTGTTTGGAGACTCATCCATCCAAAACAGGTGTGCAATACGGGTCGATATCCGGATATAGTCAGAGCAAACTCTGGTGAACCGGGTGTACTATGCGTAAAAAGAGTTAATAGTAAATATTGTGAATAATGATGGAATATTCATCGTAGGGAAAACTCTATCTATTTGATAGACTAATTACCCACTAATCAACATAAAATAATTTTTTAATTTACCTGTTACCTGTATTTACTAGGTTGATTAAGATTGGTTATATGTACCTAACCCTTTTTTTGTTTTTTAATCTAACTGATCTAGATGAAGTAATTAAGTTTGTAATCAACTAATTTATATAAAGTTGACCATAAAGACTTGAGGCAACCATATAAGGTAAATTACTACAATCAAGGAACCAAGTGATAAGGTTTTTGAATATCTAGTATTGTAAATTCCAAAGAGCTAGTCTAAAATTTTACACAATATTTTCTCCCCAATCCATAATCTACAACATAATTAAGATACCCACCCATGTATTTCCTATACTCAAGGGAGAGTATAAGCGTATATGTTCCGGTATAGAATAAATAAACCGGTATCTCCTTCGTATGCAAGCCGGTTTAAAGTCCTGCAAGATAAAGCCTGTAAACTAACCTCGGGGGTTGATCCGAGGAACGCCCCTCCGATGCCTAAGTCAGTAAAGATTAAAGACGGGATGTCTCAAGTGTATTGTATTAGTATATGTGAACGTACCTTATGACTCAGATCATGGGGGGTATTTATAGGAGCCGGCAGTGTCCTTAACAAGGTAGGACACTGCTCCTATTGGTGAGGTACATTTCTATCCTCTTCTGATACTTATCTTTAGGCCCATAGGCGCATTAGGTAAGTACTGAATCAACCCAGGCCCATCTGACGATGGCCCAAATGATAGATACCGATAAGATATGCTGATGTAACCGGCATGTACCATACGCCGGTATCTGGCACGCATATACCCAGCAAAATGGGGTTCTTCAGACTGAGTTGACCATAACGGTCAATGGCGGTCTAACTGGACCGGTAGGGAACTTATATAGACCCCATACAACTAGCCCCCAAGCCGGTATGTCTGGAACCAACATATCCTGCTTAATTGTTCTTGGATCCGTTATGGGTGATGTGGAGATCGTTCCTGAGGCCGTTTAGGAATTTCCGGAGATGAAATTAATTAACGGAAGGCCAGACGTCGCCTTGATCTTCGTACTGATTTGACTATCAAAAAATAATTGGTCGCAGCTGTTTCTGAGCGAAGAATACGCGTGGCATCATCGGGACGGGAAGACGAAACGTCGCTCCATCCGAGCCATGGAGTTCTCTATAAATAGTGTTTCGCCAAGCGCATTTTCACTTTCACATCGCTTTCCAACTTTCAAACACCTGCCTTCCTTGTATTTTTCGAGACCTAACGTCCCTCCGATTACTAGTTTTTTCGTCGTGACATTTCGTGTGGTGGCTAGACAATCTACCTTGCCGGTCGATCTTGACACCAGCTCCCAATCTTTTCTCTCTCCAGGTATTTCACAAAATTTCCCTCTTCGCAATTTATTCTTTTAATCATGTCTTCCAATTCTGATTCCCAAAATATTTCTGAGAGTCCTCAATCCATAACCGACAGCGACTTTAACTCTGATAGTAAGTTCGCTAGCCCTACCTTACCCCATAGCTCACCGGTAATAAATCGTCCAAATGAACTTAGGAGTAAGTCCGGCCATGATTGTAGTACTTCCGGTAGGGCCCCTGAGGAGCCAACCTTGCATGCTTCTCCCCTTATTGCCATTAAGGCCTTTGGTGAAGTCGTAGGAGTACCGGTATCAGGCCAATACGGTACCATGCTGGGGATAGCAGAACGATCCTCTGTATTATTTCCGCCTGTAACTGGTACCTCTAAGGGTCCTCGTAATAAGTCCCCCTCTCCCAGACCGACAGAGATGTTGGGGGAGAATGCACCCCTATCCATCTCATCTGATAGCTGTCGGGATGATGAAGCCGGCTTGGAGGATGAAGTATCCTCCGTCGCCTCAGAGGATGTCGCCAGCATTGTGCGCGACCTGATGTCGGATGAGGAGTCGACATCCTTGGAAGCTGGTGATGATGAGGAACCTCCTGAAGACATACCGGAGGATGAGGATGAGTCGCTAGACGATTTGTACATGCCCTCCTGTGAAGCCGGCAGTTCTTCCTTCGTACAGATTGACAAAAGTTGGAGAAGGACATCATTGGATAACAACTTCTGCCGAAAAGGAGCCGAATACTTCGCCTTCCCTGACGATTATGAATTGGTGATGCCGTCTGAGGGATGCCGGGTAACTGATTGCCCACCTGGGCATGTGGCGGTCTACGCCCATATGCTTGATTTTGGGTTGAGGTTTCCCCTGGACCCTTTCCTAGTAATAATTTTCAAGGCCTGGAACATCTGTCTGTCCCAGCTAACGCCGCTGTCTTGGCGTAATTTGATCTCCTATGCCTGGACCGTCAGGTATAAAAGATTTCCGGAAACTCTGAACCTCTTCTGGAAACTCCATTGGATCAAAGAAGACGGCTCAGCGAAGGGCAAAGGGAAAGGCAAGAAGAAAAAATCACAGGCCGAGAGGGAACTTGGCCAGGGAGGTTGGATGTCCATGTACACCAGACCCAAAAAGCTAACGGTGTATCCAAAGCTAACCTCCCTGAAGAACTGGCAACCCCGCTTCATCTGGGTTAGAGTCCCAAGCACCTTTCCTCTTCGCCGGTATTGGACGAGGCCCCGCCCCCGGATGGAACATATTCCTGATCGGCGTCTGACCCGCCGGGAACTCTCGGCGTACAAATTCTTCGACGCTTCGGCCATGCCGGGGCCTAAGGGGGGCAAGTCCGTCCCCGTACCGTTAATCTGGCTGCCACATACCAAGTACATCCTGGGCAATGCGCCCCTCTCAGCTCTTGGCTTCTGCCAATCTGATCCTCACGGTAACCCTGAGTCCTGTCGGCCTTGCTTCCTACTACTCTTTATCTGGATATACGCCTTGATTAATTAGTTAACTTATCCCGCTAACTTTTCTTTGTCATTTCAGGCCGTGAGCACTTTATCCCTATCAGCAATATGCCTCCAAAGCCGGCAAAGAGGTTCACATCTATTCCCCCCAGCGTCGGCGGCCGGGGCGGCAAGACTCGCGGCGCCGGTCGAGGCGACGGTGGTGATCCGGCCCTGCGGAATACTACCCAGCCTCTCATGGCGAAGGTCACTCCTACTCCCGCCAAGAGGAAGGCTGAGGGGGAAAATGAAGGCTCAAAGCGGCCTCTCACCAAGGTGGCTCGCAAGGAGAATCCTGAAATGGAGATTCAAAAGGCCGAAAAGGACCCGAAAGCCGGACTTGTGGGGCGTGTTCCTGAGGTGGGGACCTCCTCATTACGGCCGAAGATATATAAACAGCTGACCCTGCCGGCCATGATCCCTGAGCTGGAGCACTTCGCCCGTCTCCGGAAGACCGGCTTAATTGAGCAAGCTGAAGTGGAGGTTCCGGAAATTCTCCGGAAGAGATGGGCCCGGTCCCCGGTTCGCGACGGAGCCCATTTTCAGCCCAAGCTTAACGTCCTTGATGACGAGTCTCTGCTGTTGGTGTAACACCCCCAAATTTCTCGTTTTTGGAAAACTTATTTTAATATAAAACTCCTTGAGAAACTTGAGAGTATTACCGCCACGTGATAACGTTAAAGGCTTTAATATTAACTATTAACTGAACTTTAAACTAATGCAGCGGAAATAACTTAAATAACTTCTCTTTATTAATATAAACTTTATTGTACAACTATATAACAAGAAAAATAAAATAACAACTCCTTGACTAATTATGATTCCTCACTAGCTCCCCCATATGAAGTATGCATCATATCAACCTGTAAAATCTGCTCGCCAAAATAGGGTCATCACAGGGACAAAGCCATAAAACAAAACAAATAAAAGCGTGTCAGTAAAAATACTGAGTACATGTATATGCGGAATATTAAACACTTTATTTAATTTAACATTTTAACTATTTAATTTCGAAAAACCTTTCTTGGATACTTGATAATTATATAACATAAAATATTTAACTTTAATAAAACTCATTTTCCTTGCCTAGGTACCTTTCCTAAAGTGTGCACACCCCCCAAGTTTAGTATTCCTTACTGAGTCTATTACGAGGGGTTACTACCTTGTCCACATGACTTATACAAAAAGTACATGGGTAAATAATATAATGGCTACCGTTCTTGCTAATAAATAACAAGCCGTTGCCTGGATAAATAATATAATGGCTACCGTTCTTGCTAAGATAACAAGTCGTTGCCTCTTTATAATTGTGATCATAAAAGATCATAAATCTAATAAAAATCTTTCGGAAATAATCCTCCTTTAAACAGAATAGTAATACTTATAAACTTAGCCATATAAAGGCATAAATAAAATAACTCGCTCAAGGGGTAACCTTTGAAAAATACTAATAGTTCAAAAACACTCGCTTTTAAATATTTAAACATGCATTTAGATAGCAAACTCCTTGTAAATTATATGAACATAGATTCAAAGATCAAACTTTATAATAATATTGAACTAAAGACATAATTCAAGTGCATAATAAAATTAATAAACATTCAAACATGTTCATACAAAACACATGTAGTTCATAATAAAACTTATAAAAACTTGACTTCAATCCAAAATATTTTCCTAAAAACATGATACTAAGGTTGCAAAAATAATTATTAAAGATCTACATATACACGCACCTTAAAATTAAAAGACTACTAATGGAGAAAGAGAAAGGGTAGGCTAAGAGGGAGAGAGAGAGTTTAAACTTGAGAAAAGAGATGTATTTCTCAAATTTGGTGTGAAGGAGATGATGGGTGAAGACCCCTATTTATACTAGTTGGATAGGTAGAGTCGTACTAGGACTCAAAAACTAAAAGATGAATTTAGGGAAAAAGATAAACTAATCTAGCTAAGATATAGTTAATATTTATGATTATCCAACTAAGATTAGGAAAAGATATAAATTATCCCATAATACATAATTCTAGAAGGTAAAATAACTAAAAGATAAGTAAAAAACAAAAAGTGACCAAAACTTCATGAAACATAACCGTGAGATGCGGCGGATTTTGTTTTTTTTTTCTTTTTCTTTTTCTTTTTTTAAAACCTTTTTACATTTCCTTACAACATTTTTAAATTTTGTTTCCCAAAATACTTATTTTTTTTTTAAAACTAGTAAACTTAGGCCCAACATCTATTTGGGCTACAATTTATTTTAAATACTCAAAATCTTTTATAAAAGCCTATTTGAAAAGCCTCTTTAGTAAATAACAAGCCTTTTTAGTAAATAACAAGTCTTTTTTAATAACCATAAAATTTCTAAAAGTATAAACATTAACTTAGCAAAAATACGGAGTATTACAGTTGGACCGTCCTCTCGAGGGTGGCAACTTGGGATATCGGCTCCTCAAAGGGCTCCAACTGAAGTATGACATGCCTGTGGACCAGATCCAGGCTGCTGCTGCTGTTCATGCGCATAACTTGGCCCTGGTAAGCCTTTCTTCTTTCTTTTTTTTTTTTTTTTTTTTTTTTTTCAAAGTGTCTTAGCGACTTTATTGACATTGCACTTATCTTCTTCTATTTCTTTTTTTTTTTTTTTTTTTTGCAGACAGCTCATTCCGGTAAAGAGCTTTGTGATCTTTACCGGTACTTCCAGGGTGCCTATTTTGGTGAGGTTGAGACTCATCAAGCCACCCAGGACCAGCTGACCGCGAAGAATGCGGAGTTAGTGAACGTCACTAACGAAAGGAACAAGCTGAAGTCGGTGCAAAAAGACCTGGAGCAAGCCCAGGCCGACCTCCAGACTGCTAAGGTGGAGGCTGCAAGCTGTAAGCTCCTATTGAAAAATAAGGATGTTGAGCTCCAGAAAGTCAGAGAGGAGCTGACGGCTGCGAAGGGCCGGGAATCCAACGCGGTGGTTGAATACCGGCGTTCCATCGACTTCGTCAACCGACTAGCCAACCGATATAATGGGGGTTGGGCCGCCGCTATGCGGTGTACCAGACATACCTTTACGGATCTGGACTGGAGTAAGGTTGAGGAAGCTCATGGTCACCGGGAATTCGAGGCCCCGGTGGACGGCGAGGAACTGGACCTGGGGGTGACGGAGGCCGATATTGCCAATGCTGATCCTCGTGCTGAATTTGAGGACGATTCGGGAGCTACTGACGAACATGCCGATTTGGGTGTCAAGGATAGTCACGCTGGCGATGTGGTTATTCTTGACAAGAGTCCCGGCGGTTCAAAGCTTGAGACGGCTGCCGATGGCAAGGCTCCCTCCTCTGAAGCCGCTCAGGGCGCTTAGTATAGGTCTCCCCTCTCCCTTATATACTTCCTGTTCCGGCCGGCTTGTGGCGGACCTGATTATTGGCTCATTTGCTCCTAGCCTAGGGTGTAATTATTGTTGAGTATTAATGAAATATATTTTGCGAACACTTGTGTCGGCTATTTCAATTACCTTGCTTTTTATATTTTTCCTTTGTTTCCGTCATTCCGGCAGATCCACTATGGTTCATAGACCGGCAAATAGTTTTTCTCACTATTTTATTCCGGCAGATCCACTAGGGTCATTGACCAGTTATGAGGTAGGATATTCTCCTGTCAGCAGTGTACCTCTTGGGTTGGCAGATCCTCAAGGGTCATTGACCATCCCCCAGTTGCCTGCACGTTTGACCCTCCCAGGCGGCAGATCCACTAAGGTCATTGACCGCCAGGAACATGCAAACCGTTAGTTCATCTTAACGGCAGATCCACGCAGGTCATTGACCGTCAAGGGGGCTTTGCTGTTTTATTACCAGTGTGATAGATTGCTAAAACAACAAATTATTTGTGCGTGCAATAATGGAAATTGATCTTATTAAAAATAAACAGTTGGTTCTTATAACTCTGAAATCGGCAACAATGCCGCGTTATTGTAGCTATTAATCTAGGCTAAGCAAACATCAAACGAAATACTTCTTAAGCACGCTGGCATTCCAGCTGTTCTTAAGTTGTTTGCCGGACATGTCTTCCAGCCGGTAAGCGCCTGGGACTATTTCCTCTTTTACAAGGTATGGTCCCTCCAAGTTCACCGTCAGCTTGCCATCTGCGTGAGCTTTACCGGTAGCCGTTGTGCGCCTGAGTACCAGGTCGCCTTTCTCAATTGGCCGGCTTCTTACCCTTTTGTTGTAGGCCTTGCTTATCCGGTCCTTATATGCTGCTGACCTGAGTTCTGCCGCAAGTCTGACTTCTGGCAAGAGGTCAAGTTCCTCCCGGTGCAATGTGTTGTTCAATTCCGGATCGTAGTTAAGGATCCGTCAATTTGGTAATCCTACTTCAACCGGTAGCACTGCCTCAGCCCCAAATGCCAGCCTGAATGGGGTCTCCCCTGTTGCTTCCTTCTCGGTGGTCCTGTTGGACCATAGGACCGCTGGAACCATGTCGGCCCAGGCACCTTTCAGGTCATCTAACCTCTTCTTGAGGGCGTTGAGAAGTTGCTTATTGGCAGCTTCGGCCTGGCCATTACTTTAAGGATGGCACACGGATGAGTACGCAAACTTGATGCCGTACGGTTTCAAGAAGCTCTTTATCGGGCCGCAATCAAATTGAACGCCATGGTCCATAACTATTCCCATGGGAATGCCAAACCTTGTGATGATGTTTTGCCAAATAAACTTCCTAACCTGATTAGCCGTTATCTTTGCAGTCGGTTCGGCCTCAATCCATTTTGTGAAGTAGTCTATTCCGACTATCAGGAACTTCCTTCCTCCGGACGCTGACGTGAATGGTCCTATGATATCCATCCCCCACTGAGCAAAAGGGATTGGATTCAGGATCGGCTGCAAGTCGTTTGCCGGCTGGTTAATAACCGGTGCGAACCTTTGGCATTTGTCGCATTTTTTTACGTACACCTGCGCATCCATCAACATTGTTGGCCAGTAGAAGCCGGCCCTCAGGGCCTTTAGTGCAAGCGTCTTTCCACCGATATGGTTTCCGCATACCCCTTCGTGTATTTCTTCAATGATTTTTGTGGCCTCGTGGGCCGTTACACACCTTAGGAGTGGGAGTGAAAGACCTTTCTTGTACAATTGGCCTTGGAAAATGCAGAACCAAAGAGCCTCTCTCTTCAGCTTTTTTGCCGCCATCTTGTCAGTGGGAAAACTTTCAGTCGTTTTGTACGCCAGTATATCGTCGTACCATTCTTTGTTCTGAGCAACTTCGTTCACCTCTACCTTGACTGTCTCTATGCTTCTTTCCGGCAGCGTTTCCACCATGACGTTGCGCTTGAGATCTATGGTGCTTGAGCTTGCTAGTTTTGATAGCGCATCGGCTGCCGTATTCTCTGCACGGGGGACTAGCACTACCTTGAAGCTTTGCAGTGGAGCCGTTATCTGCTTTACCCTCTGTAGGTATTTCTGCATGACCGGTTCCCTGGCTTCGTAAGTACCTTCGATCTGGCTTGATATTAGCTGGGAATCTGTTGTCATCCGTATTTTCTTTGCTCCGGACGCTATGCATAAACCGATTCCCGCTATTGCCGCTTCGTACTCCGCTTCATTGTTAGATGCTTTAAACCAAAAACCGGACGGCATACTCAAAAGTGTCTCCTTCGGGAGTCGTCATGACCACCCCGGCGCCCGCCCCTGTTTGGGCCGCTGAGCCATCGACCGATATTTGCCAGGTGCCGACTTGTCCTTCTACTTCATTGTATGCGGTCTCAACTATGAAGTCGGCCAGAGCTTGTGCCTTGATGGCTGTTCGCGGCCGATATTCGATGTCAAACTCGGACAGTTCTATTGCCCACTTCAGCAACCTGCCGGTTGTATCTAGCTTATGGAGCGCCTTTTCCAGTGGCTGATTTGTGAGCACCTGGATGGTGTGTGAGTCAAAGTAAGGTCGGAGTTTTCTTACCGCTATCAGCACGGCATATGCCATCTTTTCCACCAGCTCGTACCTCTGCTCTGCCCCTGCTAAGACGTGGCTCACAAAGTATATCGGGTGCTGTTGCTTGTCCTTTTCCACTAGCAGCACTGCTGCTACCGTTTTATCCGACACCGAGACATATAATTGCAGCTTATCTCCCATCTCGGGTCGGGTAATAGTCGGTAGCTTGCTTGAAATGCTCTTTGACGACCTCAAAGGCCTGCCTCTGTTCGTCTCCCCACTCGAACTTCTTGTTGCCTCTTAGAACCTTGAAGAAAGGCAACGCTTTCTCAGCCGACTTGGAGACAAACCTCGTTAACGCCGCCATCTTGCCGGTCAGCTTCTGGATGTCGCGGATGCTCTTGGGCTCCGGCAAGTCACTTATCGCCCTGATCTTTTCAGGATTGGCATCTATCCCCCTTTCACTGACCATAAACCCGAGGAATTTTCCAGACCTTACTCCAAATACACACTTCTTAGGGTTAAGTTTCATCCGGTACTTTCGCAGAGTCGCGAAAGTTTCCTCGAGGTCCGTGACATGGGCCTCCTCGGCCAAGCTTTTTACGATGCTATCGTCAACGTAGACTTCGACATTCCGGCCTATTTGATTAGCGAATATTTTGTCCACCAACTTCTGGTAAGTTGCTCCTGCATTCTTTAGGCCGAACGGCATGGCCTTGTATGCATACACCCCGGCTTCTGTTATGAATGCCGTCTTGCTCCTGTCTGCCTCTAGGAGGCTGATCTGATGGTACCCAGAGAAGGCGTCCATAAAGCTCAGCAACGCATGGCCGCTAGTAGAGTCAACCAGCTGGTCGATCCGAGGCAACGGGTAGCAGTCCTTTGGGCAGGCTTTGTTGAGGTCGGTAAAATCCACACACATCCGCCAAGACCCATTGGCTTTTTTAACCATCACCACGTTTGCCAGCCACTCCGGATAGTCACATGGTTCAATGAAGTCGGCCGTTAGCAGCTTATCGACCTCCTCCCTGATGGCCGCGTTCTTCTCGGCTGAGAAGTTGCCCTTCTTCTGCTTTACCGGCCTTACATCTTCACTGACATTCAGCCGGTGTACCATGAATGCGGGGTCAATCCCCGGCATTTCGTCCGCGGAGAATGCGAAGACGTCAGCATTGCTTCGCAGCAAACTGATTAAGTTGACTTTGATATTATCGGCCAAATCGGTTCCAATTTTAACTGTCCTCTCTGGCCTCTCCAGTTCTAGACTGACCTCCTCGGTCTCCCCCTCTGGGCTGGGTCTTGGCAAATCTGCCGGTCTTCCTTCGAAGTTCTCCATTGATAAGTCTTTGTTTGCTTTGTTCTCGACCCTTCGCCTTTTTCTCTCTGACGGGGGAGATTCTGCCGGCCGCTTATGATTAGAGTTCTTGAGAGCCGTCAGATAGCAGGATCTGGCTGATTCTTGGCTTCCCTTCAGCCTCTCCGGCTTTCCACTATTTGACGCATAGATCATGGTCAGGTGATAAGTTGATACTACCGCCTGAGCGTCGTGGATCAGCGGTCTTCCAATAATGGCATTGTAGGCTGCCGGCACATCAACTACCAGGAACTCAACCAGGAGATCTCGAGAATGAGATCTTTCCCCCAGCTTAACCGGCAGCTTTATGGTACCCTCAGGGATGACCGATGCTCCGGTGAAACCGATTATCGGGTATGAGACCGACTTGAGGCAAGATTTCCCTAACCCCATCTTCTCGAATGTAGGCATGAAGAGGATATTAGCGGAGCTGCCGCCATCCACCAGGATTCGATGGACCATTGCGGTGGAAATTTGCAGGGATATTACCAGCGGATCATCGTGAGGGTAGATAATTCCTTTGGCGTCCTCCACTGTGAATGAGACGGATGGCATGAGCGGCGGCGCTGGCCACTCGCCGGAGTTGTGATAATTCACTTGGTGTCTTACTTCCTTAAGACTAGATTTGGCACCGTGGATGCTTCCGCCGTGGACTGGTCCTCCTGAGATGACATGTATCTCAGTGATCCTTTCCTTGATAGGCTTCTGATGGTCGTCATCCCATTTTGGCGTTCTATCTCTTGGCGACCGCTCCTGCTCCCGGTTTGTTCGGGCCTGATATTGCTTGAAGTAGCCTCTTCTTATCAGGTCCTCAATCCCGTCTCTTAGGTCTTTACAGTCTTCAGTGACGTGACCATGATCCCTGTGGAAATCGCACCATTTTGACTTGTCACGACCTTTGAAGTACATTTTCCGAGGACGCTGCCATTTATCGTCTGTTTTGTGGAGTTCATAGATTTCGGCCCTAGACATGGTTAGGGGAGTATAGTCATGATACCGGTCTGGCCTTCCTTCCTGGCCTTTCTTGACCGAGTTGCTTTCCTCCCCCCGTCTTCCCGAGTTGTCGGATTTCTTATCCTTCCGGTACTTGTCCTTTTCTTTCTCCTTCTCCTTCTCTTTACCATCCCCTTCAGATCGTTTTGAGGTGGCCGCCTTATCAAACTCCTCTCCTCTGATGAACTCATTTACTTTCCTGAGGACGTCAGTGAGATTGGTCGGTTTTTTGCGGCCAAGGTAGCTTCTGAAGGCGGTGCCTTCTCTCGAACCCGGTCATCGGCGCCGTCACCGCCACCTCTTCTTGAAGGCCGGGGTATGGTGACGACTTCAGAATTAAAACGACCGATATAATCTCGCAGACTTTCCTTCTCGCCCTGCTTGATAGACATCAGCTCGCCAGTTGTCCGCACCCTTCGTTTATTGCTGACGAAGTGAGTCACAAACATGGACGTGAGTTGATGGAAATCAGCTATGGTTGCCGGAGGAATACTCTTGAACCAAGTTTGTGCTAAGCCGGTCAGAGTTGAGGGGAACACTTTACACCACACAGAATCAGTGTCGGTGTACAACAGCATATGTCCTTCATACGCAGAGACGTGATCCTCAGGATCCGTTCTACCGTCATACTTGCATGTCGGCATTTTAATTTTTTCCATGGGCTCATGGAGTATAGAAGTCGAGAAAGGAGAATTTCGGAGTGATACCGGTGCTCTGCGACGGGCGAACTCAGTGTCCCTCCATGAGGGCTGGGATGAGTGCTGGACTTCAGTGTTTTTCCGCTCATCCTCGTATCCATCCCCCACCGGCTCGGTGGGAGTTTTTGAGTGCTCAGCATGCTCCGGGTCCTGCCGGCCTGGGTCTCCCTGTCGGCCACTTAAGAAAGACCGCATCTTTCTGACTGGGCTATGCTGCCGAGCCGGTGGACACTTGCTGACGCGGCCCGAAAGTGGTGCCTGGCTCGCCATGGCCTGGAAGACCTCGGCGGCGCTTCTGAGCTGTTCAGGACTGAACATGTGTTGCAACGTCTCGAATGCGTTGGGTGGTGGGACCTCAATGGTCCCTATGTCACCCCCGGCGGCGGGTTTGGAGGATTCCCCCACCGGTTGCGGGGTTTTAAACCCAGGGGGCGCACCGCCCACAACAGTGTTGTTCTCATCGGTTTCTGGCATCCCGAAAGCCTGCTTAGGATCCATGAGGCAGGTGTGCTGGATTAATCACGGCTTAAGACCAAAGTATAGTTCGCCCCTCCTTCTAGCGCCAATTGTTCCGGTATAAAATAAATGGTAGGGTGTGAACCGGTATCTCCTTCGTATGCAAGCCGGTTTAAAGTCCTGCAAGATAAAGCCTGCAAACTAACCTCGGGGGTTGATCCGAGGAACGCCCCTCCGATGCCTAAGTCAGTAAAGATTAAAGACGGGATGTCTCAAGTGTATTGTATTAGTATATGTGAACGTACCTTATGACTCAGATCATGGGGGGTATTTATAGGAGCCGGCAGTGTCCTTAACAAGGTAGGACACTGCTCCTATTGGTGAGGTACATTTCTATCCTCTTCTGATACTTATCTTTAGGCCCAAAGGCGCATTAGGTAAGTACTGAATCAACCCAGGCCCATCTGACGATGGCCCAAATGATAGATACCGATAAGATATGCTGATGTAACCGGCATGTACCATACGCCGGTATCTGGCACGCATATACCCAGCAAAATGGGGTTCTTCAGACTGAGTTGACCATAACGGTCAATGGCGGTCTAACTGGACCGGTAGGGAACTTATATAGCCCCCATACAGTATACATATGCATAAGTGTGATCACCTTTCTCTTAGGTATTCCCATCTTTGTGATGGGAATATGGCTTAAACATCAACTAAGCACTGAGTGTGAGGTGTTCCTAAATGCACCCATCATCACCCTAGGAACCCTCATCCTCGTCCTATGCGTCGCCGGCGTATGCTGGGCGGCGCGGCTTAAGGGCAGTCAGCTTTGCTGCCATGGCTACATTATGTTCGTCCTGCTTTCTACTCTCTTAGGCTACACCATATTTGCGCTTGTAGTAAGTGTTAAGGGAGGTGGTGAGCCTTTGGGTTGGAAAGCTTATAAAGAGTATAGGTTGGATGATTACTCTCCTTGGCTTCAAAAGAGGGTTGATAATGCTAAGCATTGGAACGATCTTAAGAATTGTATTGTTAAGAGTCAAGTTTGCTCAAAGTTCCAGGATAAGTTTGGTGAAGATAGTCAGGATCAATTCTTCTCTAGGCGCTTGTCTTCCATCGAGGTATTGCTCTCCTCGTCTTATAATTGCATGTCACATTTTTTATCTATGATCATACTATCTATGTAGGCTCAAGAGTATTGCTTTGTTTTACGCATAGTCTAGTTGTAATGTTTGTATCTTATAACCTTGAGATTAAATCCCACTCGCTAGAGACACTTTTGGGGTGAGATTCTCTTATACTTTCTCCCCCACTCCCAAAGAACCTTGCCTACGTAGTTGGATTGGATTAATCTGCAAGAGGTTCCAGTCCATAGCATTGGATTAATCTGCAAGAGGTTCCAGTCCATAGCACACTTCTCCTTACCATTCTTTAACAAATTAAGGCGCAAGAGTGGTCTACAATTTTATATTTTTTGATCCAGCTAATTAATCACTCTTTGAGGTAGCGATATCTATACAAATATATTAAAAGGCGTGCATAAGGAAGTCGATGTGCCACGTGGCACTCCCCCCTCAATTTCTAATGCAAATGTTTTATGTCCATGTGTACCCCTCAATTAAAAAAATATAAATATTGTGTAACTGGAAGGAATCGAACACGTGACCTTTGAAATGAAAAGTAAGAGCTTAACCATCAATACACTATGGCTTTATTGTGAAATATTTCAAAGACAATATGATAAAGTCTTTAATAACTATACTTAACTAAAAAGACTTAAACAAGTATATAGATCTCTTTACGTAACTAACAAGAGACTATTGATGTCATATTATCTTACCACAATTCTTTTTAAGCTATTATTTTCAAACTCAAACCTTTCAGATTTTTTTACTTATCACGTATTGTAACTGACCCGAGGCATCGCTCGGACCAAAATACTAGTTTCACAAGTAAAAAGCGGTATCTTAGCTGTTAGCTACTTTAGGGTTGAATGAAGTTGCTACCTAAGGTTGAGATATTATCTATTTTAAAGTAATGTTTTCAATTAAGCTGCTTTTTTTTCCCACTTGGCTTAACCTATGAAGATGAGGATTAAACTTTGAGTTATAGATCTACTAAAGTATTTAATTTCATATATTATTAAATTACTATAAAAAGTAGCAGTTTCATATTTTTCATTTATGGAACCACTAAATCAGATAGCAATTATAAGCTAAGAGAGGAATTTCATATGGAATTTTCTTTGTTTACTGGGTAATCCACCCCTAAAGACAGACATTAATAATTAGTGGAGTACAACTCAACATAGTTAATAATTTTTTAACTAATTCTAGTGGGTAGTCTATCGATGTATCAATCTCCATTTAATATCAATTCTATCTTAATCATACATAAAAGTATCGGGATAATTACATTTGATCAAAGCGATGCAAAACGGGATTAATAATTTATCTTCAATATATATTGGCTGCCATAACATTTACTGATCACGTTTACATTTAACTGGATAGTCTGGTTGCTGCAAACCATCAAATGATTGCAAGTTCAACTACACAAGCCCAACTGAATGGACAAAACCCAAGGATGTGAACTACACCAATACAGACTGCTACAAGTGGGAAAATGATCAAAATGTGCTCTGCTTCAATTGCCAATCATGCAAGGCAGGTTTAGCTGATGACATCAAAAGGAATTGGAACAAAGCAGGAATTGTCTGCATTATTTTTGTCATTTTACTCATGCTTTCTTCTTTTCTAGGTTGTAAGGTTATAGAAAATCCGGTTTAATTATATTACTTCAAGTGAATAACAAGCTCACGAGGCACTATTAATCTGTATGACTATGTCTATTAATTGGATCTTGAGCTTTGTATCATGTAGGTGTCTTATCAAATTGAAGTATTTGTTATGATGTACAAGCTTTATAAAGATTTTCCATTTTGTTTTTTTACAGTGTGATTATCTATAACCGTTCAAATCTTTAATACTTCTTTCATTTTTTTAGTAATAAGTATTTTTTTAGATTTTTAGAGTACATTATTTACACACTTCCCTCTAACTATACATATGTAAGAATAAACATAGTCATGTAGGATTTGTTAGATTCGTCTCAATATATATACTTATAAAATATCAACTTTTTATAATTTACTAATTGATAATTGTAGATATCAATAGTGTACATTGAGAGGGATGGAAACTCTACATGTAAACGTAGTAATTGATAAATTAACAGAGGAAGTATATACATTGAAAAGATTCTGATATAGATACACATTGCTATACTTTTTGTTGTATATTGGTCGGGATTTTTGATCAAATGAAAGTCTATAAAATATAATGTATATATGCATGGAACTTCGGTTCATTTGGTTTCTCTATTTTAATGATTGTCATTCCCAAAATATCAATGTACGTGGATGACATTAGACATAAATGTTTGATTGATACATTAATTGTCAACTGATATCCTATCCTAGTGGCATTGAGATGATTACATGGTTGTTTGTTGTATTAGACATAAGTTTTTGATTGATACATTAATTGTCAACTGATCCTATCCTAGTGGCATTGAGATGATTACATGGTTGTTTGTTGTATTAGACATAAATTTTTGATTGATACATTATTTTTCAACTGATCCTATCCTAGTGGCAATGTGGCATTGAGATGATTACATGGTTGTTTGTTGTAGTAAATCATTTGAAACAAAGAATTTGTGTTATGATATCTTATTTGTTACCATTGTTACTGAAGATATATCTTATACTTCAATTTTTAGAGGGAAAAAAGTACTTGATATGACGCCTACTTTTTATTAAAAACACCCGTTTTGTCGTCGATTTTCGACTAAAAGGTCAAAGTTCCTATTATTGCCCAACTCTTTTTCTATATATGGGTGACTTATGCCAAAGTCAACAAACCAAATAATTGACTTTTTAGCCAGAATTCAGCGACATAAAATCATCATCTAGAATGTTTTTTCCTTTGAAAGAAGTTATACTTCATAAGATATCTTTTTTTTTAAAACGGGGTAACACGGGCATATTATTATAGCAAATCAATATACGCCAAAGCAACAATGCTTTGAGGGAACGAACCCATACAAACTAGTTCAACATTACCTCTTGTGTCTAATCTAGCCACCATATGAGCTACCGTATTGCAAGCCCTTTTAACATGAGAAAAACCACAATACTCAAATAAAGATCTATCATGCCTAATATCATAAGATATCTTTTTACAACAATTATAACAAATAATGTCTTTCTAAAAAAAAATACTACTTCATATAGATTTTTTTTTATAAAAATAATACCATGACTTTTAAAATTAGTTACTTTTATTTATATCCTATACTTTTCAAAATTTGTCTTTGTAGTTGTCTACTTGATAATGTCTAGTATAATAACACGCTTTATCATAGGACATCTAAAATTAAACCTATCCCATCACCACAAATCCATTCCACTTCCTAATAAGCGTCGACCACAAGCTTCTTTGGTAATTGGATGAATGCTCTATCATCTAGACAACTGCTCAATGAGGTTGGATCTTCAAATCCCTCATATATCCCCCCCCCCAAAAAAGTTCCTCCAATCTCAAACTAAATTGCCTCCTTTTTCTTAGTCTACCTTTATACTTCTCTTCCATTGATTTGTCATTTAAGGTGTCATTTTTATAGCACTAATAAATTAAATGTCTATATGAATCCTATCAACAAAAATTGAAAAGTTCCATTACTTCGATATATATATATGTAAACCCCTAATGTCATACACCCGGGTGTACCATGTGCATGATACACCCAAGACTATTTTTACTCATTTGCTCATTGGAACTCTTTTTTTTTTTTTTACATTTTGCTGATTTGGATGATATCAAATGAGCAATGAGTATAAAATAGCCTTGGGTGTACCATGTTCGTTATACACCCGGGTGTATGATAAATTTTTTGTAAAATGTAAACCCCTAATGTCATACACCCGGGTGTACCATCACTAGTGGAAAAAAACGAAAGGGCTGCGGTTAAAACAGCCCTAAGGGCTGCGTTTTCGGCCAGCAGCCCTTTCCGTAGCAGCCCTTCACTAAAAGTGAAGGGCTGCGGTTCAAAACCGCAGCCCTTCACAACGAAGGGCTGCGGTTTAGACCCAAAACCGCAGCCCTTCCAATATGGAAGGGCTGCGGTTTTGGGCCTAAACCGCAGCCCTTCGTTGTACAAAGGGCTGCGGTTTTGAACATAACCGCAGCCCTTTTGACCCAAAAAAAAAAATTTTGCATTTTTTTTCTCCTAAATATTATATTTTTTGTAATTCCCCTTGAATGTTGATTTTTTCATAATCATATAGCCAAATGATAAGTACTTCATAACACAAGCAGCATTTTCCTATGGTTAATTAATAATAATCACCATAATCCAACAAGCACCAGTTAAATTCACTAATAAAAGCAGGCCCTTCTATAAGTTATATAGAGCATGAAACAGCAGTGGGATATCAACATAGGAACTATAAGTGGCCTCTAATACGAAAACTGGTATAAACAATCAAGAAAGCTCCACGGACAACGCACACACAAATTCAGGGCTAATAGACCAGATGAAATGATTTTTACAGTCATTCCTCACCCTTATTCTTCATTTAGCTCACACGAATCACAATCATGGTGATTGACCCGGTTGAAATCATGAAACATATCAATTCCACTGTATAACAATTCAAGGATTGAAACTCATCCCCAATCAAACGCTTATTCAAAGGGTAACAAGAGTTATTCAGCACCAAATCATAGATAAAACCAAAATTCTACAGAACTTTGCCTCTAAGTTGACATTTAATTGTGGAAAAAGAAAACCGAAGACAAACCACAATGCGTTTGAAGAAAGCAATTAGGTTCAGCAGCAAGCACTCTATTTCACACAAATTATTCATCACAAATACAACACCAAAATCATCACACAATAATACCAAATTAAACCAACCAAAATGTAGAACGAACTCACTGTTCGGGGATTTTTCAACAAGATCTGAATCAAAACTACGGTGGTCGAAGAAGATTCCGGGGACGTTGGTGCGCGCGACGAGAGCGAAAACAACCAAGAAGTGAAAGAGAAAGTCGTTGGTGCGCACAACGGTGGTGAGGAGACGAACGACGAAGGAGGAGAAGAGATGAATGAGGGTTTTTGCGAGAGAGGAGAGAGAATGGGTTTGGTGCAGCAGCGTAGCAGAGCGCCGACGGGGGGAAAGAGGGAGATTGTGAATGAGGGAAGGAGATTGTGAGGGGAGAAGATTATGAGAATGAGGAAATCCTAGCCGCGCGCTTAACATTTTAAGCCCATCCCGCGCCTAGCATTCGAATTCCTTTCAAAAATAAATTTTTTTAAAAAAAAGCCCATAAAGGGCTGCGTTTTTCAAAAAACGCAGTCCTTGCACCGCAGCCCTTTCGTTTTTTTCCACTAGTGCATGTGCATGATACACCCAAGACTATTTTTACTCATTTGCTCATTGTAACTCTTTTTTTTTTTTTTTACATTTTGCTGATTTGGATGATATCAAATGAGCAATGAGTATAAAATAGCCTTGGGTGTACCATGTTCGTTATACACCCGGGTGTATGATAAAATTTTTGCAAAATTGAAATACGCGTAAGACACAAATTTCTTAATTAAGAAAAGGGTTTTTTGTCAGAAAGGACCAAATAAAATACAAGTTTTGTAGGAAAGGACCTAATAAATTTTTTGTTGTCTAAAAGGATCTATTAAAATACTTCTGATTGTTAAGAGGAACCAGTTTATGAATTTCAGGCCAAAAAACTCTACATTTTTTTCAGAAATTGAAGGAAAATGTCTGCGAAATCATCTTCAAACAATAAAATTCATGTCAAATGTAGTTGTGGTGTCCCAATTGCAAAAAGTCAACGCCGGAATATAGTAATTTTGGCCTGAAATTCATAAACTGGTTCCTGTTAACAATCGAAAGTATTTTAATAGGTCCTTTTAGACAAATTTTTTTTATTAGGTCATTCCCTACAAAACTTGTATTTTATTAGGTCCTTTCTGATAAAAAAACCCTTAAGAAAATAACATCTTGATGTTTTACAACATGTTGCCGAAAGAAAAAGATGTTTTACAACAGACTCATGAATGATATGATCACTGACGTAATGGCAATAGATCAAACCAATCCAAACGCCTGAACTCTAGTTCTTCAACTTCCTCAATTTCTGAGTGGGACTGAGGCAACTCAGATTCTATAAATGTGGAGCAACATAAAGCTACTAACAAATAGAAAGCAAGATTTATTGCACTCAACACTGCTAGCATCCAATAATAGTAGTCGAGATGACTTTTGTTAAGGTTGTGCTGAAACCAAGTTTGCCTTCCTCCTCTACCACTAACTTTTCCTACTAAATATACCGAGAGAACATTGCACAATATCCCTATTCCAAGTACAAAATGCATCAAGCTATTCAAGTACTTCTTTAAAGACCTCGGCGTTTGCTCTTGGAAGAAATCAAAAACACAACAATTGTAAGCTCCATCGAAAACTCCCAAGAGGAAAAATTGTGGTAGCATAAGAAACATACTCAAGGGAACTAACTCCTCGGACTTATCGATCAAGCCATGACTCTTAACCACGTCCAACCTTCTCTTCTCGACTAATGCAGCAGTCATACAACATATGGCGGAGACCCCTAGTGAAAACGCGGTAACCCATCTAGATTTGTTCGAGTTGGATGAGATTATTCCTTGACATATCTTAGTAGACACCATGTTTACAAGTTTATAGAATAACAAGAAAAAGGCCGTAGGGACTTCCCAATGTCCGAGCTTTGGATCCATTTGTCCGGCTTGCTCCATGAAATAAGTGTTTCCAACGGAAGAAACAAGTCCTCCGATCACAAAGGTAGACCAAATAGGAAACTTACATATTAGAAATTTTGCAATAGTTTTGATCATTAATGAGATCACAAAGGGTTCGATTGACACCCCTTCTTCGACTCCATTGATATGGTACCATGGTTTGGCAACAAACAACAAGGTCGACATCAATAAGATTATGACTGGAATTCCAAGCCTTAAGGACCAAGGCATTACCCAAAATACTAAGACTACAAGAACAATAGTAAATGCCCCATTGCAACGATATAGCCAAAGCTCACTAGGCCACTGATATGCTCTATTCTTCAAAACATTTGGATCGATAGGTGATTTCGCTTCTTGAAGTCGTTTTAGGAGTGTTTCTTCGCCTCCCTTTTGCACGAGTGCTTGTCTTACCATCCATATATCTTGTGGTTTCTTGAGGCCCATTCTTTTCGCTCGCTCAAAGATGTATGGCCTTAGTGATGTAAGGCAAGTAGCCATTGCTGTGGCTAATAGAACTAAACCAGTGTAGAAAAGTGTTATTTGTGTATGACCTAAACACTTGGATTCGTATTCGCTACATGTACCGGTAACCTTTGAAAGCATTGGTGGTGTGGACATTGTTACAAGCAACAAACCCTGCAATGCAATTTCGATATAGACATATATATAGTCAAGGTTAACAAAAACATCCATATATGTGTGAAGAAGCAGGACGAATATATATCGATTTAGGGAGATGAATTCTAAGGTGGTGTTGAAACCGCTAACAATCACCACAACGATGAACACAAATATTCTATCTACTAATGTATCAAATGTAAGTATCAATGCTTGAACCCATAACCTCATGTTTAATAAGGTCGTTTTTTTACCACCACTCCAGTTTCACAACTAAGGTAAAATAACAAGTAAAATAGAGAAAAGTCACGCTCATCAATTATTCTAACTCTTTATTACTCAAGTTACTTTAGTTCAAGCTTAAGACTTTGATCAATCTCTTATAACCAATTATACCCCAAATAAAGTTGAAGAGAAGAAACTATTATTATCTAATTCTGTAATGGAAATTGAAGTATGTGGTAAGAAAAGTAGAGAAACTTACCAAAGTACTAGAGATCCCACACCACAAAAGCATGAAATAATCAGCCATCATGGAATTACCAATTGAATCGATAATAAATTTCAACCCGAGTGGAAGAATGGCAACTACTCCATCAAATATGTTGATAACTGCAGCTGCTTGCATGATGCTCATATCCCATACATCCGTTAAGTATGGCATCATCAACCACATCGTGTATGATCCATACATAATCACTTGCGCCATAACTGCATAACATTATCCCATATCAACACTTAACACAATACTATACTATTAAATTAACCTACGTACCCTGATTATTCCATTACTATTATAAGCTTAATTCTGAACTAAGCAAGGTGAGAAATAAATAAAGATGATATATTTAAGCTACCTTTAATGAGGCATATAATTTTGGATTTATGGTGGTCAATGATCATGTGGTCTTGATAGTTCTATTATATCTCTTTTTGTTATAACAATCGTCAATTGACACAAGAATTTAACGTGGTTCACTAACAATGTGTTAGCGAGACCCCGTGCTTGGTTGATCCTAGTGCGATAAATAATTCAAGGTATATTTTAACACCTTTTCTTCTTAAAATGGTGCTAGTTTCTCGTCTTCATACTTCTTCATCACTTTAATGTAATGCCCAGATATATTAGCTACAATAATCATAACCCTCTATGCTTCATTCTTAATCTTTCTCATTTTAATTTGTAAAACACTTGTGCTAACATTTTTCATGCATGACTAATTTTAATACCTTAATAATATGAGATATGTTGAACATACTCCTATTTCTACATCTACAGCACAAGATATCAGAACATGCCACCTCAGCATATAATTAGTTAGTTTTTATTTTCTTTATTTTTTTCCTTATGTTTGTTTGATGTAATAAGGCTGAGATATATAAAGCCTCCTTTAGTTAGTTTTCTAAATTTTCTATTATTAAGAGATACTTTCTCTCTCTTTGTAATAACTCTAGAGTTTTCTCTCTCCATTAATGAAGTATTAGTTCTAGAAGCCTGAACTCAAACAGTGAGTAGTGATGGCATAAATCCTTTGTGTTCTTCTCTTTTTCTTCATCTATAATTTTGACATGGTATCAGATGACAACGATTCTGGCGATAAATCTTGAAGAATTTCTTTCGTTTTTTTTCCGCAATACATCATCTGGAGTAAAAATCTGGTTTGATTTTCTTATTCTCATTCAATTCGCTGAAATTGCTTGCTATTTTGAGCTGAAAATTGTTGAATGTTGCTTAAATTTCGCTCACATTCTTGATTGATTCATTCGAAGATTGGTCGAATTGTTCAGAAATTAGAATTTTCTGTTGTCTTGAATTTGTTTGGAGATTTTCGTGAATTCGAGGTTATTGTGATTGAATTGTTTTGAGATCATTTGTGATTGATGCTTTGAGGTTTATTTGAGGTTGAAGTTGTGATTGATTTTTTCTTGAAGTTTTCTGAGGTTAATTGTTGAATTCTGTAGTATTTTTGAGGTATAATTGAAAAGATGATCGAAGGATCCGAAGTTTACGGACGAGAATAATAGAGTGTTAGAACCTACTCAAGATCCTAACACTGTGTTTTACATTCATCCTGCTGATAACAACAATTATAAGTTCATTTCAGAAGTATTTGATGGAGAAGGTTATACTTCTTGGAAGAGGTCAATGATCTTAGGATTATCAACCAAAAATAAGATGTGTTTTGTGGATGGAAATTTACCAAAACCTCCAATGACTGATAAGAACTATAAGGCGTGGATTCGATGCAATGATTTAGTGATTGGTTGGATATTAGGAGTCCTAGGACCTATCACAAAGAAAAGTGTCTTTTTCTATAAGACAGCTAGAGAAATGTGGAAAGATTTGGAAGAAAGATATGGTCAAGTATCTTCCACACAATTGTATGCTCTTCAAGAAGAATTGAGTGGAATACATCAAGAAAATGAGAGTGTAGCAGAATTTTTTGCTAAGATCAAGGCATCTGGGATGAACTTGATGATGTTGATCCTGTTCCAGTCTGTGAGTGTACTGGCTGTACATGCAATCTGACTAGTAAATTCCTCAAGATTCAGCAAAATATGAGACTGATGCAGTTTTTGATGAAG
The DNA here is from genome assembly GCA_947648045.1 of Beta corolliflora. Taxonomy (NCBI): domain Eukaryota; kingdom Viridiplantae; phylum Streptophyta; class Magnoliopsida; order Caryophyllales; family Amaranthaceae; genus Beta; species Beta corolliflora. The sequence continues at coordinate 212,298 of CANSZD010003087.1, read as the reverse complement.
TTAAAATATGGTTATCAACCAACAAGAAGTGCGATGTTGATGATGTAGCCACTTCCTACTCTCTCACAAGCATACAGAATGTTATTACAAGAGCAGAAACATAAGCAATTGAGTGATATGAACAACCATACTAATGATCCTTTGGCCTTTGCAGTAGATAGAAGGAAGTTTTATGATAACAAATCTGGAAGACCTTGGCAGGTATCATCATCTAATACTTCTAACCAAAACTACAAAGGTTCTTTCTCTGGAGATAGGTTCAAACAAGGTTACAGAAAGCTAATGGTCTGTGATCACTGTAAAATGACAGGGCACACCATTGATAAATGCTGAAAGTTGATAGGATATCCAGCTCATAAGAAATTTGCTCATGCTGCTCAAATTGAAAACTCAGACGATCAAGCTGGTTCTATTACTGCTTCATTCACTAAAGAACAGTACAACAAGTTGATGAGTTTGCTAAATTCAGGAGAGAATGAACAAGTTCAAGAGGATCCAAAACCCAGAGGTGGTGCATACTTTGCAGGTAAGTTTTGCTTACTTACTAATTTTGCACATGGTTGGATAATTGACAGTGGTGCCACAGACCACATTTGCCATAATAAAAGCATGTTTGAAACAATTAGGCCTCTCTTTGGTACTGATAACGCCATTATTATCCCTGATGGCAGAAGAATTAAAATTACTCACATAGGAACAGTAAGACTTTCACCATATATAGTCTTGTCTGATGTTTTATATGTTCCTGAGTTCCAATTTGATTTGATATCTGTGCATAAGCTGAGTAATGACTTGAAATGTCATGTTTGCTTCACTAAAGATACTTGTTTCATTCAGGATCATTCCTTGAACAAGACAATTGTTCTTGGTAGACTTCAAGGAAGTCTTTATATTCTTGAAAATCGGTTGGGTCTTCGCGATACAGTGATAGTAACCTTGATTTTTCTCATAAGCATGTTGCAACCGCCGCTAGTAGTGAAGCTATTTCTTGTTCGCCGCTCGAGTCTTGCTAAACTCGGCACCTAAGACTAGGTCATGTCCCATTTCATCAAATAAAGCATGTTATTCCTTCGTAGGGAATAAAGATTTCGTTCATGATCTTTGTCAGATCTGTTCAATGGCTAAACAAAGTAGATTACCATTTCCTACTAGTAGTATCAAATCTACTTTTCCTTTACAACTTTTACATGTAGACATTTGGGGTCCATACAAACACAAGACCTATGGTGGATATACTATGTTTTTTACTATTGTAGATGATTACACTCGAGCCACTTGGATTCATTTGATAAAATTCAAGTCTGATTCTGTTAAGATCATTAAAGACTTTATTACATATGTTGAAAAACAATTTGAACTTCCTGTTAAATGCAGTAGATCTGATAATGCTAAGGAGTTGTGTGAAGGTTCCATTGCTCTATTTTACAAGTCTAAAGGAATTGAACACCAGACTAGTTGTAGCCATACTCCACAACAAAATGGTGTTGTGGAGAGGAAACATCGCCATTTACTTGACACTGCAAGAGCCTTATGTTTCCAATCCAAACTACCTCACAAATATTGGGGTGAATTTATAATGTGTGCTGCATATTTGCTGAACAGAATGCCTCTTCCTGTCTTACATAATCTTTCTCCCTATGAACTTCTCTACAAACAAAAGCCTAACTTGAATCATCTTAAAGCCTTTGGGTGTCTTTGTTTTGTTTCTACCTCTAAAGTTCATAGAACAAAATTTGACCCAAAGGCTGATCCATGTGTTTTCATTGGATACTCTTCTACACAGAAAGGTTACAAAGTCCTTCACCTTAATGACTCTTCCATTACTATTAGTAGGGATGTTGTCTTGTATGAAAATCATTTTCCCTACCATATTTCCCATTCTTCTTCTTCACAACAAACTCCTTTCCAATTTTTTCTTCCTCAAAATAATCAAAACCATATTTTCATTGATCCTTTCACTCCATACTATGATGATTATCCACCTATCCCTACTAATTTACCCTCCAATACTTCTTCTGTCACTTCTTCCTCCTCCTCAAATGCTATGCCTGATAATTCCCTTAATGTCTCTAATGATTCTTCTCACCTTTCTCCTACTACTTCATCCACATCTCACACTTCAGAACATACTCCAGTTTCTACTCCCAACAACATTCCAATTCCTACATCAGATCATTCTCCCACACATCCTTCTTCTTTACATGATTTGTCCCTCTCACTCCCTTCTTCTCCTATTCAGTCTAGGCCCCCTACTAGACTTAAGAAACCTCCCAGTTGGTTAAATGATTATGTGTGTGGTTCAGTTTCTTCTACACCTTCTCATTGGTGTAATATGGTCTGTTTTGACACCCTTGACTCCACTTCAAAGTCTTTTATTGCTCAAGTTCAAACTCATGTTGAACCCCCTTCCTATGTTGTTGCCTCTAAAAGTCCTGATTGGACACATGCTATGAAATAAGAATTGGCAGCCCTTGACACCAATCAGACCTGGGAGATTGTTGATTTGCCTCCAAATAAAAAACCTATTGGATGTAAATGGGTTTATAAGGTGAAACTAAAGGTTGATGGCTCCTTAGAAAGATATAAGGCTAGATTAGTAGCTAAAGGCTATAATCAACAGCATGGGATTGACTATGAGGAGACTTTTTCTCCAGTTGTAAAAATGGCAACCATTAGAACAATCATTGCTCTAGCTGCGTCTTCTCATTGGTCATTGTTTCAACTCAATGTTAACAATGCTTTTCTTCATGGAGATCTCCATGAAGAAGTGTATATGCAAGCTCCTCAAGGGTTGATTGTTCCTAAGGGGAAAGTTTGTAGATTAAAGAAGTCATTGTATGGCCTTAAACAGGCCTCTAGACAATGGTTTGCTAAACTTCTTGCTGAGCTTTTATTACAGAATTTTGTGCAATGCAAAAGTGATTATTCACTTTTTCTCAAGAAGGATGGTTCTAAAATTACTATTGCTGCCATTTATGTTGACGATATCATCCTAACTGGTAATGATCTCTCTTCTATTACCAAGTTGAAAGCTCATCTTCATCAGCTTTTTGGTATCAAGGATTTGGGTCACTTAAACTACTTTCTTGGTATTGAAGTGAATTATATGCCCCAAGGGATTGTTCTTACACAAAACAAGTTTACTAAACAGCTCCTTGAAGAATCTGGTTTGGATGTTACCAAGTCAGTAGTCACTCCTCTCCCAGTTAATCTCAAACTTCAAGCTGATGAAGGCACTTTACTTCCTGATCCCCTGCACTACAGAAGCTTAGTTGGAAAGTTAAACTTTCTAACTAACACTAGACCTGATCTATCATTCACAGTTCAGAGTTTAAGTCAGTTTATGCAAACTCCACGCAGCTCTCATCTCAAAGCCTTGCATCATACCTTGAAATATGTAGCTGGTACTATGGGACAAGGCATACTTCTCAAAGCCTCATATCAGTTGACTCTCCAGGCTTTTTCTGACTCAGATTGGGCCTCTTGCATGGACTCCAGGAAGTCTATCACTGGGTATGTTTTACAGTTGGGTGGTTTCCCAATATGTTGGAAGTCTAAAAAACAACCAACTGTATCCAGATCATCCTCAGAATCTGAATACAGAGCTATGGCAAGTGCAGCTGCTGAAGTTACTTGGGTGGTACAACTTCTAGGGGAACTTGGTGTTTCAAACCTCAAGCCTGTCACACTTCATTGTGACAACCAATCTGCCATCCACATTGCCAAAAATCCTGTTTTCCATGAACGTACTAAACACCTTGACATAGATTGTCATTTTACAAGGGAAAAAGTTCTTGAAGGTTTGATTCAACTCACTTATCTTCCTACCTCTTCCCAACTTGCTGATGTATTCACCAAGATTCTGCCTTCTGGTCAGTTCACTGATTTGCTTTCCAAACTTGGCTTGTTTTCTCCACAGCCAAGTTTGAGGGGGGGGTGTTGAACATACTCCTATTTCTACATCTACAGTACAAGATATCAGAACATGCCACCTCAGCATATAATTAGTTAGTTTTTATTTTCTTTATTTTTTTCCTTATATTTGTTTGATGTAATAAGGCTGAGATATATAAAGCCTCCTTTAGTTAGTTTTCTAAATTTTCTATTATTAAGAGATACTTTCTCTCTCTTTGTAATAACTCTAGAGTTTTCTCTCTCCATTAATGAAGTATTAGTTCTAGAAGCCTGAACTCAAACAGTGAGTAGTGATGGCATAAATCCTTTGTGTTCTTCTCTTTTTCTTCATCTATAATTTTGACAAGATACTATAAGAATTAAGAATGTAATGTATAAAAAATGTAAATGGAACTAATAATAATATAACTTCTATATACTATAAGCATAAAAATTGTAAACATCATACAACCTATGCATCCCACGGGCTAAAATTATTTTTTTTTTTTTTTGAGGGGAAAAGTTGAGGGCTAAAATTAGTTAAATCATAACAATGAACCACATTATTATCAAAAGAAAGAAAGAAAGATTACAAAAGGTTAGAGAAGCTCTCAATTTAGTAAGTAAAAGTGGTAAGATTACCTGTTGCAGTGACCAACATTGTAATGGACGTAAAGATGTTTGAATTTACAAAGCAAGCTAAAGTTTTTGAGGTTGTATGAGAGTTGAGACCAACGATGGAATACTCTGTGAAGTAGTTATTGATGAATGAAATGTAGCCTTGCTAATCGATGATATAATTTTTAATTATATCTGTCTTTTTCTACTAATTAAGATAAACTTCAATTGTTTAATTAAGATAAATAAGTGGAGTACGTAATTAACTCCAATGTAAAATTAAATTATTACTATATTATTCATTGTTTACAAGTAATCATGTATGTTTACACCTAATCCTGGATTTTTTTAACCATCCTCGCTGTAATACAGTACCCTTAGCCAGCTACCCTACTAAAGAAGATACTACTTCAGTCTACTTGCTTCTAATTTCTATAGTGCAAATTAAAGCAATAAGCTTGACTTAAAAGTAATTAAACTGCTGGTTGAAACTCTGGATTCAGATTAGATTTTTAATGGTAGTCGTTGATTAAAGTCTCTATCCTAGATTGTAGTATAATCTTAAATTCCCAAATCCCACTAGCTACTTGACTTCTTATAGTGATAGTAGGTGGAGTATTAATTAGGTTATTGGAGTAACCTTCTTAGGGTGCACGAAATCTCAAACATTTATATATATTTATAAGGTAAAATTTGCCTCAACATCATAAACTATGGTGTGGGTGTACCTAGCACCACCAATTCTGACTAGTAGTCAAAACACCCCAAATTATTAGTCTGGGTGCAGCGAGTGTCATAAATGACGCCGAAGCTAACTTTTCATGCCAACGGCGGGGAATCCGTGTTAATTTTTTCCCATTTTCCCCTTTTTCTTTCATTTGTCCTACTTTTTCATTAATTAGAAGTCTAATTCACGTGAACATGTGTTGAGAAAAGTTAGTTCCGGTGTCATTTATGACACTCACTGCACCCAGACCAATAGTTTGTGGTATTGAGGCAAACTTTGCCTTTTTATAATATACTACTATAATATAATCACGTGAGATATCGTCGGAACTCGAAAGTATTTATATATAGCTACGTAGATAACAAAGGGTATTAGGATTTAACAAGCCACATCGAATAGGCGAATAATCATGTTTAATAATCGATGGGTGGACTTTTTATGTCCTTTTGAACTTTGTAATATTTAATTTTGGTGATCAAGTTGGAAATTTCTAATAATGCCACTAAAATATGTATCATATCACTCTCACGTCGTGACAAGTGAAATTTTGTTAAATTTATAATTGATAGATACATGCATACATTTGAGTATTTGACCATATATATATATACATTCTTAAGTTTAATTATCTATCAAAATTTGAAATTTATAATTGATAGATAACTAAAGTTAATAATGTATATATGGTCAAATGTATGCATTTATGATTAGAGCCAACAAAAAATCAATTATAACTATTAAAAAGAAAGAGATGAAGTACATATATTTCTTAGGGAGTTAAATAGATCAACTTTTTGGAAATATATGAAGTGAAATACTATTGTATGACAGTCTATTTGCGTAACTCATATATCGTTTGATGTCTCATACGCTCAAATGAAAGTGCACGTTATTGACTTATAGTCAATATGATAACCACAATATAAGGCATCATTAGTTGTAACCTAACTAAAATTTAATCAAAAACCCGACCATTTTAAAAAGTATTTAGTTAGAAGGAAACATTTTTTTCTAAAGTAAAAAAAAAAGTTTTCTCATAGTACTTTGCTCGAAAGGGTGGGAAATAGACAATTAGAATGATGAAAAACATTTTTTCTTTTTGAAAATCTTCAAAGCTAAGGACTGAAAACATTTTTTTCTTTTTGAAAGAAAGAATGCCAAAGTTTCCCTATTTTCCTTACGGTTTCTCTTCCTATTCCCACATCCATCCTTCTTCTTTCCCATTATTTTCCCTTCTCTAACTTTGGTAAAAGATTCTCTTTTGTCTTTTCATACTATAAGATAAATTAGGAAAATATCTTGAGAGAAGGATTTCCTAATTTCCGCCTTATACTTTATTAAAAAAATAAAATAAAAAAGAATCTCCAATTGTTGAATATAAATGAATAGATAAATTAACTCCTATGTAAAATTAAATCATTTATTTTCTTTGTTTTTAAGTAATCATGTATGCTTCACCTAATCTTGGATTTTCTAAACCATCCTGGCTGTAAACTGTAAAGCATTACCCTTGCAGGTTTCTCTATTAGTGGAAGTGTGGAACATTATTTTACCTCTACAGTTTAGTGTAAAAAGAGTGACTTTAGAGTTCTTAACTTCTTAGTAAACGACTAGGTCAATTAGAAGTATTAGGTGGTGGAGTACCTTTTAGGATGCACACATTTTCATGTCAAGAAAAATGATACCTTCACAGTTCACAATCACTACTATATGAATATATGATACCTTCACACAGTTCACAATCACTAGTAAAATATTAGAAATATCTCAGTTGTTAGTTGGTTTTGGGCGACGTGACGAGTTATTTAATATTATCTTGGATGGTTAGACTAATGTAAGATAATATAACATTGAAGTTCAAGTGAAGGTAACATTGAGGATAACCATCCAAGATAATATAAGGTTAGACTAATGTAAGATAATATATATAACATTGTTTAGAATACGTAGATTTCATAGTTCTAGAAGTTCAAGGTGTTGGAGATAAGAGCTAGATTTAGTCTAACCTTATAGTATTATCTTGGATGGTTATCCTAGTTTGTTTTACAACTAGCTGTTATACAACATAAGCTAATTGAAATAAATGGGTTGTCTGCTCATGTAACTTCAAGTGTGTTGTCTACTCAAATATGATAAATACGTAACTAGGCATGCACACACAAGCCTACGCCGGAGCATAGATTGACCATACACAAGCCCAGATGAGGCTTCATCCTAAAACCAATTACTAATAGGGGGAGTAGTTCATTAAGTTTATATGTTAGTCATCGTCTCTCTTTGTTTAATGTGGGACAAGCTCACATGTGGGTTAACACATTAACAAAATATTCCATGGAAATGATTGAGACCATATGCTAAAGAAATTATTGATTCTAATAAGTTATAAGAGGGCCTACAATTAATTGTTTACTTTCCTCGTATTAAGTAAGCATTTAAGCATCTAGTTATGAGAATTTCATATTTTTTAAAGAGCAAAAAGGCAAGAACTTAAATAGGTTTCTTGCTTTTGCGATGGATTACTATTTGTTTCGGGACTAATCTTGAAATTCGGTTTTAACAAGTGTGGCTCAACTGTTATGTAAGCCTTATGCAACAAATTAAATGATGAATTGGTCTCTTAAATTGACACTAAAATCAACACATCACCTATAATTACTCAGTTACTCTCCCATTTTCACAAAGATGGCCTCACTTTCTTTTTTCTGTTTCACAAAGATTTACTCCATTCTTTTTTTTTCTTCTATTTTGATAGTTATACATAAGGCTCACCATATCTTTTTAGTACTATTATACTCACATCTCCTTAGTCCTTGGTTTAATATAATTGTTCGCCGATCTATTTACTCACATCTTTTCCATTTCTTTCACCGATTCTTCCTCCATTTTTTTCAAAGTTGATACTATAAATATACACCTCGGTGTACCATCTGTGCACTTGCTTCTTCTTCATTTTTTGCTTACTTGAAGCTTTAGAAATGAGAAATAAACAAAAAAAATACACTTGACTGTATGATACACATGAATGTATAATATATATTGCACATCTTTTTTATTTTGGTGAAAACAATAAATCTTTGTGAAACAGTGGGAGTACTTCACTTCTTTTGTTTTCTTTATATTGCAACAATTTAACTCTTGCACTATTTATATACTCCGAGTGATTTAGTTTGAGGTGAGATATTGTCTGATTCAGTCTCTATATAATTTCAAGATATGAATTTTTTATATATTTTAAGTTATAAGTAGATTGTTAATGATAGAAATGATCAAAATATTGTATTTACAAGCATAAAAGTGAAATTATTGCAACTAAAAAAAAGAAAGTACAATTCAAATTACAATGTAGTCTGACACCAATAATGATGAACTTGTAATATACTATTCTTTCCGTCCCATAATATAGTCTTGTTTCTTTTTTACACGGTCTCCAAGATATAACTTTGACCTTCAATATCTTCAATTCCGTATTACTAAAAAATATAAAAAGTTGATATTATGAAAGTACACATTGAGGCGAACCTAACAAAATCCTACATGACTATGTTTTTTTTATATATATTAATGAGAATATTTTGTCAAAGATTTTAAAATTTGACTTCAAGAGAGAGAAACAAGCACTATATTACGGGACGGAGGGAGTGATAAACAAGTACATATATATATATATATATATATATATATATATATATATATATATATATATATATATATATATATATATATATATATATATATATATATATATATATATATATATATATTTGGAAATTAAATAGGGGATTGGGAATTAATGAAAAACCATAATAACTTACAAAATACTTCCTCCGTTCCATAATAAGTGAAACATAGTGATTGGGCACAAGATTTAATAAACCTCACTTTCAAAAGCCAAAAAGTCATAAAATACTCTTTTCATTATCAAAAGGAGGAGAAAAGCAAACCACACAAGTTTGTGATGGGTACTCTTGTCATTTTGTCACTTTCTTTTTTCCATTTAAGGTATGTTTCACTTATTTTGAAACGTTCTAAAATAGTAAATGTTTCACTTATTATTGAACGGAGGAAGTATATTGTTTTGTTAAAAATAATTTGGTACCACATAGTATTTACAACGGTTGTGAGCAGCAGGTGATAGCCTAGTGGTGCTGGCATCACCTCCGATCCCAGAGATCTTGGGATCGAGTCTCACCCCTTGCAAGAAGGAATCCCCAATTTCCCCCCTTCCTTGCAAGGGACTTTATCTTACCTTAAAAAAAAAAATTACAACGATTGTAGGGGGTATTTTCTGATCCTATACGGTCGTTCATGTGCTCGCATATATCTAACGCCTCCACAGTCCACCCTTAGCTTATTTTTAAGTGACTTCAAATCACAAATTCTTGACACAATCCTACACCCCCAACTTTAGTCACTCACCAGTAGCTAGAACAAAAAAACAGAATCCCAAAATGTACATAAGCAGAAGAAACTGCATAATCCTGAAACTACTCTTGATGGTGATGGTGGTGGTGCCAGTGATATCTAGCGGAGTGTGGCTGAGCCACCAGCCGAGCACGAGATGCGAAAGGCATCTCAACACACCCTTCATAGTGATAGGAGTCTTCCTCCTCCTTCTATCCTTGGCTCACTTGGTGCTTTACAATTACCAAGCTGCTGATAACTGCATCAACTTTGGCTTCTTTGTGCTCTTTCTTGTTCTGTTAGGCTACACCGTTTTCGCTCTCGTTGTTACCACTACCACTACCACCACCACCACCACCTCAACCCAAGGTAGCTACTCTAAGTGGCTTCACAATCGTGTGCTCGACAACAACCATTGGCGCCATATCAAAGATTGTTTTATTTTTAAGACTAAAGTTTGTTCACCTTTACTTGATGTGATCAAGAATGATAATCACCAGCAGTTGGAGTTAAATCATCTTTCCTTTCTTCAGGTAATCCACTCATGATCTTGCTTAATTGTGCTCAATTATTCTTGATGATAGTAAAAGTAAAAGTGTAGAATGAACCACCTAATTGTACAAATATTGGAAGAAAAAAACAGAAAAATTACTTTGTGTTTGTTGTTTAATTAGTTTCCATCTTTAATTAGTTTTCTCATGGATTATTGACTAGTTATGCATTGGTTTAGGACTTTAGGTGCTTTCATGAGGTTCTATGCTATTAATTTTTTACACATTTCATTATGTAATTTTGCGCGTTATCATTTTTTTAGAGTTTTCTTACTCCAAGAGTGCAACGTTTGCTTTCAGATCAGGTCAGACTTTTAGATAAATTTGACCATATATTCTTTTCCTAATATACTAAAAATAACATTATATTTATGTGAAAGTATTACATACGCATGTTAGATCTATATGAATGGTTCTTTCACATTATCATCTCAAAATATGAAATACCTATATAATCTCATTCATTATTGGAGTCAAGAGCATATTAGGCATGTAAATGACAATATATAACTAGAGTAAAATACACTTAAAGGAAGTGTTGTGCAAATCCATAAAATTAGATTGAAAATAGAACATTAAATATATTGCTAGATATGGGAAAACTTCTCTATCCGGAGTGATGTACCATCGATCAAAATTTATAGTTTACAACATAAGGATAGTCACTATACATATTAGGAAACCTATCCATAGTAGGATTCTAAGAACAAGATATATCCTAAAGTATATTGAATTCTATCATATATGCTCGCTGGCTTAATATTATAATTAATTAGACAATATTGTTTCTGTATTGGTAATTTCCTTGTTTTTTTTGCCATTTTTATTGTCTCGACCATAATTATTGGGTGTTTTACAATGTTGATTATGAGCTTATTAGTCTGGTTGCTGCACGCCATTGAAAGAATGCAATTTTACGTACACTAGCGCCATTTGGACAAACCCAAGAAATGATACAATTCGAAAACTAGACGAATGTGATGAATGGAGTAATGATCCATATGTCCTTTGCTTCAATTGTCAATCATGCAAGGATGGTTTCCTCCATGACATTCAAAAAGCCTGGAAGAAGGCTGCTATCATTAACATTATTGTCATATTCTCCCTTGCCACGCTTTGGTGGTGCGGCGATTGCGGGCCTGATCCTGAAGAAGATAATGTTTAGCTAGAATCGAAAAAATATCCTATACAGGCCGTTATATTGTACGTTGATAACGTACCGTTATATTTGGTCCTAGAAGCTTGTTTGCTTTATTATTGAAACTTCTATTGTTTCCCCAAGGGGAAATGAAGTTTTTTTCTGGAGAATTTGTATTATTTGCTTTACCTTACAAGATCACAATTCTCATTGGTAATATATTCCATGTTTTACTTTTATTGTTTTTGGTAATCAATAAAGTAATTTATTTTATGAAAATGCTATATGTGTATTTTTGTTTATTCTATAGCGTTACATTAATGATTAAAATCGTTAAATTTTCCATTAGTTAATTATACACAAGCTAGTGAATGAAGTAAAAATAAATTATTTTAAATACAACATAAAATTGCACAAGATAAACCAAACTTATTGCAATCATGCTGCAATTTATATTTCATGCGGGTGTACAATACACCCGAGCTATTTTCTGGCTGGCTTATTCTCATTTATAGAGTTCCAGATGAGCAAATTAAATGAGCAATGAGTAAAAAAAATAGCTTTGGGTACACGATACACCTGAATATATTGTATAAGTTTTGCAATCCCACTGGTTGCTTATCTTCTCGCAACATTTCACCACTTGAAGACATTCAACAGAATAGTTAACAGCGCCTATGAAAGTATCACCACAGCTTGCATTGTCCATTTGAACAACCCATATCTCTAGCCAAGATAAGGCCATTATACAAACCGGCATAACTTCAGCTTGGAATAAGGACGGCTCCAAAGTGTGTAATGAAAGCAGCTTGAGATCTACCATAGTGATCACGTATTACCCCTCCTCCTCCAGGCTCCAGCTAACCCAAGAGAACCACGCGCCGCGCCGCCGCCCCCATCCCTGCTTAGTGCAAACCATTCTACGCTAGTTGTGCCAGGCTGCCAGCCATCTTATGAAACGCTGCTTGATTGAGTCATTCTAGTCACTATACAGGTTTCTGTTGGTGATATAATGTCACATTGTATTATTTTTCTACTTTTGCTGTAATAACTAAGAAGTACACCAGTAAATCAGTAAATCAGTAATGTCTGCGGGAATGTCATCTTTTCTCCCAAGATAGATTATATTGTTTGGTTTAATTTGTCCATTTCCATAACCACCGAATAAATGAATAACCACTGTACTGCACCATTCACCAAGGACCATAGCGAGTTAATTAGGACTTAGGTGTTGTAGGTATTGATGGGAGTGTTTTTGCTCATAAGTGCGTGTGACGTGAAATTAAGACTTTTACCAAAAATAGATAAGTTTATTAGAGTTATTATTCCTCCGTCTCATAATATACCCCTTGTTTTAAAATCTTTGAGCAAATATTCTCATTAATACTCCCTCCGTCCCTAAACAGAGTGCCCATTTCTTTTGGGCACAAGTATTAAGAAGAAATCATGTGTAGGACCTTAATTGTATTAAATCATAATTAAATATAGAAGTTGGTACACTTTTTATGAATTGTTTATTAAGGAGAGAGAATGTGGGTCATATGAGAAAGTGGGTGATATTATAAAAGTTGAAAATAAAATAATAATTTAATTGGTGGACCCATACCAAATAAGGAAATGAGAAATCTATTTGGGACAAACATAAATGGAAAAATGGGCACTCTATTTAGGGACGGAGGGAGTATATACAAAAAAAATACTCATGTAGGATCTTGTTAGGTTCGCCTCAATGTGTACTTTCAAAATATTAACTTTTTATAGTTTTTATTAATACGAAATTGAAGATATTGAAGGTCGTCAAAAGTATATCTTGGAGACCGTGCAAAAAGGAAACAAACACTATATTATAGCACAGAGGGAGTATTAGGCTCTGTTCTTTTGGACTGAATAAGTACGAACCGAACCGAACCGAAATGAATAAGTCTGAACCGAACCGGAGCGAAATGAATAAGTCTGGCCGGGCGAGCGAATGCGGGCGAAGCGGGCGATCGATCCGAACGGAACCGACCGATCGAATTGAGTATTATTAATAATTACATGTAGAGTAATATTTTTATCATCATTGATAATGATAATAATTAATAATATTAATGATAATGATAATAATAATAATAATATTAATACTAATACTAATAATATGCATAATAATAATATTCTTATGAATTGAGTAATATTAATAATAACAAGTAGAATAATAATGATATGAAGTAATAATAATATTAATATAATATTTTCCTCCAAGATTGCTATTCGCAAGTCAATATATACAAAACCAATAGCATGTTTCACGCCTAATACTGTAGAATAGTAACAATAGCATGCATGACTCCTAAGTCTAAGCAACGAGATATTGACTTGCCTAATTTACAAAATACAAAACTATATTTACATACATCTGACTACTCCTATATTTACAAAACTATATTTGACATATATTTTTAAAAAAATACAAAACTATATTTGACAATAATAATAAAAATAATAATATTAATGATAATAATAATAATAAGAATATAATAAAAATAATAATAGTAATAATAATAATAATAATAATAATAAGAATAATAATAATAATAATAATAAGAATATAATAATAATAGTAATAATAATAATAACAATAATAATAATAATAATAATAATAATAATAATAATAAGAATATAATAATAATAATAGTAATAATAATAATAATAATAATAATAATAATATTAATAATAATCATAATGATGATAATGATAATAATAATAATAATAATAATAATAATAATAATAATAATAATAATAATAATAATAATAATAATAATAATAATAACAACAATAATAATAATAATAATAATAATAATAATAATGATAATAATAATAATAATAATAATAATAATAATAATAATAATAATAATAATAATAATAATAATAATAATAATAATAATAATAATAAGTTGTAGTACGAGCGAATCGAACCGGGCGGGCCGATCGATCTCGGGCGAACGATCGATCGATCTGACCGATCGATTCGATCGATCCGAATCGAACGATCGATCCGATCTCGGGCCGAATTTCCATTTATTCAGTCCAAAAGAACAGAGCCTTAGTCATTTCTAAAACTATTTTCTTCTATGGCAAGGAGACAAACTAATTATGGGGATTCCCCCTAAATCGTAGTAAAATCAATTTTGTCGTTCATGAATCATGACTAATCAATTTCTTAGACCTACTCTTCTTGTGAACATTTTTTTAATCTATCGATTTAATCAATTGGAGAATCTCGATTAGTGTGGCCCTCCTAATTTTTCTAATTTAAAGTAGATGGGTTTTTTCGAAAACTTTTTCTTTATATATTTTATCTCAAGGTGCTTCATTTTTAAGCATGTATAAAAAGAGTAAATAGTAAAGATTGTATAATGAAGAACTATTCATCCTAGGGAAAACTCTATCTACTTAATGGACTAATTACCCACTAATCAACATAAAATAATTTTTTAAATTACCTGTTACCTGTATTTACTAGGTTGATTAAGATTGGTTATATGTACCTAACCCTTTTAATATTTTTTAATCTAACTTATCTAGATGAAGTAATTAAGTTTGTAATCAATTAATTTAAAGAGTTGACCATAAAGACTTGAGGCAACCATATAAGCTAAATTACTACAATCAAGGAACCAAGTGATAAGGTTTTTGAATATCTAGTATTGTAATTTTCAAAGAGCTAGTCTAAAATTTTGCACAAAATAATCTCCCCAATCCATAATCTACAACATAATTAAGATACCCACCCATGTATTTCCTATACTCAAGGGAGAGTATAAGCGTATACATATGCATAAGTGTGATCACCTTTCTCTTAGGTATTCCCATCTTTGTTATGGGAATATGGCTTAAACATCAACTAAGCACTGAGTGTGAGGTGTTCCTAAATGCACCCATCATCACCCTTGGAACCCTCATCCTCATCCTATGCGTCGTCGGCGTATGCTGGGCGGCGCGGCTTAAGGGCCTCCAGCTTTGCTGCCATGGCTACATTATGTTCGTCCTGCTTTGTACTCTCTTAGGCTACACCATATTTGCGCTTGTAGTAAGTGCTAAGGGAGGTGGTGAGCCTTTGGGTTGGAAAGCTTATAAAGAGTATAGGTTGGATGATTACTCTCCTTGGCTTCAAAAGAGGGTTGATAATGCTAAGCATTGGAACGATCTTAAGAATTGTATTGTTAAGAGTCAAGTTTGCTCAAAGTTCCAGGATAAGTTTGGTGAAGACAGTCAGGATCAGTTCTTCTCTAGGCGCTTGTCTTCCATCGAGGTATTGCTCTCCTCGTCTTATAATTGCATGTCACATTTTTAATCTATGATCATACTTAGGGGTGTAAGCGGACTGCGAAAAGTCCAAAGTTCAATCTAGTCCAAACTTGTCGGACTGGATTGGACTGAAATTTTTTTGGATTGGACTCGGACTCAAATTTTCAAGTCCAAATATTTTCGGACTGGATTTGGACTCACCTCTTTGGAGTCCAATAAGTCCAGTCCAGTCCAAAAATATTTTTATATATAATATATATGTAATATTTATATATATAATATTTATATATATTATATAAGATGTATGTGACTTATTTTATGGAATGGATATAATGAACTTAATTTTTCAAATTCAATTATGAGAAAACATTGTGAATCATTGAATCTAAATTGGGAAAAAAATATAATAATCGGACTAGACTAGACTGGATTCGGACTTAAGAAAAAATTATCGGACTGGACTGGACTCAAAAAATATTTGGATCGGACTTGGACTCAATTTCTCGAGTCCAAAAAACTTTGGACTGGATTTGGATTTGGCAAAGTCCAATCCAGTCCAATCCACTTACACCCCTAATCATACTATCTATGTAGGCTCAAGAGTATTGCTTTGTTTTACGCAAGTAGTACTTAGTCTAGTTGTAATGTTAACCTTGAGATTAAATCCCACTCGCTAGAGACACTTTTGGGGTGAGATTTTCTTATCCTTTCCCCCCACTCCCAAAGAACCTTGCCTACGTAGTTGGATTGGATTAATCTGCAAGAGGTTCCAGTCCATAGCACACTTCTCCTTACCATTCTTTAAAAAATTTAGGCGCAAGAGTGGTCTACAATATTATATTTTTTGATCCAGCTAATTAATCACTCTTTGAGGTAGCGATATTTCACAAGTAAAAAGCGGCCGTATCTTAGCTGGTAGCTACTTTAGGGTTGAATGAAGTTGCTACCTAAGGTTGAGATATTATCTATTTTAAAGTAATGTTTTGAATTAAGCTGCTTTTTTTTCCCACTTGGCTTAACCTATGAAAATGAGGATTAAACTTTGAGTTATAGATCTACTAAAGTATTTAATTTCATATATTATTAAATTACTATAAAAAGTAGCAGTTTCATATTTTCATTTATGGAACCACTAAATCAGATAGCAATTACTTCATATGAAAATGTTTTTGTCTACTGTCCTAAAGACAAACATTAATAATTAGTGGAGTACAACTCATCATAGTTAATAATTTTTTAACTAATTCTAGTGGGTAGTCTATCGATGTATCAATCTCCATTTAATATCAAGTCTATCTTAATCATACATAAAAGTATCGGGATAATTACATTTGATCAAAGCGATGCAAAACGGGATTAATTTATCTTCAATATATATTGGCTGCCATAACATTTACTGATCACGTTTACATTTAACTGGATAGTCTGGTTGCTGCAAACCATCAAATGATTGCAAGTTCAACTACACAAGCCCAACTGAATGGACAAAACCCAAGGATGTGAACTACACCAATACAGACTGCTACAAGTGGGAAAATGATCAAAATGTGCTTTGCTTCAATTGCCAATCATGCAAGGCAGGTTTAGCTGATGACATCAAAAGGAATTGGAACAAAGTAGGAATTGTCTGCATTATTTTTGTCATTTTACTCATGCTTTCTTCTTTTCTGGGTTGTAAGGTTATAGAAAATCCGGTTTAATTATATTACTTTAACGGTCCGTTTGGTTAGTGGTCATAAATAGTGGTAATGGTAATGTAATTTAGTGTAAACAAGCTCAGGAGGCACTTATTAAGCTATATGACTATATGTCTATTAATTGGATCTTGAGGTTTGTATCATGTAGGTGTCTTATCGAATTGAAGTATTTGTTATGAACTTATGATGTACAAGTTTTATAAAGATTTTCCTTTTTTTTTTACACAGTGTGATTATCTTTAACCGTTCAAATCTTTAATATATACTACTTTCATTTTTTAGTAACAAGTATTTTTTAGACTTTTACATTATTTATACACTTCCCTCTAACTATACATATGTAAGAATAAACATAGTCATGTAGGATTTGTTAGATTCGTCTTAATATATATATAATTACAAAATATCAACTTTTTATAATTTTTACTAATTGATAATTGTAGATATCAATAGTGTGCATTGAGAGGGATGAAAACTCTACATGTAAACGTAATAATTGATAAATTAACAGAGGAAGTATATACATTGAAAAGATTTTGATATAGATACACATTGCTATACTTTTTGTTGTATATTGGTCGGGATTTGTGATCAAATGAAAGTCTATAAAATATAATGTATATATGGAACTTCGGTTCATTTGGTTTCTCTATTTTAATGATTGTCATTCCCAAAATATCAATGTACGTGGATGACATTAGACATAAATTTTTGATTGATACATTAATTGTCAACTGATCCTATATATCCTAGTGGCATTGAGATGATTACATGGTTGTTTGTTGTATTAGACATAAATTTTTTATTGATACATTAATTGTCAACTGATCTTATCCTAGTGGCATTGAGATGATTACATGGTTGTTTGTTGTAGTAAATCATTTGAAACAAAGAATTTGTGTTATAATATCTTATTTGTTACCATTGTTACTGAAGATATATCTTATACTTCAATTTTTAGAGGGAAAAAAGTACTTGATATGACGCCTACTTTTTATTAAAAACACCCGTTTTGTCGTCGATTTTCGACTAAAAGGTCAAAGTTCCTATTATTGACCAACCCTTTTTCTATATATGGGCGACTTATGTCAAAGTCAACAAACCAAATAATTGACTTTTTAGCCAGAATTCAGCGACATAAAATCATCATCTATAATGTTTTTTCCTTTGAAAGAAGTTATACTTCATAAGATATCTTTTTTTTTAAAACGGGGTAACACGAGCATATTATTATAGCAAATCAATATCCGCCAAAGCAACAATGCTTTGAGGGAACGAACCCATACAAACTAGTTCAACATTACCTCTTATGTCTAATCTAGCCACCATATGAGCTACCGTATTGCAAGCCCTTTTAACATGAGAAAAACCACATTACTCAAATAAAGATCTATCATGCCTAATATCATAAGATATCTTTTTACAACAATTATGTGTCCGTTTTTTGGAGAGACGGTCTCACGTTAGTGTTAACGTGAGACCGCTGATGTCATGCTGACATCACGCGCGTGCATCAAAACAGCAGCAAAATTAGTTAAGCGCTTGCACCTATTAGTTATGCTAACCAAAAATTGCTTCTGGATGAATAGTTAAGCGCTGGAGTATATTAGTTAAACGCTGAATTATATTAGTTAAGCATTGAAGTATATTAGTTATATCATAAAAATCATATTATAATGCATTTTATTGGCCATAATTTCAAAGATCACGCATAAATAATTCTCTCTTTCTTAAATAACTAACGCACTAATTCTCAATTTTTTGAATAGCTATCGCATTTTTGCATTAGTTACGCCAACCTCATATAACCAATGCAAAAACAATGTTTACTAATGCATACAATAAATAAAACTAATGACCTTAAAATCATAACTATTGACCACCCATACTATCAACCCTCAAAGTATAATTGTTAACCAAATATCAAAACTATAACCATAAAAACATGCATCATTGTTACTCATGAAATTAATAAATAATTATTCATATGCTATAATTATAATCTTTCAGTTATTTTCTAGACTAAAACTATTAGCCATAAAACCGAAACTAAAAAACAAAAAGTCATAACTAATGTAAAAAAAATAATAACTAAATACCCAAATATCATAACTATTTATCGAAAAACAATAACTAATAGCGGGAATCACAATCACAACCATAAAACCATAATTATTAACCACAATTAATAACTAATAACCTAAAAATCGTAACTATATATCCGAATTTCATAACTATTAAGCAAAAGCTAACTATGAATCAGAAAACCATAACTAAGAGCCAAAAATATGTAACTAATTATGAAAATTCCTTAACTAATTGGAAAATTATAACTATAACTTGAAAATGACAAAATCAGCCCCTTTGAGAAATATGTAACCCATAGCATCATCCTTATTCTCTCTCGTGGCTTCATCTAAAAGTGCCACATTAGTGTTTTATTGTCAAAAGTTTGTCTCATTTCAACAAAATAAATGGAACCCCAAACCCCAACCCATTTCTCTCTCTCACTCACCATCCTTCTCCTCCTTCCTCTACTGCCGTCCTTTTTGTTGTCACCTCTGCCGGCGACTTTGTCGTGCTCCGGTACTGCTACCATTGGTGCTGTTGTTGGTTGTTCTTAGTCCCATGTTCTCTCTCCTTTGCTTCTGCGGTGTTGTTGCCACCGTGTTGTCTGTGCTCCTCCTCGTCGCCAGCGTGGGTCTTTTGTGTTGTCGGTGTTCAGGCGAAGCAGCTGCTTCCGTTCCCCTGCATTTGCTGCCCTCATTCTCTCTCCTCGGTATGGTATTGCTACAATTTTTCTCTCTCTCCTCTTCTCATGTGTTGCTGCTGCCAGATGGTGGTGCATGCCCCGATGTGTTGAACAATTGCTTGTGCTTTTTGCTTCGCAAGTCCTATTTCGTTTTCAATCTTTCTCTTTCCTCCGATTCTGCCATTGTTGGTTCCAAGTGACTCCATTTTCTCTCTCTCTTAAGTTTCTTCAATGGCGGCCTCAATGAAGCGAATAATTGACGAACTTTTAAAAATACCAATAGTTGTTGTTGTTGTTCTTCAAAGACGGTTAGCGAGACAAAACTTCCATAATTTGAGAGGATGGTGGAGGAATTGAAGGTCAAGGCGAGGATTGGAGGAAAAAGGACTCGCGTCTCAATAGTGTTAACGTGAGACGCTCTTTTATAAGGCTTTGCGAACAAAGTATAACAAATAATGTCTGTCTAAAAAAAAATACTACTTCATATAGATTGTTTTTTTATAAAAATAATACCTTGACTTTTAAAATTAGTAAAAAGGCTATCACATCACAGCTTCCTAGTTCCTCCCTCGTAAACTTTTATTTTCTCTCTCATCAAGCTTGTCCGCGGCAGCAACAATGGCGATGTATCTCGCTAATCGTCGGCTTACAACCGGATCGTCGGCTGCACTGCGTCTTGCGTGGTTCAGATTTTACTCCTCCTCGTTTCGCGAGGAGCGCGATACTTTCGGCCCTATCCATGTCCCCTCTGACAAGTTCGTCTCTTCTCATACTAATCAATTTTAACCTAAGTTTTTATTTTATTTCATGCGTGATTTATTACTATCATAGTAGTATTACTATTCTGGATTGGTAGTTTTTGAGCTGATGATTTTATCATACTAGAACTATTATGGTTTAATTCGTGTTGCGAAATGCGAACTTATGGATGATATGATGAAATTGTTATTTTTAGTTTTTAGATGTTATTTTCATTGTAAAGCGATTGAACTGGATTGCTTTAATTAAAGGATGAGTTTGTTAAGAGGAAATGGGATTTACTTTGTTTTTGAAAGATTTAATTCAAATTTAATCAGATCAAATATGTGATTACAAGATTAATGTAAGTTGGATTAAATGAAGACTGCCATTTTTTCGAGTGTCGTGATCAGTTTATCTAACTCGATCGCTTCACCGTGCATCATGTTCTAGAACGTTGAATTGGGAATTGAGATGTACCTGAATGTACCACATTGCTACTGAGTTTGGTTATGATTGTAGATAAGATGGACCTCTAATACTTGAAAGGAGTATGTGCAAGAGCGCGAGAATAGTGGAACTGTTGTGCCGTCAGATATTTGCCTATTCTGAAAGAGAAGTAATGAAAATAATGAGCAATTTTGTTCTACGAATGCGGAGGTTTCAAGTGAGCTATTCGTATTTTGGGGTGGAAGGACAAGTGAGAACAATGTCTTCTTTTACTGTATATATCATGCCCTCTTTTCTACTCCTACTAGGAGAGGATAGGTTATAGCTTAGGACTTAGGAGCATGTGCATGCTCTTCTGGCAAGAGCATATTTCTATGGCTTCCTTATTGGCCAAAGCTGAGTCTTTCATTCTCTTAGGCCGAGTAATGTGATGCAAGAATGATTTACTACTTCTTGTTTTAATCTAGTAAATCACTTTTTTGAACCAAGAATCTGATATTTGTAATCGCTATACATGACGGTGATTGCGTAGCTTGTCTGACTGAGGTCAATATGTTCAAAGGTTAAACCTGCCTTAGATTGTCATACTTATAGCGACCCTCACCTAAGTTCAGACTAGAGTATTGATTTGAGCCTGCTTATTAGATATATGCATGAACTTCCCGGCTTGAATTCCTTTTCGAAAATTGGTTACTCTACTTCCATCATATTGGAGCCTGACCACATTCTGGCTGTTGTGACGGATTATTCCAGGTTGTGGGGAGCTCAAACTCAGAGATCCCTACAGAATTTTGAAATTGGTGGGGAGCGTGAACGTATGCCTGAGCCTATCGTTCGAGCATTCGGAATTTTAAAGAAATGTGCTGCCAAGGTATATTTTATTCTTGTTTCTTTTTTCTATGATGAAATGCCAAATAATATTTGGTAGTTGGTGCTAAGCAAAGATTCTCTCATAACTGCATAAAATGGCAAAATACATTTCAATTGCTTTTCCCGGTGCGATCATCAAACTCGTCAAAGGTTTATTTGCTAGAATTTAAGAGGTGCCTTTTCTTCAATATCTTGGTGGTAACTTAAAAATCTGAGCTTGTACGTATCATGTCTTCGAGTATCTTAAGCTAATTAGACTTAGCTTCTGAACTTAATCTTATCTGATGTATTGCTACAGGTGAATATGGAATACGGCCTTGACCCAACAATAGGAAAAGCAGTAATGCAGGCTGCTCAAGAAGTGGCTGAGGGGAAACTAAATGATCACTTCCCTCTTGTAGTGTGGCAAACAGGTAGTGGCACACAAAGCAACATGAATGCCAATGAGGTTAGTGTTTATGCTTCTTGCAAGCTTATAAGGGACATGCGAAAGTTTCATCTCTTCCCCCTTTGGATGTACGTGTTATATGTGTTTTGTGTGTATTGATAATTAATGCAGGTTATTGCGAATAGGGCAGCTGAGATCCTTGGACATAAGCGTGGTGGGAAGTTTGTGCATCCAAATGACCATGTAAATAGGTCACAGTCTTCTAATGACACATTCCCAACTGTAAGTGCTTTTTTTTTTCTTGTAGTGCTTTCTTCTAATGACCATATTTGGGCTTGTAACACGGAAATGGATGTAGATTCGATTTGGACAAAGATAGAACTTGGTATAAAGGAAGTGGCGAAAGAGGCCCTTGGAGAATCTAAAGGAACTGTACCATCAAGTAAGGACACATCTTGGTGGAACGAGGAGGTGAGACAAGCGATAAAAAACAAACGAGAAAGTTATAAACTTTTGGGAAAAGATAGCAGCGATGTGAACTATGAGAAGTACAAAGAGGCGAGAAAAGAAGCCAAGAAGGCAGTACGGGAAGCTAAAGCACAGGTAAACAAAGAGCTTTATGCAAGATTGGATACGACAGAAGGTGAAAAAGACATTTATAGAATTGCGCGTATGAGGGACAAGAAGACAAGAGACATAAGAAAGGTAAAATGTGTCAAGGGTGTGGACCAAAGAGTGCTTGTGGAGGATGAAGAGATAAAGGATAGGTGGAGGTCGTACTTTGATACCTTGTTCAACGGTGATAAAGCACAAGACATCGGGGATGTACACATTCCGCCAAGTATGTTAAATCGAGAGTTTATGAGGAGGATTCAAAAGGGAGAAGTCGTTGCAGCATTAAAAAAGATGGGATTGAAGAAAGCTACGGGGCCAGATGGCATACCTATCGAAGTTTGGAGGTGTTTAGGGGGGAGAGGAATCGAATGGCTGACAACATTCTTCAACATGATTTGGAGACACAACAAAATGCCATTAGAATGGAGGAAGAGTACTTTGATTCCTTTGTATAAGAACAAAGGCGATGTACAAGATTGTACCAACTACCGAGGAATCAAACTAATGAGTCATACGATGAAACTCTGGGAAAGGGTGATTGAGCAAAGACTTAGGAAACATGTGAAGATATCGGAGAACCAATTTGGATTTATGCCCGGAAGATCGACTATAGAGGCCATCCACCTCTTAAGACAAACAATGGAACATTACCGTGATAGGAAGAAGGATCTACATATGGTTTTCATTGATTTGGAGAAGGCATATGATAGAGTACCAAGAGAAATACTTTGGTGGGCGTTGGCGAGGAAAGGTGTTCCACAAAAATATATAGATATCATCAAGGATATGTATGAGGGGCAACTACGAGTGTGCGGACTACGGTGGGGAGGACGAAGAGTTTCCTATTACGATCGGAGTGCATCAAGGTTACGCACTTAGTCCCTTTCTCTTTGCCCTAGTCATGGACGAACTAACGAGGTCAATTCAAGATGATATACCATGGTGTATGATGTTTGCGGATGATATTGTGTTGATTGATGAAACAAAGGAAGGTATTGAGAGAAAGTTGGAATTGTGGAGACATACATTAGAAGCCCGGGGTTTTAGATTGAGCGAGAAGTAAGACGGAGTATATGGAGTGCAAGTTCGGTGGGGTTACAAGCGGCGAGGCGAGGCGGTCACTTTGGATAGCAAAGTGGTTCAAGGATCGAACGTCTTCCGTTACCTAGGATCCATTCTCCAAAAGGATGGAGAACCTGGATGGAGACGTGGCTCATAGAATTAACGCGGGTTGGTTAAAGTGGAAAAGCGCCACTTGGATTCCTTTGTGATTCCGGTATTCCCCAAAGCTTGAAGGGAAAGTTCTACCGTACGGCAATTAGGCTGCTTTGTTATATGGCACCGAATGTTGGGCGGTGAAACAATGCCACGTCCATAAGATGAACGTGGCGGAGATGCGTATGTTGCGGTGGATGTGTGGCCACACAAGGAAAGACCGATTAAGAAATGAAGTGATCCGAGGAAAAAGTTGGAGTTGCATCCATTGAAGAAAAGATGAGGGAGAATCGGTTAAGATGGTTTGGTCATGTGAAAAGGAGATCAGGTGATGCACCGGTGAGAAGAATTGAAGAGTGGAGGAGTAACCAAGTTGTAAGGGGTAGGGGAAGACCTAAGATGACTTGGATGAAGGTAATTGAAAGTGATATGAGGTTACTTGGGATTGAGGAGAGCATGACGTTGGATAGAAGTGAGTGGAGGGGCAGTATCCATGTGGAGGAAGGGGTGTGATTTCTGCATTTATTTGTTTTTCTCAATTGTGTTGGTATTAAAACCTTTTGTTG
Source organism: Beta corolliflora (assembly GCA_947648045.1). Taxonomy (NCBI): domain Eukaryota; kingdom Viridiplantae; phylum Streptophyta; class Magnoliopsida; order Caryophyllales; family Amaranthaceae; genus Beta; species Beta corolliflora. Next base: position 187,391 of record CANSZD010003087.1, on the reverse strand, counting down.
AAAACCTCTTTTAAAACTTGTTGGTGTAAACCTTGCTTTAAAAAAAAAAAAAAAAAAAAAAACCTTTTTATCACTCTTGGCGATGCCATCTCCTTTGGTGACGGTTTCAGTTGACGATTCATGTTAGCCGACCCCAAATCACTTTGGGAATAAGGCTTAGTTGTTGTTGTTGTTGTAGTGCTTTCTTCATTGGTGTAGATATTACATCTGCATTTCATTATGAGTCTATTGAAGGATGTGAAGGTTCTTCAAAATGGTCAAATACCATTTCAAGATTGTGTCCTTCTTGACTGATCAGTAGTTTCTGCATTGAAAATATTGTTTTCGTCTGCACCAGTACCGACTTGTCATTTTCTCTCCAGGTGATGCACATTGCAGCAGCTATGGAAATAAATTCACGATTTCTACCAAACTTGAAGAATTTACATTCTTCACTTCATGCTAAAGTGAGTGACCATGCAATTCGTATTTATGCAAGGCTTCTTAATACAATCCTTGCAGTTTTTGTAGTTCTATTTTATCATTCCCTTTGTAATCCATTCTTTAGAACAAGTGTCTTAAACTATGCACAAAAATATCCAGCATCCTTCCCCTCTCTCCCCCTCCCTTCTATATAAAAATTTGCAGCAGCACACACAGACATGTATAGCTTAATCCACATGAAATTAGGTAGAACTGTAGAAGTGCTTTTTAACTGGCATGCTCCTGTTTTTCCCTCTTTGCATATCTGCACTTAGAAGAGCCAGTGGTAAAGCCTAGTTGCTCATTTGGTATGTGAGCAAATGGGGAAGTTAGAGTGGCACAGTTTAGGCCTTCTGTAGTAGGAAGTAAAGAGTTGGCAGCTGGAAGAATTACAGACGTCTAAACACAATTTTGCCTCCGTGGAAGGCTGGAAGCATGTTTTCTAACTCACATTGAAGAAGAAAGATAAGCTTTGAAATTGCACTGAACAACTTTGTCAGGATAATTTCATTGATACTGTGCCTGAATATTTGCTTTGGGGGAAAGGGGGGGGGGGTATAATGAGTTTATTACTTCTACTATATGAAAGGCATGGAACTATGCAACTAGCAGCTAGCATTGACAGATTTGCATGAGCATTTTTGTCTGCATGATTTTTACTAATTTGTTCTCTTTTGTTATTTTATGGTGTAATTAATACTTCTCTTACTTTCTTTTTTTAGTCTGTTGAATTTAAAGATATAATTAAGATTGGACGTACACATACGCAAGATGCTACACCTTTGACACTTGGTCAAGAGTTCAGCGGCTATTCTACTCAAGTGAGTTATTTGCTTCTAATATAGCAAAATTGTTGAATGAATATGCAAAAATGATTGCTTTGTGCTAAAAGTTGTCTAAAGTTGTCAAGTTTGATCTGATTTATTAGTGTGTCAAGCTCGTGTCAGTGGTTGTAGTTGGGTCAAAATTTGTCAGTGGATGTAATTTCCCGCAAATTATATGAATATGAAGTTTGTCTTTAATATTGCCCATCTATTATTTAATCTGCAGATCCTCTAACTTTGTGTTGTGGTTGCAGGTCAAGTATGGAATTGATAGAGTTGTATGCTCCCTGCCTCGAATGTATCAGGTAGAAGCACTCAGCTAATTTTTCCCTTTCTAACACTATTCCATCTGTTTGCCACTCTTGAATTCTGCTTTTGTTGTAGCTTGCACAAGGAGGCACTGCTGTAGGGACTGGATTAAACACAAAGAAAGGGTATATGATCCTCTCAGCATCTCAATGTCGTTTATTGTTAAAAAGTAATCAAGTAGGACCATCAGCTCTGAGCTGCTTTTTTTATTGTATGAACTTTGGTGCTTTCACTTGCCAAATGTCCAAGCTTAGAGAATGTTGGGAGCAGTTGGTCTCCTGTAATTTGCTGTATATCATACTGATTGTCTTGAAGGTATATTAAAGTAAATTCGATGATAGTATGACTTGTGTTTAAGAAAATTATGGGTTTACATTTATCATATACTTACTGCTTACTCATCTATTGTCACAACTCACAAGGCATGCTCCATTGGTTGCTTGGAAAGAGAGGGGGGGTCTAATGAAAGAATTTTCTGAGACAAAAAGTGGGTTGATTTCTATATAGTGAAGACATTTTATTTGCCACAGCATTACCACAATGTATACTTTGTGTAGCTAGATACAGAGTGTTTGTGGGATAAGTGTCATACAGCTTTTAGATTATGTCTCATCTGAATGACTTCTGTAGTATGTTTGTCCAATGTGTTTCTAGACTGATGTGATAATTTGCTTTAAAACCTTGATCTTCCTATGAATATCCTTCAGGTTTGATGTCAAGATTGCTGAAGCAGTTGCTGAAGAGACTAACTTACCTTTTGTAACTGCTGAAAACAAATTTGAAGCATTGGTTAGTATAACGCCTCTGAATGCAGTTTCAGGACTTTCTTTATGTACTCACTATGCTTGCGAGTAAGTTAGCACCATCTAGTTGTTTCCTCTGATTTGATGTGTTTTTGTTAGGCTGCACATGATGCTTTTGTTGAAACAAGTGGCGCTCTAAATACTGTGGCTGCTTCTTTAATGAAGATTGCCAATGATATACGATTTTTAGGAAGGTGTGATTGCTTGAACAATAAAAGCTGGTTTTTTATATCAAGACAATTGTGTTTTGCTCATTTTTCTCTTCTTGCAGTGGTCCACGATGTGGTCTTGGTGAATTAATTCTTCCAGAAAATGAACCAGGGAGCAGTATCATGCCTGTAATGTCCTTGTTCATCTGTGTTCCTCCTTTCTGTCCTTTTCTCCCCCCCCTCCATTTCTTTCCTTATTATTGGGCCTCAGTTAGTACTTAGTAGTTAATTCTGAAAATATACTTTATCTGTTCCAGGGGAAGGTTAATCCCACACAGTGTGAGGCTTTAACTATGGTCTGTGCTCAGGTAAAGCTAGCAGGTCGCATTGTGTTTTATAGAATCTCTTTGGAGGGAATATGATTTTGGCTTCTATGGTATTATTATATCACGGTCTTCTTGCATGATCCGAATCTGCAAATTTTTCACAGTACTTTGCTATAGATATGCTTTTTATATCATTTTTATGTAGGACTGCTTCGAATATTTCAAGGGGAATGAACGTTTCCATTGGTTGAAACATTGTCATTGATCTTCTAGTTGTTTACACTGGCAGGTAATGGGAAACAATGTAGCAGTTACTGTTGGAGGCTCAAATGGTCACTTTGAGCTAAATGTTTACAAGCCCCTCATGGCAAATGCTCTCCTACATGTACGTATTGTGATTCTATCATGATCATATGCAATGTCATTAACATCAACTTTTGAGTTGAAGTAATATGCAAATTTTGAATATTCTTTCTTCCTTATGTATGGTGGATTATATCTGATTTCTCATTTCTTGGTAGATATACTCGTTATTAAGCTGAATTTGGTAGTTAAGAAAAAAAACACTCGCATATAATTATGAAGCATTGCCGAAAACCTATGAATCGGGTATTTGAGCTTCCATCAGATAATCCAATTCACCCTGTACTGTGTTTATCGCCTGGACATGGATAAGTGATTAAGGGTGGATCAAGTCAAATTAGATGTATCTGCATAGATAAAGTAACATCAACGTTACACGAATGTCTTTAAAGAGACTCCAACTATAACCTTGTGAATGACAGAGTGGTAGTTTCTAATTGATATTTGGATTTGATATGCAACAACATTACCAGGAACCAAGTTTTGTTTGAACTGATCCTGACTATTGTGTTAGAATCTTGTATACCTCCTGCTCTATTATTTTTGCAGTATTCATTCCTTTTTTTTCACTTCTGTTTTTAGTCATTGAGATTACTGGCGGATGCATCTGCTTCTTTCGAAAAGAATTGCGTTAGGGGAATTGAAGCCAACAGGGAGAGAATTTCAAAGTTGCTAAATGAGGCGAGTGCATAATAGTAACTTACGTTGCAGTTATTTATTGTCTGATGTATCTTTGGACTACAAGCTTAACTGATAATTTTTCTTTTGCTTCTTGGTACGTTGCCATCTATACTTGCAGTCACTTATGCTTGTGACAGCATTAAACCCTGTAAGTTATTGTTGACCCGTTCACTAATCACTCTTATGGTTTCATATGCACTGCTTCCTGTACTGACTAGATCTTTTATGCTAATCTCTCAGAAAATTGGTTATGACAATGCCGCTGCAGTTGCCAAGAAAGCGCACAAAGAAGGAACTACATTGAAGGTGATAATTCTTAATTTATATTCTTATGCGTGCGTGGAGATATTGCTTTTGCTTAAAATAATTTAAGTGTTGATGTGCAAAAGTCGAGTTTACAATTAAATCATGTGCTAAATAAGCGGGGCAGAGGACGATTAATTTGCAGTTTTAGTTTTGCGCCTTAATTTTACAGTCCGACAATTGAAACGAGATCATAATAAGGTTTGGATGGTTGCAGGATGCTGCGTTGAAGCTCGGAGTTCTTACAGAGGAAGAGTTTCACCAGTATGTGTTACCTGAGAAAATGATTGGTCCCTCTGATTAATATTACTGCTGAAGAATTAGCTTGAAGATTATGATTGACTGAAGCTGAAACAGTTTCATTTACCCCATTTTTTGTCTTCCGGCGCCAATTTCGAGTTGGATGAGGAAATTATAATCCAACAACAATATTCATTGTGCATGTTACATTTTTTAGGCTTTTAGCTTTCTTACTGAGGTCTGGGGTTTAGTTGGTTTGCTATATTACGCATACAATCAGTATTTTTTTTTTTTTTTTTGATAAGAAAGCCATGAGGCACACAAGTCAGTATCGGAACTTTATAATAAAGCAGAAAGCCACCTCATTTTTAAAGCAATAACAGTGAGAAATACATGTTTACCAAACAAAAACTATTTTGTTATAGTAGCATATATATGAATTTCTTATCCATTTATAATTCCAAATTCGCCAACATATAAGACAATCTAATTGTAGTAGAATATGAACGAATTGCCTATAGTCTACTGTTTGTAGACACATCAGGCAATCAGGTCAAAGGTACATTACCACTACCAATTTTCTCTTTCTAAGATATATACTTGTTATTAGCAGTCACCAAAATTTTGGTTCGGACAGCAAAACAAAAAAAACAGTGAAAATGGACATAAATGCCTTTAATTACTATAGATAGGTTGAATTTGCCCAAAAAGTTTACTACTTTCTCCGTTCTGTTTTAAATGAAACGTAGGACCTTGGCACGGTGATTTAGAAGAGGAGAGAGATAGAGAGAAAGAAAAAGAGGGACCCATGTGATGAGGAGAGAGATAGAGAGAAGTGAATATCAAATAAGGTAATGTTTCATTTATTTTGGAACGAACTAAAATAGTAAGTGTTTCATTTAATTTAGAACGGAGGAAGTATAATAGAAAATGATGCAATAAGAAAGAAATACCTATAAAAGAAAAGTGGTGCAATTAAAAAAAAAACTGATGAAGTATTTGGAAATTTATCTAAACCTTAGCTTTAACCTATTCTCAGGGAATATTGATTCCAATTTGCTGGCCTAGGTAAGTTAACAACTTTTGATCTCTCTCATAATCAATAATCAATTTAGTGGCAAGTTGGATGTCCTTACAAGCCTATAAAATTTTGTCACCTTAAATATCTTGTTAACATTGGTCAATAATTAACCTGGTAAGTTAAATGTTATGTTGCCTAGAATTCATAATGATTAACCACTACCAACGAGACATTTAATACAATTTAACTACTTTATCTTCTATTTTATCTCTATTCATCTCTATTTTACTCCCTCGATCCCACAATAGATTTTCCATTTCTAATTTTGGTATTATTCATAGGTAAAGAAAAAAATTCAAATTTTTCCAATATATAAGGAAAAATATAGTCATGAGGAGTCTTGTAAAACAAACTTTTATAATTTTTACTAATATATAATTAAAATATTAATGATACAAAACATGCATTGGCAAATATACAAAGAAGAAATGGGAGTCCATTAAGGAACGGAGCGAGTATATTATAAGCGAAAAGAGGGGACAACAAAAAAAAAAAAAGACACCGAAAAATAACTACTTTACTAAAATAAAGTGATTGCAAAAATAAGAAAAATACAACAGCAATGTATACTTTATGTGGAAGTCAATAATTTCTAAAATAAACTATAATTTTTTTTTCAAAATCCCTAATTTAATAGCATACTTCCCAATTCCCATGATTACTATTAACACAATTACAGTTCTTCTTGCTCTTCCTTCACCCGTTTTTTCTGACAAATTATTTTAAGTTATTAGATATAATTACACAATTATTTTAACCTTTTTATATACTTTCGCACACATTGCACGCATTTTAATTTTTTTTTTACTTTTGAAAGAAGCATGTAAGAGTAGAACATACATTGCGTGCATATAAGGGTAAGTGATTAATAGAGCATTACACTGTTTTCACATCAGATAAGATAGAATATCTCAATGAGCAGAGGAACCTATTGCAGAAAATTCTAGAATATTGTTTCTCTACGCTATCTTACTTCTTATTCCTAACACACACACACCCCTCTCTCTCTCTCTCTCTCTCTCTCTCTCAACAAGAAAGAAGGAAGGATGATTGAGGTAGTGTTGAACGACAGATTGGGGAAGAAAGTACGCGTAAAGTGCAACGAAGATGACACCATTGGCGACCTAAAGAAGCTTGTTGCTGCTCAAACTGGTACTCGTTCTGATAAAATTCGAATTCAAAAATGGTACAATATTTACAAGGATCACATCACTCTTCGAGACTACGAGATTCACGATGGCATGGGCCTCGAACTTTACTACAATTGAGTAAGTTTCATGCATCGTTTTTCACTTTCTCTTTGATTACACTATAAAACAATTGTTGCTTCTTTTTATAAACTTCGATTAGTAGAATTACGCAGCTAGAAAGTAGAAACAGTTAATTGCAATTGCGGAATTTTGCGTTTGAAACTATGGATTTTCTGTTATTAATTTGTGGTTGATGAATTGTAATTGCGGAAATTTGCGTTTGAAACTATGGATTTTCTGTTTTTAATTTGTGGTTGATGAATTGTAATTGCGGAAATTTGCGATTGAAACTATGGATTTTCTGTTATTAATTTGTGGTTGATGAATTGTAATTGCGGAAATTTGCGATTGAAACTATGAATTTTCTGTTTCTATTTTGTGGTTGATTGTAATTACGGAAATTTGCGTTTGAAACTATGGATTTTTTGTTATTAATTTGTGGTTGATGAATTGTAATTGCGGAAATTTGCGATTGAAACTATGGATTTTCTGTTTTTAATTTGTGGTTGATGAATTGTAATTGCGGAAATTTGCGTTTGAAACTATGGATTTTATGTTTTTAATTTGTGGTTGATGAATTGTAATTGCGGAAATTTGCGATTGAAACTATGGATTTTCTGTTTTTAATTTGTGGTTGATGAATTGTAATTGCGGAAATTTGCGTTTGAAACTATGGATTTTATGTTTTTAATTTGTGGTTGATGAATTGTAATCTAGAAATTTGAGTTGGTTTCTGAATGAACAAACGAAGGTCGTGAACCTTATTTGTTAATTAAATTGATTGGTGAAGTACATGGTTGTAGATTTTTTGGTTCTTTTAATAAACTTCGAGTAATAGAATTGCGCGGCTAGAAAGTAGAAATAGTTAATTGTAATTGCGGAATTTTGCGTTTGAAACTATGTATTTTCTGTTTCTAATTTGTGATTGATGAATTGTAATCTAGAAATTTGAGTTGGTTTTTTAATGAACAAACAAAGGCCGTGAACCTTATTTGTTAGTTAAATTGATTACTGAAGTACTTGAAATTGAATAGGAATAAGAAAACGCCGAAAGATGTTAAAAACCTAATTCTGTCTCCACCTCAAATTCGGGTGCGTGTGACAAAGAATTGAGAATTTGTGTTTTTGATGAAGATATGCTTGTGATAGAATATAAAACCAATCTTTGTGCTCGATCATTAGCTTAAGTTTTTGGCTGAGTTGGTCCCTTGGCATGGTACTGGAGCCAGTGTGACAAGAAGGTCACAGGTTCAATCTAATCTACGCCTCCTTTCCAAAATAGAATCTTTAGCTCTGGGTATGAAGGAGTCTATGTTGCATCTGCACTTCAAGCCCAATGAGCTCTCATGTGAGGGGGCATGATAGAATTCTGGTTATCAAGTGATTGAACAACCAGGAGCAATTTACTTACAATACTTATTTGACATATAAAACCGATCTTTGGACTCCATAGCTTAAGCTTTTGGTTGAGTTGTTCCTTTGACAGCTTGATGAATTGTGGCTCACAACCTTGGGGGTGGATTTATTGGTAATGGAAGTGTGTAGGAATCACTCCTGAATCATCTTCTAAAGCCTAATTGTGTCTCTGCCTCAAATTCGGGTGTTTGTGACGATGATTTGAGATTCTATGTTTCTGATGAAGATATGAAGGCTGAAGCTGCTCCGGCCTCTCTCTGTGCCCTTCCTTGAATGATGTAGAATCTCTTCTAAAATCCCAGTACTCATAAAAGTTTTGTATAGAGTATTCTATGAGATTCTAATTGTTGCCCAATCGTTAATGGTAAAGAAATCAATTGAGCTTTATTGTGGTTCCTCGTTTTTGCTCTCCTTGAAAGCGCGCTACATATTTGCCTCTGCTCTCCATTCGTCGCGTCCTTTACTTCTACGGTCCAATATTTACAATTAATTAGCAGGATATTATCTGGGCATGAGTCGCTTGAGGTGGCATTTTGTGGTGTGCGTGCTCTAATTTTTTTTGAGCAGTGGTGTAAGCTGAACCTCAGTCTCATTTAGTTTCCTACTAAACTACTTCAAATTGAGGTTTGAGATTGAAATATGATAATGAAAGTAAATTAAAGACACTAGTAATGGATTTAATAATGAATTAGGATTGTGTTATCTATGTTGCTGTCAAGATGGCGCTAATAGGTGACATTCTTATCTTTTCATATTTGTCATGCAGGCTTACGGAGTTGCTAAGCATGGAGTATGGACGCACAGCTTTACTAACTGTTGTGTGAGCGAATAAATTGCCAAACTTTTTGTGACTGAAATGCATTCTAAGACTTGTGATTGTCTAAATCATGTAATGTTATCATTCTGTGCTCGCTACTATAGCTTTTTTTTTCTTTTTTTGGCTTTCCACTCTACTAAGGAGTATACTTGCTTTATATACAAGAATACAAGATATATTGATGCTGTGAATCTTTTTCCTGTGAGCGATGTCAATTGCTGTTATATATGAGTGTCTTGTCCTGTTTTACAAATGCATACTGCAAAGATTAGACCTTTGCATTTTGTTGGATGAGTTCTGGAAAGACCGGAGGGGAAAGTAGGATATGTTATGGAAGGAAGTAGTCTAAAATAGATAATTATCGGGTATGTCTAGTTTGTAATATGACGAATATATGAGGAATGAAAACAGAACATCAGTGGTATGCTATACTAGTTTCCCCACATCTACAAGTATTACTGCAACACTATGCACGCTATTGATTTTGACAGACGCTTTGCACGATAAATGTTGCTACGGTGTAATGGGTAATAGGCTATGGAAGGTTAGAGTTTTAGTAATCCCAAAGCCTAATACTCTCTTCATAGCCATAGTGTCATTTAAGGTTATGTACGAATAAAGGACTTTGGGTTTGCATTGCTCTCATACCTGATTACTCGATGTTTTATTCAATTATAATGAGCGAAGAAAGAGGAACTCGCTGGTATTCTTATTCTTTGAGTTCACGAAAGAAAGCCTTGCAACTGCGCTAATAAGGGCACATCCGCTTTCTCCGTATGTGGAGAATTTCTTACAATGGAAGAAAGCAGGTCAAGTCCTTACGGGCGAGAAGGCTTGCTTTTATTGAGGAACTGATGAGTAAAAGGTGATCATCTAAAAGTTTAGTCGTTTTGATGGTTCACATTGTTCTAAATTTCAGGAGCTGGTGTGTATTTTGCAATTCTAATGGTCTGTTTTGTGAGAGCAAGTTGTTGACCGTGTTTAGCAGTTAAACACATCACATCAAGAGAAATATTGTTATAGGGTTTGTTGGACAGTTCCAGTGCTGTTTCGTTGTGTAATAACACCAGCATCGATTTCACATATACAGCATGGCCAAAAAATAAAAAATCACATATATATGCTGTAACTGAACTATGGAGCCTCAGCTGATAATATATTTACGCTACCTACTTCCCTTAAAGAAGACAATATCAAGCTGTTACAAGTGAACAAAAAAATTTGACAAAAAAGGAGGTGCGAGAAAACAAGGGTCTAAACTTCTAGTCCAGTACACAACAGGTATATTCTAGTCCGTAATAAAGCCTTAATTCAGGTTTCGGAACAGTACACACAGAGACACCCTTAGCTGAAGCTGTTAGCTCAAATTCTCTCGTAGAAGAGCAAGGTAGCTTCTGCACCAAGAACATCTTCTTCTGAAGCATTGTGTACTTCTGAATCTGAAATGCGAAACCATCGCAATTTTTGCGAAGGAGTATCAGTTTCTCTAACATCAAGACCTTCCACTTTATTTTTAACTCCTCTATATACTGTGTAATGACCACTCCCAGCTTTTCCGAAGTGTTCCACAACAGAAACAAGACGATACAGAATATTTTTGGGAGGTGGTGGATCAGTAACCTGTACATACAGAAATAAATTTGTTAAATGATCTTTCTAGCACAAAAATCTCAGCAAATTTTGCACGTAAGCTACAGTAATATTCATCTCCCAAATAAGACCTGGAATGTGTTTGATAGATGGAAAAGAAGCTTTCTTTGCTCACTTTCAATGGAACTGGCAGAAACTGAAAATTGCTCTATGTTATAGCAGGGTAAGCCCGCATAGATCTGACCACTCCGCCCTCCTACCCGATTACTATGGAAGAGAGCCTCTTAGAGGCAACAGGATAATGTCGACGTTTGCAGTATGGGAACTGCTGTCAACCAGGGATAGTATGACAACAGCAAAAAGGAGAGAGAAAATTTCGTAATGACTCTTAACACGATGGATTAACCAAAGACATGAATCCAGCAAGAATCCAAATTTACCAATATACAAGCATTAAAGTAGCCTATGCCTCCCAGTGGAAAGGCTGAGCTACACTTGATCCTCCCTCTCCTTACAATAACGTTATGAAGAGAGACCAACCTTGAGAGTATGTATAAATTCTGTGTTGGAGCAGGTTCCAGTCAGTGACGAACAAGGCTCTGGAAAATACTGTGATGTATCATCCTTGACTATTGCTGTAGTGCATCACCAAAAATTATGTCAGTTACTTTTATGTTCTAATTAAACACTTCAAATAAGATAATGATGGGTTGACAATTAATCACTCTTGCTTACAGAGATCTGAATGCCTGTCGACACTTTTGGGATGAGAGGTCGATAGCGGAAATGGCTGCTGATCTGTTGGTCTTTTTGGCTTATTTATTTCTCGCTTTTGAATGCCAACCTCATATTTGAGGAAGGATGAAAGATTCAGGATCATTGAAAAATATATATGGCCCTGCATTTGCAAGTAACCAATTACATTTGTAACAATACCAATAATAACGACTATATGAACCAAGAAAATAAGTAGAACTGAAAAAACCTGACATAGAACAAGTTAGGTAGACTGGAGAATGGATTAAGGGGGCGTTTGGTTGAGGGGTGTGAAGAAAGGGAAAGGGTTTCAAAACTTATGTTTCCCTTACTTGATGTTTGGTTAATGGTTTTTTCCTTTCCCTTTACCCATTTTTCAGCTTAGAATTACCCCCCTTACCCTTAGATTCATTACCCAGCTGTCCAGCACCCCCCCAAGGTTTTGGATACCCCCAAATCCCTCTACACCATAACACAACTGACCACCACCCCACCGCCACCACCACCACCACCACCAGGCTGACCCACTGACCCCACTCCACACCACACGCAAGCGACCACCCCTCCACCTGAGCCGCCACCACCACCCTCCACCTGAGTTGCCAACCGGACCCCCTGCAACCCCAACCCACCCCCCTACAACCCCCGGCACAACCAACCCCCGAAACTCCAAAGCACCACATTTACCCAGCCCAGCCCTCGAAAACCCCACCCCACAAGCCGAAACACCACCCCACCGCCGAAACCACCACCTTTACCAACCGAAAACCCACACCCATCTCTGAGACAACCACCCCCACCCATCGAAACCACCACCTTAACCAACCGAAAACCCACCCCCAGCCATCGAAACCACCAGCCTCACACCCAAAACCATCAGATCTACAAGAGAAAGATAGAAAACTCAGTTGAAATCTTTCGCCGGGTTGTAGGGAGGGAGGGAAACCCACTGGTCGCGTGGTCGACGCGGCGACGCCGGTGCCGGCGTAAGTGAGAGAAAAAGATGGGCGGGAGGGGGAGGGAGGGAGGGAGGGAGGTAAAGGGTCAACTTTTGTAATTCTTTCTCTTGTCTAACCAAACACATGGGTAATTGAGGGGTTTGGGGTTCCTTTCCTTTCCTAACCCTTACTTAGATTCCTTTCCCTTTCCCCACTTCCAACCAAACGCCCCCTAAGAGATAACAGTTCGCATACCATGTTTTAACCAAGGAAAAATTCAAATTTAGAAAAGGCATGCATTAAGACAGAGAGGGGGAGAAAGAGAGAGAGTATGATGAGTAGAATGTCTTTCGAAAATCTAACAATGAAAAAGACGAAGAATAAATGATTATGAACCAAAAATTATATTTCAATCTTAATTGTTTGGGAACGCAGATCCTGCCCGTTTCCTTCTTCCAGTTCTTTCATGAGTGCACTATATTTGAAGCCTACTAGCGTCACCCATGAAATTGTCGAATATTGTCACGCCAATCTCGATGGCACAGACCACCAACCACAATTTCAAGTACCTGAATTTTCACAAGCTCCCCAAATGCATTCAATGAACTTCGCTGGAGATGGAGGCAAAGAATCTGTCGAACAAAGAAGTTAGCCAAGTAGGAAAATACATGTATAACTACAAGTTCATATAAAAACTGTGCCCTATTGTGTAAGAAACTTGATCACCTAGTGGCCATGAAAAGGCCACCATATAAGTTTTCATCTTTGAACGTAGGGACCATTCATATAAATATATCACCGACACAACATAAATCTTAGGTCTAGTTTCTGATGAATTAAGCATCTTGTCAAGAAGTCATAAATCATAATCATACAAACAATGTAGTCTGAGACTATCTCATGCAAATCTTTGTCGCAAGAAGAAGGGGTTAATCCCAATCATGCGAGATAAAATGCTTCTTATTGATTCAAGGAACTTGAAAAGAAGGAATATAAGGACAAAATATTAAACCTAATTAGATACACATCCTGAAACAAAAGAAAGGATCAAATTTCAATACCCCTACATGGACATGGATGATTAAGACTGACAGTTTGTGTAATGATTGAGGCAGTAATCAAAAAGAACTTAGCCAAAGCAGCGCCAACCATAGTTAAAACTTAACCAAAGCGGTTCCAATCAGAAAGAACTTAGCCAAAGCTGAGGCAATCAGAAAGACGGTAAATTCAAAGTTGTTGCCCCTTAATATTTTCATGATGACAAGCAAAAAAGCTTTAGAGTTAGAATAAGTTCAAGAGATGAAAAGTTTACATTATGAGTTCCTAAGAGTGGAATGTGAGTTCCTAAGAGTGGAACGTGCAACTAAATTCCAGAAGAGGACTAACTTATGAAGAAGTTAACTTAGCATAGGTGGTACGACTTCCGTAATAGCTATCAACAAGGGGTTTGGGAAGCACCTAAAGCAACTCAAGGCCATAGATAGTAACCCCTTTCTTGATCTTGATGTGTTGCGGCGGATGTAATGGATCCACGCTACCCTAGACCCCAAGCGTTGGAGGTAGCTTGTTAGAGGTCACCACCATTGTTATCTCCCTGACCCTGAGGCCACTAGGTTAGATAGGGAGGCCGAGAAAGTTTGGGATGTGGATAGTGAGGCCGAAGATGTGATCCCCCCACCTCGTGCCGAAAATATTGTTCCCCCCTCCTCGAGGTCGTTCTAGTAGGCAACCTTAATCTACTACCTATTCCTCCTTTGATTTTGAAAATATAATCACATCTCTCCCTCACTCAAAATCATATGCTTTCTATAGACTATATGGTCTAACCATGCTATTGTCTAACCATGCTTTAGTTGTGATGCATGTGCATCATCTCTTAGTATGCTCAAAATGATGACAATTGCACAATTCTAATCCAGTATTATTTTGGCTCCAACAAAAGGTTAATGTCCCATTTAGTTAAACGTATATCAATAAAGAATTAATTTGACTAAAATATTATGTAAGTATCCAAACATAGAGTGAAGTGCTAATATAGGAAACTAAGTTGTGATTACTATGAATGCTACATTTACACATCATCAATAAGGTCAATGAAGTCAACCTTCTTAAATCAATCCGGATCGATATCCTCATCGTCAAAGTTCCATGGCTCTTTCTTTACAATCCGATCATCTACTTTGGCCAATGAAACTATATGTTCCCCTTTAGCATTAAGTTGAATTTGTTCACAACGAAAATTGGTTAGAAGATAGTTATCTCTTTGTTCCTTGTACACATGTTCAACATTCGTAGCTTTTTCCGGTTTTGTGCCAAATGTTGAACATGTGTACAAGGAAGAAAGAGAGAACTATTTTCTCACCAATTTCTGTGATGAAAAAATTCTACTTAATGTTAAAGGGGAACGAATAGTTTCATCGGCTAAAGTAGATGATCGGATTGTAAAGAAAGAGCCATGCAACTTTGACGATGAGGACTTCGACCCACACAGATTCAAGAAGGTTGACTTCGTTGACCTCCGTGATGATGTGTAAATGTACCATTCATAGTAGTCACAACTTAGTTTCCTATGTTGGCAATTGATTGTATGTCTATGTACTTACATAATATTCAATATCACATAGGTTTAGGATTCTATTAAGCTAGGATTTTAGTTTGCACTTGGTTCTCCCTATAATTAGCTCTTGGTGATTATATGAAAACATTGAACCTTGGGCTTAAAGAGAGGTCTCTCTCTATTACTTTTTGTTTCTTGACCTTGTTACTTTTCTTCATACTTAATGAAATTTATTTTTGGGCTCTATTTAATCCGCTTTGAGCTAGATTTTAAGGGTTAGTTCTCGAATTGAAATTACTTGGTGTTAAAAATATCAATCTAAGTTTATGTTCCCGTTAAGTATCCACAATAATCAAAGCCCAAAATCCCAGTATTTTGGCACTAAATATTGAAATATTTCAAGTGGACCCAATGTGGATCAGATTGTTAGCTTCTTTTTCTGCAGAGACCACAAACTAATGATATAGTCTTCTGAAGGAAAGGGCCACTCAGGATGGTAGCACATGTCCCGTAAATCTGTAATTAGCACAAGAGAAGTGGGCTGACTTTAAGTTTGGACTTTGGAGCAGAGAAGTGGCCTGACTTTGAGATGGTCTGTGGTAAAACAAGAAGCAAGCCACTGCCAGATAAATTTAGATGAGTTGATCAGCAAGTAAAGGGAAGAGTCGCGCTCCTTAAACTGTCAGCCACTCTATCACATTTGGGACAACAGCAATGGAATCTGGTCTTATCCACCAAAAACTAAAGGTGGTGGGAGAATAGAGAAAATATGTAACAGACTTCCCCCACAAAAAAAAGGAGCTAATAGAACTTCCAATAAGGTGCATATTTAAAGAATTTAGTAGAATGGATGAGCATCTACACTTATGTGATTGTGCATGCATGTGAGGACCTCCATGTGTGTGCCTTTATGCATCAAAAAGTCAGGTTTTGGTACATGGCAAAAAAATAGGAGCTGGGAAAAGAACTCCAAATTTTCATACCTGTGGACAATGAGCAATACTGAGTTGTTTAAAAGCATGTGAAAAGCGATTTGACCAAGGAAGGGCCTGAAGTGATGATAACTTCTGGCAGCCACAAGAATCTTGCTCACTACAACAACTCAATTTGCTTATCTCTTCCTGACAAAAGAGAGGAACAAATGAAAGAAAAAAATCAGGGAAACCAATGTGGATGAGATCAGTCTCATACCAAAAAATGTCAAAAAGGAAGATTCATCAAACACAAAATAAGTGACATAGTTCTTTATAAAGCAAGCACATAAAGGTAGGTACCTGCTGCCCTCCAACAGAAGACAAAAATTTAATTGCAGCAATATGCCAACAGCGACTGCAGGAATAGTTCTCAACATGTTCAGGAGACAGGAACCTCTTAATGCAATCCTCTAGCGTAAATCTATCGAGCTAACATTGAGTTCATGTTGAGAAATAGAGACAACCCCAGTCACATTGAATATCAGCTCCAGTCACATAAGGAGAACTTAAACAGTTTCAGGGCAGATAGAAGATAATCAAACTATAGAAGCATACTATGAAAGCACCAGAGTTGGGAATTGGGGAGAGAGACAAGGTGTGAAAGAAACCAAAATCCATCATAATCTGCAAAAAAAAAAGATATTTCAATTATAGAGACCAGCAATATCAGCAGCATGCAATACCAATGACAGATGACGATGAGTGCCACCAATGACCAACCTCAGAAGAACAGCTCCGGCAGGTCAGGAAGCTGCTAAGTATCCCATTAAAAGGCCCAAGATATTGCTGCCGCCACCTTTCTGGCTCCTTTATGTCCTCTATCCTCTCGAGAGCGAGTATTCGACTGGTAGGGGCAGCCAAATCTGCTAAGGAACCATGGTTTGGCATATAAGACTCTGATAATTCGTCTCTTAAACAGGAGAGAAGATGAAGAAATGCTTCTGCTGCATCCTACATGTAGATGCAATCACCAGTTATACATGAGAAGCAGTGTCATCATCATAATAAAGCCAAAGGTCTAAAAAAGAAAAAGAGGCATAGTGCAAAATAGATTGTCAAGGAAAAAACTGCAAGACAAACAGGATTGCACCTGTTGGTTTGACAATTGAAACTCCGGGATATATTGCTGCATGGAGGCCATCACTTTGTGTGGGTTCAATGGTCTACTTTTCACCTGAAGTGTGCTCAATTCTGCCACGAGTGAAGCCTAATCAAAATATGGGCAAGAAAATTATTAAAAGCAATAGTCCCACCTTTGCCTCTCCTGGCAAAAGAAAGAAGCCTCACTAATTGGGACTTCGGCAGTTGACCATGGTCTTAGGCTCTTAGCGCATATGATAACCGAGGGAAAGAAAAGGGATTTGACAAGCCAAAGAGAATAAATGATCAGTAAAGTAAGAAGACTAAGAACTAGCCCGATCAGAGTCATTCATTGACACCACAAAGTCATAGGGAAAACAATTAAATTCTTTCAAATCAGAGGGATATGCTCATAGATATATCCTCCCTAAAAACTATTCCAAAATTTGCCGTATACCGTCACAAGGTCATCAGTTCATCACAACAACTAGGAAGACAGACATAGATCTAATAACACAACAGTCAACTTAAGTGAGGACAGATAAAGACCTCACGATTACCTTCTAATATATCAGCCAACGATACCAAAAGTGGCAAATCTTCATCCTCCTCCATTGTAGACGACGCCTGCAATGTCTGAACATCTTCAAGGAAACACCTAAAACTTGAACAACTAGCAAGCGACTGAACCAAAACCAACCCAAAAAAGGCCAAGTTAGGACTTACACAAATTGTCAATCTGTACAAACTGAGAAAAAAAGGAAAAAGTAACCATTCAACAGAAAAACAAAAAAAGCTTCTACATTTACCTGTAAAACTACATTGAGGAAACAATTATTCCCCAAATTTCGCAACCCGGGTACAATTAATGGCTTCTCAGAAGCATTATCTCTTGCTGAAAGCCATAGCAAACTGTTGAAACTTCCCATTCTGCCATCTCTAACAGCCAATAGCAAGCCAACCACACCCAAGATGGTGGCTGCTGATAAATGAGACCCATAAGCTGAAACCCATTCAATTTGTGACAACATTTGACACCCACTTCTGAATTTTTTCAACAATGAAAAAACACTAACTTCTCTTTTAATCTTCATTTGATTCCAACGAACCTAACCTTCACATATTATTCAACTATTCATTAAACGAATATCAAAAATGTTGAATTTATGACCAAACAGAATGAATAAATAGACAGTAATTATGAGTATGTGTATAATTGATTGATTCTAAGATTGTCCCATGTTCTTAAGAATTCAACAGATTGATTCAGGGGTGTTCCTGAACTTCGTTTACATAGTGTTGAATATCATATTAGTTCTATGTCTCTATAAATTACAGAGATATCATTTGATGTAAAATTGATTTCTTAAAGAAGCAGAAAAAGGCATTAAAAAGAAGAAAAACTTACCATTATCTTCATTTAATTACTACCACCGTATGACATCCATGAAATTTACAAGCTTCTCCAATGAAGAACGGGGAAGCCTTGGTTAGTGTGTCATAAAAAGAGCAAAGGTTTAAGGGAATTTTTTTGTAACTAGGGTCCTCCTTGGTAAAGAGAGGTTCTGGGCAAAATTAAAGGTTTGAGCTCATATTAGAGTATTTGATTAGTCAATTTTTTAATTTGGATGTTTGATAAAAAAAGGTTTGAAATAGCTTTTTGAATTCAAAAAGCTATTTTATAAAAAGTTGTGGAAGAGTTTTTTTATTTTAGAGGTTTGAGAATGAGTGGGAAAATTAGGTTTATGTGCTAAAGTTGCTTAATATTACTACTCATAGTCTCATACCAAGGTCTATCATGAGTCTATTTTTTTTTAATCTGATTTTTCTTATTCTTGTAATTTTTTGTTAATCTTGCATTTAGGGTGCGTTCTCTTCACCTTAATAAATTAAGTTTCAGGTCCAATCAGTTTAGTTCAGTTCAGATAAGTTCTGTTCAGTTCAAATAAGTTTCAATCAAGTGTAATAAGTTCCAATCAGGTCTAATCAGGTCCAATAAGTTCCAATAAGGTCCAAATAGTCAATGATCAATAAATTTGAATTAGAATATTAATTAAATTAACATTATGATTATTATATAGTATTATATTTGTAATATTGTCTATTGGCTGATTATGTTATTATTAAAAAAATATTATAATCACGGTCAAATAAGGTTAACAATAATAATCTTCATAATCATAATATTTTGCAATTCGTCTTTAAATAACTAGAAATAACATGTTTTCGTTACTAATAACAATGAAAGATATAGATGATTGTTGATATTATTTATTAGTCAGTGTGTAATTGAAATTGAAGATTAAAAATAAGTATACTTTCCCCAGATGAAGATATTTCAAAATATGAGGACTCATACGTTGCAAATCTAATCTTAACTATATGATTTTTTTTTCTTATTTTGGGTTGTATAACTATGCATATTTTGGTTATTAACACTTAGTATTAAACAATTTATGCACTTTTTTTCCCCTACTATTGCGTTTGTTAATCAGTTTGTACCCCCAAATTGAAATTCCTGGGTCCGCCACTATACGTAGGTATTAGTTACACACTTCTATTAATCTCACTATTTTTTGCCTTATTAGTTTCGTTGTCCTTACCAACTAGGCAACTAGTACAAGCTCATCAACGTTTTAATGTTTTGTTATAAATGTATGGAGAGGATGATATTGGAGGCAGCAATTGTGTTATAGGCCATGATACCAAAATCAAGAACAATATTAAAGCATTATCCTGGTGTGCGCAAAGTTCAAGTGGGAAGCAATGTTCAAGGTTTTCTATTGCAGCAAGGAGAATGAAGACTCAGTCCCGATCACATGGTGGTAGCAGGTAGAGGTGGTAAACGGATCATTCAGGCCAGTTACGGGTCGGGTCATTACATGTCGTTTTATAATCGGGCCAGTGTTGTGTTCGTTTGCGTTCGTGTGCGGGGCAATCTCGGATCCATTAACTTCCAGGTCACTCCGGGTCGATTTAGACCGGATCGGGTTAAAACGGGTTTGATATAGCAAATAAAAAAACACAATATAAGACTAATAAAACTAAGTGAAATAATAAATGGAAGGTGGTTAAGTCATATATAGTATTTCATAACAATTTTTTTCCTTAAATTTGTTTAAAAAATAACTAATATAAAAAACTTTTCGAGTCGGGATCGGGTCATCATTCTCGGGGCCACTTTCGGGGCGGGTAGATTCGGGTTCGGGTCTATTTACTTGCTTGTCATTTCCTGGCCGGATTATTTCGGGTTTCGATTCCATTTCGCCCCATTATTTTCAGGTTAAAACGAGTCTATGGTCTTTTTTGGGTCGGGCCAACGGGTGCGTGTCTATTTTGCCGGCTATAGTACCAGTAACGCTTCTAAGGGTAAGACCACAATTTGTTCTTCAGCATGCAGAATAGCCACGGGCAGTAAAAGAAAGGATTTGGTCCCTCTACCAAGCTTCTACTATTGTCCAAGGAAAAAGCTCACTTAGATAATGGTTGTCATATTTGTAGTATTAAAGCTAGGTTCGATGATGTTAATAATGCTTTGCTTTGTAATAGTTGTCGTGGGTCTAGTGTCGTAAGTCGTAACTCATGAAGTGGCCTTAGGTCACAAGTAGTGGGTTTAGTGTTTTTTATTTATTTGTATGTACTTGTAGCCCAAAAAAAATGTATTGTGTATATAGGTGTTTTACGTTTTTATTTATCTCACTACTTCACTAGTTTTTGTCTTAGTTTCATTGTCCATCACCAACTAGACGACTACTACAAACTCATTAACGTTGTAATGTCAGTTGTAGTTGTATTATGTATATACTCCATCCGTCCCTAAATAGAGTGCCTATTTTTCCATTTATGTTTATCCTAAATAGATTTTCCATTTCCTTATTTGGTATGGGTCCACCAATTAAAATATTATTTTCCTTTCAACTTTTATAATATCATCTACTTTCCCATATGACCCACATTCTCTATCCATAATAAACAATTCATAAAAAATGTATCAACTCCTATATTTAATTATGATTTAATACAACTAAAGTCATACACATGATTTCTTCTTAATACTTGTGCCCAAAAGAAATAAACACTTTATTTAGAGACGGATGGAGTATAATTATATATAGGTACTACCCTATACCTTTTTTTCCCTCTAGAAGTTATTCATTACATATATTTTTGTTACATACTTCGATTATGTCATTTTTTTTTTGTTACATATAGATTAGGTCAATTTTCAGTTTAGAGGAAATCTTTGAACAATCTTAATTACATGTTATTAGAGGTTATTAAAAAGCTTTATTTTCACTTTACATGCATCACATACATAGTAGTATAAGACTAATTTCCTATTAGTCTATGTCTATCCAACACCAAAGATCTGTCCGGTAAAAATTATTGTTGCGGTAACCATCATAATAGCGGTAAGCTTTTGTTCAGTAATTAGGCATTTTACCCAATCAAGCTAGTTCTCAAAACAGTTAGTATTAGATAAAATAAAAAACTTTACATCAGCATAAACTATATTTTACATCAAAATAATATAATATATATCCAAAACCTAAGTTAAACTTTTTCAAAACATTATTCTACGGAAAACAAAAACAGAAAACAGATTTAAAAAAAAAACATATAATTCATTAAAAAAATATGTCATCTTTTATGATCAGCGAGAAAAAAAAAATTACTGCTGACAAAGTGACGGATGACTTAATAATTAAATATCAGGACTTTAGTATTCCATCCCTTTAGCAATTTCATAAAATAAAATATATTTTTATGCTGAAGGGGCAGACAATTTAGTCCCCGTTAATTTTTAATAATTATACAAAAAATGTAGAAAATATAAAAAATAATTAATAAGAATAAAAATAAAAATTAGGGTTCAGACATCCAAGGAAGGATAAAAGCAGCATTGAGTCTCAACCCCGGCGAAAGGGGAAACTCTTAGGCGGCCACTGCGAATGTTTTGAGAAACAAGCCTTAGATTTTATCATCATTTACCCTTTTTTCTATTAATGTAAAAAAGGCGAGAGAAAGAGAGAATATATTGCCAAAAATATTAACGAGTACTTTGTATGATAAAAAAACGTTACAAGTATTAAAAAGTGGATAAAGTATATTTAGAAAACTATAGATTAAAAGAGGTGGAGAAAACAAGCCTTAGATTATATCATCATTTACCCTTTCTTCTATTAATGTAAAAAAGCCGAGAGAAAGAGATAATATATTGCCAAAAATATTAACGAGTACTTTGTATGATAAAAAATGTTACAAGTATTAAAAAGCGGATAAAGTATATTTAGAAAACTATAGATTAAAAGAGGTGGAGAAAACGATGAAGAGTTTGGAGAATAAGGTAGGCAAAGGTGATGACTGATGAGATAGATTGATTGATTGAAGCTTGGATTTATATAGGGGGGGTTTTAGGCGAGGATTAGGGTTTTGAGGTATTTGGGGATTTAATGGCTGTGATTTGTTGTGTGACGAAATGGATTTGAAGGATCCGAGGATTTGGGCCCAAAGCTATTTAGTATTAGTAGTACCTAGAACAATCTGGATTCTGGACCACTTTTGTAATTGGTGTTTAGATAATCTATAATTAAAAGGTGCAATTAGTCAAAACACAAGTACAGTTAATCACCTCACCTCACCTCCCACGTGCTTAGTGGTCGATATCATTGTTCAAGGTCGTTTTAGACTTTTAGTTATTAGGGATGGCAGTGGGGCGGCTCAAGTAGGAGACCCGCACCATCCCCGCCCAAGTGGAGCGGGGATGGGTCTAGGTTTGGCGGAGATGAGGATTAAAATCGTACCCGCAATAGGTGGTGGAGCGGGTGCGGATTTTATGTTATACTCGCCCGCCCCCGCCTACCCCGCATATTTATTATTAAAATTATATTTATATACTTATATTATTAATAATTTTATCTTGCAAAATATAAATACGTGGGTACAAAGCGGGTACGGAACGGGTACGTATACCCATGCGGGTATTGAAGTGAGTATAAAGTAGGTTTGCCTCGGGTGCGGGTATGGTATAAATACATACCTAGTGGGGGCGGGGATGAGTCTGAAATTTTCCCCCGCAATGGGTGGTGGGGCGGGGATGGAGATGAGAATTTTATGCGGGTGTGGAGGTACCATCCTCCGCACCCGCCCCGCCCAATTGCCATCCCTATTAGTTATGCTGGCTTTGATAAAAAAACTAGTTATTAGGTCCGGGCTATGCCCCAGATAAGGTAAATTTTATTTATTAATATTATCATACTTTAATATGATAGCACTAAATACCACTTGGTCTAGTGGTTAAGACTTTAGTATATAAACTTGAAGTTACGGGGTCGAAGCCTATACCATGAAATTTCCAATTTTTTTATTGTACATGGATTACATGGAGTAAAACACCCTTAGGGAGAGTGTCACGTGACACCGTTCCTTATTTAGGAACACCTTTTAATATATTTGTATAGATATTTCAGCTTTCAATGATAGGTGCGGAAAAAAATTTATCTACCTTAGTAGGTAATTCACTCACTCACTAGAGATCAACATTAATAAATAGTGGAGTACAACTCAACGGAGTTGATTATTTTTTTGTGTCTATTTCTTGTAAGTAGTCTACCCAACGGATAGATGTATCAATCTCCGATATGCGCATTGTGTTGATTAGTTTTTAATATGATGAAGATTATAAATAAGTTTTCAAACTTTAATGACAAAGACAAGGTTTAGTTGTTAAGTCCTAAGGGAAAAAAGGTATAGTTATTAATAAAAATGTTAGCGGCTACTAAGTACATTGCTTTTTTTACAGTATGGCATATTTATGTGACAATTTGCGTATTGTTTAAAAGTTATCTTCTATATAGATAGTTAGGTTACAATGCGAGTTTGATAATATATTTATAAGTCGTGTTTAGATATTTGACCAAGTTGGAAGTTTATTAAAAGTGGTACTTATAGTTGGTAATTAAGGTAACATTTTAAGACAATTTTAGTGGTTAAGGTAGTGTTTTAAAGTGTTAAAAGAATAGAAGTAATTCTAAAAGGTTGTCCGTACTCCATTTTTTGTTCTTTTAGTGATCCAACAATTAGTTTTATCGAACACCAATTACGCTAAGAGTTATTTTGACAACTAACCTCGAGCATATGACATCTAACACCTAACCACTAGTAGCTAACGACTATTATGACTGCTACAGATTACTACAACAAATACTTTTGCCAAACATGCCACATGTTCCATATACGGATCATATTCATTACGAAAAGTCTTGTGTGAGATTGTCTCAGTCCAATACATGGCCGAGAAGGATGACATGTATCATTTTAACTCGAACATCTTCAGCTTAACTCAAATATCTATCAATTTAAGCTTCACATGTATCAATTTAACTCGGAAATTTATCAATTTAGTTCTGAACATCTATCAGTTTAAGCCCATAAACTGATACCACGATATCGTCTGATCTCGATCATTCTAAATGAATGAGACTCATCTCAGGCAAGGTGCTTTGTAATAATCACCATAACTAGTGCATGATATGTATATATTATTGATTAATTGTTAATGATAGGGAACGCACACGATGATGCATTATAATACAAAAATATCATGTGAGTTTATGCAAATTATATTAGTGGTTGAGTGTGATGCATAGCCCGAACATGTATCATCTATCCCCGTTCTATATAGAGATATCAGTCATATCACATTGATTAATTTTGTTTGATACATCTAAAGGAACTCTTTAAGTTCACATAGCCGCCCTCTCTCTTTTTCTCTCTCTCAAACCCTAGCCTCCCCTACTCCTTCTTCATCAATTAGGGGTTGTCATGGATGATTTCATCCATGGTAAGCCCCTTTTCCCCTTTTATTTTCAGTTTTTAGTTCATTTTCTTGTTTTGTTTAATAAACTAGTCTCTCTTTATGAGATTTTCTCAAACCCTGTTATGGGGTTTTTAGTTTCTGTTTTGGAAATCTCCTTCTCCCCTATGGGAGTTGTGAGTATGGTTCCTTTGTTTTTAGGTATGAGAAATTATTCTCATTGGTTGCAGTTCGAGACTCAACATGAAGGTATTGGAATCTTGGATGCGGTCAACCTGACTCGATCAAGAATGTTCTTCCCAAACTATATCAGAATGATAGACTTCCTCATCAATAGTTGCTTGATTCAGCAAATACAAGGGGGTTGCGCTGTATTACTCAATCTGGTTCATTGTAGTTTCTTCGAAGACGGATTTGATTTAGTTTTGTTTAATTGTATCTTGTTTTTCTTTAATACCTATTGTAGATGTCGTTTGGCCTTCAATTAATGAAATTTCTCTTTAAAAAAAAAAGCTATGCTGCAAGAAACACTTGACATGAAGAAATTGGTACTAGCTGAAGATGGCGTTGAGATAGGCAGACTCAAGTCTCAACAAATAATGAGACAACAAAGTCCAGCACATAGTATGGGTACAATAAGGTTGGCACAACACAACGGGCGTGTTCGGCAACAATAGATGTGGTAGTAGCTTTTAGCTGTCAGAGTAGCTGGTAGCTGTTAGTGGTTGGTGTGTAGCTGTTAGCTGTCCAAGCAGCGGTATAAGATATTGATGTTCGGTAAAAGAAGCTGTCAAACTAGCTGTTTACAAATAATTAATTAAAAACTCAAACAAAACTTTAATATATAATTTATGCACCACTAAACGCTACCCCAAAAGCTACAAATTGTAGTTTTTCACAAACACTACTTATATCACTAAAAGCTACTTACACCATTAACTTACCAAACACTACTATTTTTTAAATTAGTGTTTTGACCTAGTCAAGACACTAAAAGATACTTAGAAAGCTTGTGCCGAACACGCCCAACATATCGATGTTTAGAAACAACATGGAATACTCAAATTCAAAGTACAAGTACAACGAATTCAAAGAAATTAACACCATTATTCACAATTAAGAAAGAGTTTATAGCTAATGGTTCATTGTATTAGTTGGCTTGACAAGCTGGTTCCATTATTATACAAAAGTGTTTGGTAAAATAGTTGATAATTGATTGTATTGAAGCATATTTGTCATTCACCTTAATTATAGGCGCACTCTCTCTCATAAAAAGATTAACTTCCACGAACTTATCTAAAGACGAAGACGAGATTTCGTCGTGATAGGCCATATGTCTTTAGCACTGTGAGCCATTAGAGGTGTTATTCATATATCGTTAGCACTGCGACACTGGCACCTCTAAACAGTCCCCTTAAGACGAAAACGATATTTTGTCGTGATGGGCCATATGTGTTTAGCACTGTGAACCCATTAGAGGTGTCACTAATATGTCTTTAGCACTGCGACACTGACACCTCCAGACAGTCCCCTTAAGACGAAGATGAGATTTCCTTAAAAAAATAACAGTGTTTTGGGTTCAAAATTGCTCTTATAATCCAATGTTTATCAACACCAACATTAGAGAATTACTTGATCAATCTTTTTTGCAAAGGATTGAAAACCTCTAATTTATATCTATTGTTATACTTCATTTGTTCCTTTCCAATTACAACATATACTTGTTTGAGAAGTTTCATATTAATTAGAACATTTCTTAACTCGGTATCAGAAGATACCAAAAAGGCACATGTCTCTCTTTTTTTAGCATAATCACGTGCGCATACAAGACCAACTTATCCTTTTATGTCACTCCTTCAAAAAGTTTGCCAAAACCCTATTATGTTAGTGGTTGTTTGGTTGATATGAGAAAACATGGGAAATAGAAATTTATAGGAATTGAAAATTTGGTGAGTTGTTTGGTTGACAACAAAATAGCAAAATGAAGGAATTAGAAATTCCTAGGAATTTTGAGTTTCAACAAAATGGAGGAAGTTACTTACCTAGGTCCGAAATTCACATGGGAATTTAAATCTCCCATTGTCAACCAAACAATTTAACCAATTTCCCATGAATTTGATTAAGTAAATGATTTCCTATGAATTTGCAATTTCATGGACATTTTGACTTCCCACGTAAACCAAACGACCACTATTCGAGTTAAAAGGTCACATAAAAAATAAAGTAAACAAAAAGTGACTTCTTAATATAAATAGTGAGACGGTCTTAGGCCCTATTCTTTTGGGCTGAACTGTTAGGGCATGTTCTCCCCATCTTATTTTCAGTTCAGTTAAATTCAATTCAGTTCAGTTCAGTTCCTAAATTATTATCATTACTATTAATCAGTTCAGTTCAATTCAGTCCAGTTCAGTTCAGTTCAGTTCAATTCAGTCCAATTAAGTTTAGTCCAGTTCAGTTCAGTTCAGTTATTTTATGACATGAATTGAACTTCACTGCAGTGAAGTAAAATTAAGAGAGAAAAGTAGTTAAATTAAACTGAAATGAGTTGAACTGAACTAAAACTATGTCAACAGAACATGGGCTTACAATGTAACCAGCTTTTATGAAATCATTATTATATTTGAAAATTTTCTAATGATGCAATTGATAAAGAAGGGAGAATATTTATATACCTATCAATGAGGACCTAAGTTTAATTTAATGCCAATAACATGGCATATTTGAAAAACCTTCCAAACTAAACTCTTACCAAAAAAAACAAACTTGAGTTTTTTTTTTTTTTTTTTTTTTGGCAACAAGATAATTTGTATTAAGTAAAAGCACAAGTACAACCGAATGCTAATGCATTCCAACAAAAGACAAGCAAATAGAAACTAAAGTGAGCTCGACTGGCTCTTACAACCAACTTAGAACAAACCAAACTAAGCATTACAAACCATTGTGCTACCATACTAGTCTGAGGCGCTATGCAGATGATATGACTAATTGCACTTAGGGAACTGCCTTGGGCCGGACTTTGGTGGAGATGCCTCGTGTGCCGTGCAACTGAATACCCGCTTCATGAGATGGATTTCGTTGTGAGGTTGAACGAACTCGATCCTCGAGATTGATTTGCCAACTCCGTTCTTGTGTAACTACTAGTGCACAAGATAATAGATCCCTGGGCCAGCGAAATGAGAAATCTTCCTGGGATTCAAAAGATGAAACTGCTACTAAAGCCACTTGCTTTGATGACGTCATACCCTGAACAGAGGGTATCATGAGTTTTGCCTTACAAGGCGTAAAACTTCGGCATTGGTGGAGGACGAAACTTGCCCCGATTTATATCGGAGGGCCTCCCACGAGATGCGATTTTGAGATGTGATGACTGTTAGAGGCATCACAGAAACAGATTTAGGGTGAAACCGAACCTGAGAACAGGTATCTTGAATTAGATAAATACCTCCGTTCTCCTTCAACACATAGAGACCTAGATTTCTACCAACCCACACATGGTAAAATCCAGGAAGAACTACAAACTTGATTTGATTCTCAATATCATTCCTGGACATAGACGAACTAGACCTACCTAGCACAACAAGCACACATAAACCAAGGCAACACCAAAACCAATTGACCCATAAAGTATCACGCGCCGCTACACCGCACTTATTGGGTTTTTACACAACGGTGGGACTTATTACCAAAAACCAAAATACACACAAGCATCTGACTCGATTGCAATCGCTGCCACACAAAACTACCCCAACGAGACAACCCAACAGACGGCAGATACCACATGGCCTTACTAACCGAAAAAAAACAAACCAACACACAAACAGGGGAGGGGAAGGGGAAGGGGAGGCCCTAGACATCAACCGAAACCAAAGAAAGGGAGGGGGAAGGGATGCCCAAACAACCAGACAACAGGGTAGGGGGAGGGGGAAGCCCGGAAAAACATTAGGGGAGGGGAAGGGGGAAGCCCGACACTGTAACAGGGGAGGGGAAAGGGAGGATCGACACAAAACATGGGTAGGGGAAAGGGGAGCCAACTGCGAGACCAGGGGAGGACACCGTGAACCAAACGCCACACACAGGGGAGAAGAGGGGAAAGCCGGAGCAGGAGGCAGCAAGCGAAACCAGCAATCAGGCAGCAAAACCGACAACAAACGAAACAAGAGAAATAACAACAAAGTACAAACGGAAACGACGGCGAGGGTGCGACAACCGCCGGAGGAGCGCCGAGGCGACTCCGACGGTGGTCGAACCCTAGCAACTGACGGTTGCGGGAGAAGTGTAGAGAAAATTGCCCAGTTAGGGTTTTTGAGGAGAGAGAAAGTGAAACAATCGTGCCACTATAACTTGACTCTTTATTTTATAACTTTTGAATATAAAATATTCAACCCAAGCATTGATGACTATGGGCAGGCATTTCATTTCCACAGACCACCTTGACAACTGTCTAATCAATAGATACCTTATGTTATAGTAATTCTTTACCCAAAACACCCCTCTAGGCCTCTACTCTCAATTCTCATCCTCCAAAACTTTCAAAAAAAGCACATAATAAGGTCAAAATCGTCTTTTCATCTTCTTCAACAAACAGTATTACAATACTTCCGACTTTACGCCCATACATACGTATTTTTTGTATCCTCCAAAAACATTCTTCCCCCCTCTTTTACAATCTTCTCTTTGATTTTCATTAATTTATTCTTCTATTATACTCCTCCATTTTTTTTATAGATTTAACAAATGACTTTTCACACTTGTTGAGATATAACTTTGACCTACAACATCTCTAATTTTATAAATGTAAAAATTATAAGAAATACATATTTGAAAAGTGTATATCAAGATGAATCCAATAAGATCCAACTTGACTATATTTTTTCTTACTTCCTCCGTTTTTTTACTCGCAACACTTTTTTTTCATCAGCTCCAATGCAATTTTTGGGTATGAGAGAGGTAGAGAGGAAAAAAAGAGAGGATCCATATGATTGGAAAGAGATAGAGAGAAAGGAAAAACAAAAAATAGAAAGTGTTGCAAGTAATTAATTATTTCCCTTTTAGGAAAGTGTTGCGGCTAAGAAAAATGAATGAAGTATATAATTGATGGTCAAAAGAGAGGTGAATGAATAGTACTCAACGTGTTACATCTAAAAAAGAACGGAGGGAGTAATATATTAAAAGGGAAATTCCACTTGGTACCACTGTACTTTGGATATTTCCATTTGATACCCAATTTTTTTTAAGATTCCATATAGTCACTGTAGTTTGGACTTATTCTATATCGTAATATTTCGTTAAATAAAACATTAGTTTTAGATTAAATAGGGTTAGTAGTTTGTCTCGTTTACGTGCCTTGTGCATCGAGAATAGTTCAGCTAAGGTTTGGGAGTCATTTTGGCTCTTATGAGTCAAAATTGAAGTCGAAATTAGAGTAAAACGACCAGAACCTCGTTTTACGTGTTAGGAAATGCTTACTTGTTTTTTTTTACGAAATTGGACCTTAAATTTGGTCGTAAAGGAGAAAAATGACTCCCAAAACCGTAATTACGCAAAATTAGACAAACCCCTAACCCTATTTAACCCCCAAACAAATATTTTGTTTAATATAATGTTACAGTATAGAATAAGTCCAAACTACACTGGTACCAAATGGAATCCAAAAAAAAATTGGGTACCAAATAAAAAAGCCCAAAGTATAGTGGTACCAAGTGGAATTTCCCTATATTTTAAAAAAAAGTGTGGAAAAAAGCAGAAAGGCAACAGAGGAAACTCATTACTGTCGTCCTGAATGAAATTACTAAATTCAGCGCATATTTTTTGAACCCTTAAACCGCCTCCCTCTTACTTTCTCTCTCCTCTTTGCACGACTTCCAAGACTGTGAAGAATGAGCAGAAGCTACCAACAACAAGTTACGAATCTTCGATTCTCTATTGGTGTATTCTACACTGATTCTTTTGTTTTCTAATGGCTAAGCGAGTTTATCAAGCTTGGAAAGGAAGCAATGTGAGATTGTTATTTCTCTCTCTTCTGTTTTTTTTTATCCTTCTGTAATTTTGTTACTGATTCATAATTCCAGCTTAATTTGGTCTTGATTTTTTCTGGGTTGTCTTAATTTGATGTAATTTCATCTGGGTATTTGTTGATTTTTGTAACTTGGGTACTGATGAGCTGGCGTCGTTTTTGGAACTTTTTAATTATTGTTCTTTATCATAATTGGGGTGTAATCTTTTTCTGGGTGTGTTTAATTTGTTGATATTTGATCTGGGTTTTGCTTTATTTACGGTTTTAGCTGTGATTTTTGACCTGGGTAGGGTGCAATGTTTAAGATTGGTCAAAGGATCATATTTTTGTGGAATTTCGAGCAGTTGTTGGCAGCACATTTTTGACTGGGATGAGTTTGAATCCTGATGTGATACTGTAGCTTTATTGATGAATGCAAGAGTCCCTTCTGATTTTTTGGCAGTTTTGAGTAACAAGATTTAGTGATATACACATAGGTAGTTGTCATTTTAGGAGTAGACCTGGACTTCTTCCTAGTTAATGGGGAAACCGGATGATATCGACTGGCTCGGTTCTATGCAGTATACACCTGGTTTCCTTGGTATGATGGTTGGGAAGGAGCATGAATATGCATTTCATTGATAATTGGGGGTATAAAGTGGTTAGCAGGTTGGTAAATTAAGGTAAAAAGAAGGTGGGTTATTTGATTGTATACTGATGAGTTCATGTTGAGGTGGAATCACTGATTGTTGGGAACTGTGTTTGCAAACTCAGCTATTCTGATCAACAAAGAATAAGTGTATGGTGTTTTTAGACTAGCTTCGACCAATCATGAAATTAGTTTGGCATGCCTTTGTTTTGGGTGTCCTTAGACATAGGTAAGGGAAGATTGTGAATTAATTCCAGAGAAGAGTGACAATGGCGAAGGTGAAAAATCATGCCATCCCAATCTTATTTTCTCTATAAGCATCCAAGTTAGGCCCAGGTTACATTTGATAAGTTCCTTCAGGATGAGCTTGTTCACTTCTCTGAAGATTTTGGTATAGGCCCAAAAAACTTGAGTGAGATTGTTGGCTCCTTAAGGCATGTTCCTACTTTCTAGCTCGTAAGTCAGGGTTCAGTGTTTTGGTAGAAATTATTAACCCCTAGTCCGCATGATTTTTTTTTTGTATATAATTGCTCTCTCCTGATTTATGTCCTTTGTTGTATTCTGCTTTTTAGGACGTGGACGGAAAGAAACTTAAGAGTAATAACTTTCAAATATTGAAGGACTTTGAATATGGAAAATCATGTGTTTCTTTCCTTCTTTTCCCCTGCGTAAAAGCCATTCATTTGTTATCTGCATTTTCTAGTTATGGAAATGTTTTCATCTTACAGGTTGCCTTTTGTGATCTTGAACTTAGCTGCGTAACTTTTCATGTGGTGTATTACTATGTGGCTGGTGTCAATGACATAGTTAATGATCCATGATAAAGATTTTTTTGGAAGGTTCTTTACAATGCTGGTCAAAACTAGGTCTTTCCTTTTTTTCCTCCGTCCCTCTAAGATTGCCCAAATTTCCTTTTTTGTTTGTCCCTTTGAGTTTGCTCCATACCATAATTGGCAATGAGGGACCGCCACTTTACTTTCACACACACTACTTTTGGTCCACCACCATTTTTCTCTTTCATCAACTTCACCCAACCAAAACTTTCAAAACTAAATATATTCTAATGGAGCAATCTTAAAGGATGGAGGGAGTAATTCTTTCCTTCCAAAGTTCAGATGAGAAAAGATTACTGTAGATTAGGCTCATCTATACTTGTTGATTATGCCTGTTTGCAAGAGTCAAATCTGAAACCTCATGGGAGATCATAGGCCTCTATTCATATAATTAGCTCCCTAGAAAGTGACCATATAATTGCTAACAACTGTGAAATGCTGTGATTATGTGTCTAGGTTTAAGATTTTGGGTTTGGGGAGTAAAGACGTATGCGTCATATTCAGTTGGTGTTTAAGGAGGTTTTTAGTGTTAAGAATAATTTCTGAGTCCTGATATTGTAGCTCAATGGAAGTCATTGCTAGCTGCGTACAGATTTATATATTGGGTATTTGGGTTACTGAATTTTCAAGGGATGCAATGAGCTGATGGATGGTGGATTGAAGGATCAACCAATCTTATGCTGCCGTCGTGTCGCTAGAATTTTTGTTTAGGCAGTGATAAGTCCTTGTTGGGTTGAAGGCTTTGTGCACTGATTATCTGTGAACTTCGTGAAAAGGATTGCTGCAGATTATTTTTGGTGCTACTTGCAGAAGCCAAAAGGAGGTGAGAAAATTAGCTGAAAAGAAAGAAAAGGACGAGGTCAATGGGCTGTCATATCTCCAATGTAAATACCCTGTGGCTATAGAGCTTCTGCAACATTGTTGTACTTCTATACCTTTTACAAAGTTCTGTAGGCCCTATTCAATTTTCATAATTACATTCAGGAAATTGAATGTCGCTTAAGTCTAAGTATAACCTAGAATTTTGGTGAGCTTGTTGGAGAGTATGGGTTAAGTTGCGTATAATTAAAACATGGAATGCAAGTTTATAACAGATAGAGATACTTAAGATCTGGAAATGAAGATCTATATCTTTGTCATACTGATGAAGGCTAAATTCGAGTATCTATGTCTATAATTAAATGTGTTGGGTAGATTTATGAGGATACTTCTAACTGTATAAATGCTGGGGAGGGGGTTAAAATGAAGAAGCTCATTTAGAGTCATATTTGATTATAAGATTCTTGTTGAACTTCAGAAAAATTCTCTTAGTTAGCTAATGGATTAAAATACTGCATGGATCAATATTGTTTCTCAGTTGAGCCAAGCATGTAAAGTAATGGTGGACTGCGATCTTGCCAAAAAGATTGGAATAAAAAATGAAGCAATTAGAAAGGTGTTACTTAAAGATAAGATGTTGAAAATAAGGTTTAGGTGGCTCAGGCTTGTTAAGAGGTGTTATCTAGATTGTCCTGTTAAGACCAATGTATTAAAAGACGCGCCTGAGGCGCAAGGCGATTGGGGTCAAGCACTTTTTGTGTGCTAGGCGAGGCGATTTCAAAGATGCACACAAAAGCGCACTGAGGCGCAAAATAGCGCACAAAAAAGCACACCGTTTACATCAGATTTTTGAATTATACTTAGTTGCGCCTCACTTCATTGAGGTGCACAGAAGGCGCGCCTAGGTGCACTAGGATCCCTATCACCTCAATGCACCTTGAGCTTTTTTCTACACTATCTAAGACTTAAGACTAATGAAAAAATCCTTTTAACGGTAAAAGTAGAAGAGGCAAGCCCAAATAAGTAGATGGGTTGGGAGGATTGAGTCAGCTTGCATTCTCTAAGAATGTGGCCAATAAATTGAAGTTGCGATTCATAAGGATTTGCATGGCTGACTCCATATTTGGGCCCTTTTTCCCTCGTTTTCCCACTTTTGCGTGATTATGTGTGTGTGCGCGTGCGTGTGCGTGTGTGCGTGTGTGTGTAATCTACATTATAATCTATTTGACTTACGTTCATTTGTTGAACCCTTCTTCTAAATAGCAGCAGCCTCTATTAAAACATTCTATGCAAGATGATTTACATTGTGACCTCCTTAGATCCCAGGGTATATGTGACCCATGTTTTTTGTTCTATAAGAAGAATCAAAAGATGTATACCTAAGTAGCTATGCCACGGAATTAACATAGCTAGTGGTTAATAGAAATATAGTATGTAAGGACACCATGGAAATAAAAAAGGTGAAGGTTTGAGGTGGTTCTCTCAGTTTTGAGATGTATATATTGAAGAGCTTGTTTAGGTCCCATTTCTCCATGGCACCTGGCTTTTCCATGATTTGAGGTAGTTGTTCAACTTCACATTCATCATACTGAACCAGTCACCCTTCTCCAAAACATTAGCTTTAGTAGGGTCCTTTAATTCCACCCTTAAAACTGTAGAGGATCTTGAGGTCGTTTATCTTGCCTTTCAAGTGCACTTTCTTTCTTTGTAATCTTAATTCATATTCCATCTTGTGAAATGGTTTGGTAATGTCCATCTTCAGCTACAAGTTACAACAGCCATATACACAACACAGGTTTGGACTCATATATTTACGTCATAGAAGGCCATGTATGTTTAGGCAGTAAACCTAATTTACTGAAGGTGTGGGCCTTCTGGAGAATGTTCAATAATTAGCTAATAAGTACCCCTGAACTCAATTTCAAGTATGGTGAAGACATAGGTAGCTGAAGGACCCTTCTTTCCATTATTATTAAAGCTCAGACCAAAGTTTAAACAGCTAGAATTGTTGGAGGGTTTCTTGTGTTGTTTGCTTTCACAGAAGATGGTTGGTGGTAGTGGAGGGCAGGTTGGAGAGGGTAAACTGTGGGGTGAAAATTGGGAGAGTAGGACAAATCACGCTTGTTTAAGGAAATTGTGCTGGGTCCTATGATAATGGAGTTTTCACGCATATTTAGGTATTCCGTCCTTATTACTCTTGTTTAAGGAAATTGTGATGGGGCCTATGATAATGGAGTTTTTGCACATATTTAGGTATTCCGTCCTTATATATTTGTTGTTTTAAGGTTATACACAGATTGAGACGTCATTGCGAAGTAAATCTAATTTACTTTTAGTTGTAGTCCATGGTAAATGTAAAAAGTTCGGGTCATTTCATGGTAAATAAGTAACTGTGAATGGAATATTGCTAATATTTATGTAATGGTTGCAAATATAGGAGGGGGGATCCATTTTTTTTAAAAAGAACAGAGGGAATTACTCCATCCAGGGTCATCCACTCATCCACGATTGAGAAGAGTAATGGGAGTGCATAGAATTTATCTTTACTCATGTCATATTCATTCTTGCACTTATCAAAAGTTTGCTTTGCTGCGCCACCAAAGGCTTAATACTTATTCAAAAAGCTTAGATAGTTGATGAAAACTGCATATTAAGTACTGCATATGCTCCTCTCTTTCCTACTTATTACTTTAAACCATGAATAGCTGGCTTGGGCATGTGATTGAAGATAGAGAGAAAACTAATGGAGACAAATGAAACTCCTTTCCATAGGTTCCTCTCTTTTCTTCAATTACGCCGGATGATTGTATAAGTTAACACCATAAAGGTGGACCATAATTCAAAAATACTTCTTTCAATTGCTTATTTGAATCTTTGTTACTTGTCAAGAAACTACTTATTTGATCTCATTGCTAAGTGGTAGATAGCTTGAAGTGCATGATGGGAATACCGAGCTAGGTAGCTGGTAATTTTGCTTCACAATTCACAAACGGAGTTAGGAAAGTAGCCTCTTTGTTTTTCTGTCTCAACTCCTATATTTGCTCCTGAATTTTCTTGCATCTTTAAGGATGCAAGTTCCTTTAACTACCACACATGGGATTGTGCTATATGGAGCTGAAGTTTGTACACATGCGATTGTGTTGTACCGAGCCTTGCTCAAAGGACTATACTTTCCCCGATTACTAAGTGACCAAGATGGTCAGATCGCTTGTATAGACTAGACTTTTGTGCTAGTGCGTGAAATATATGCTTCTTTGTTTCGTAATTGCGCATGCTTAGTATATTATGAAGTTCGGCAAGACTCGGATTTGACTAAATTATGCATGTATCAATATCAACAAAATAACGTGATACTATTGAAGGGGATTCAGTCCGGCTGGGTAAGTGGGGTTGAATACATTTAGCCTTTACCCCTTCGATGTTTTCAAGGATGCAACGTTTGCTACTTCATAATAAATGAGACACGCAAACATTTTAATTAGCCAATAAAGGAGAAAGATTAACATTTCCTACTTTCTACATATATAAATGTGTATGTGTGCGTGTGTATACATATAGTCATATTGTGTGTAGAAGTTGCTGTACAATCAATGCAGATATAAGTTTTTGGCCAAGGAACAGGGCAAATGACGGTTGAATTTATGGCAACACAATGGTCAATTGCTAAAGGGGTTTTCTTAAGAAACCATCATATGTTAGGAGGTTTTTTCAATATGCTTAACAATATACGTGAGTTTTGATAATCAGCCTTATTATTGCTTATTGAAGTTTGAAGACTTGGTAAGGTGTTAGTTGCTCTCAAAGTCCAGTATACCTGTGAAAACTCGACCCCACAGTAAAATTGTGGGATTTTGACCAAGATTCTGTGACAATAGTCCCAATTTTATCCGAACCTAAACAACTTAGAATTCCTTTTGGGGTCAAAGTCAATTGGACTTGACGTGACGCATCTGAATCGAAACCCAAAAACACCTTTGAGTATCAATATCATTGGATTTGACATAGTTTTTATTGGATTTAAAGTTTAAACATGCTTTTTATGTTTGGTTTTGGCTATGGATGACTATGCTTATTACAACTAGCTATATGGTACTTATATTTTGTAGACTTTGTTAAGACAAAATTGCATATGTTGCACTGAAAAGGGAATCAAGAGGAGTCTTAAAAGTTTTTAACTCACTCTGCCAACCCGAATCAGAGTGCTCCTGTCTTGAACAAGCATTGTTCAACCCGAACTCATAATGATCCCCCGAGAAATTGAGTCAAACCTAATCCGAGTGACTTGTTATAGTTCAATAAGAGTTTCAAATGAGCCGGACTTGTTTTTCTGGATCTGTGTGTCCTATAGTATCCAATTGGAAGTTGTGCATACATCTTTAGTGTTTCAGGGTACAAATTTGTTTGTATTTTATTTAACCTCTTCCATTTGAAAATAACTCTATCAACTTGTATTAAATTTGTGAGACCACTACTACCTTGTATGATTGTTACCTTTTCCCCTCTTGAACTGGTTGCAAAAATAATTTTAGTTCCTTAGGTTTTAAATTCCAGTGTTAACTTCCTTATGCTTCCCATCCTTTAAGGCTTATGTTTCAAATTCAAGGGGTGACAATTTCTTTGTGGGGTGAGTCTGAGAAAGGAATCATATTAGTTGTATGTTGCTTGCGTAAGAGGCTAGAGCAGTAGTAATGGTGGGTATAAAATTCATAATCACGTATATGGATGTTTAATTATCTCTCTATTGTGATGGATTGTTTCCTACTATGTTTCATGTTTCTTTGTAACAAATGATTCTTGTAGGAATTTTTAGATGACACGGCACTTTATATCCTTGGAATTCAGAAATTGCAAAATTACATACTTCATTTATTGGATTATTTTTGTACCTATTAAATTTTTGGTTGATCCTCTTGACTAACACCTCTTGTTTCTGCATTGCTGGAAATTCTTGTCTCTTGCAGATCTTTTTATGCAATGGGAGGCTGATATTTGGACCGGATGCTAGATCACTTACAGTGTCTATATTACTTATACTTGTGCCTTCAGTTATCTTTTGTACCTTTGTAGCAAGAAATCTTCTCCATAAGTTCTCATCATATAATGCTGGATATGCCATTCTGGTGGTGGCCATTGTCTTCACTATCTACGTTAGTCATCTGAATCTTTATTCCAGTTAAAAGCGTATTTTATGAAATGCTTGTTTTTCAATTACTTCATTTGAATTATTTATCAATTTTGGCAAGGTAAAACATGCCTTATCATTTTCAATTTATCAAAATCGCTGTGGAGGGCCATATAAGGGACGGGTGTTAAAAAAATTCAGTTAAAAGAGCATCCTCTGATCCAAAACATGCCCAGAGTTAATGAATCAGATGTACAGCATGTACCATTGAGAGAGCTGATTTTTTCAGTTTGAATTGAACATTTTGCCGAATTTTAAGTATTAACTGCCTATCGGATATTCAACCTGGATTTGGTAGTTATTTTTAGTTTTATACTTTATAAGAAAAGGTTATCTCGGTAGTTTCCTTATGCATTTCTAACTATCGCATTGTTATGATGTATTTTACTAGTCTTATGACACACAGACACATTCTTCTTTCCTTGCGCTCTCTGCTTCTCATATGTTCACCAGGAATCTATGGATTATTGTTTCTTTGCATAGCCCTCTGCGTGCTTAGACTATGAAGCAGGAAAATTCCAGGTGTTGTCTCATCATATCAGGCACATTTTGGATACTAAAATGCAAATGGGTATAAAATGTACTTGAAGCGGTAAGTGGACATGTGAAACATTCCAGCGCATTTCAGTCCCGAAAATATAATAATAAAAAATAAATCAAAAGCTTATTTGATAGCTATGAAAAATCCTAGTTGCTGACCGAACCTTTTCTTTGCAGATCTAGCGTTTACGTGAAAGAGAAAGATGGTCTATAATATAGGGAATTGATTAAAGGAAGCAGGGAGAAAACTTGAGGCTTTTAATTGTCATAGAGAGCTGCTTTAATGGTGTTTGTCTTTAGTTTGTAGTTGGGCAAAGTAAGACAGAGACGGGAGTAGAAATGATAATAGAAGAACACAACTTGTCGATAGTGGGTAAATCTTGTATAAAGTGCAAGAAAAGGGGGTGTGGAGTTGAGACTTTGTTAATTTTTTTTAAAATAAATTAATTATCAAAACATAAGTTAGAAGGCAGAATTTTTCTTCTTAGTAAGCTAATAGATCAATATTTTTTAAAAAAATTCAAGAAAAATATTAATATCCTTTCTTCAGTTTCCAATTTTAAAATTTCCACTTGTTAGCGTTTCTGGTTTTATTTATGTTTCTATTTTCTTTTCCTCATACAATACCATACTGTGCAATGTGGTGTTCTGAATGATTTAATTTTTCTGCTGATGATGACAGGTATTGCTTCTTCTTTTATTTACTTCAGCCCGTGATCCAGGAATCATTCCTCGCAACTCACATCCACCAGAGGAAGAATTCTGCTATGAGTCTTCTGAGGCTGGTGGCAGGCCAACGCCAAGCCTGCAATTCCCCCGTACCAAAGAAGTCCTTGTTAATGGTGTCCCTGTTAAAGTGAAGTACTGTGAAACATGTATGCTATATCGTCCACCTCGTTGTTCTCATTGCTCGATATGCAACAATTGTGTGGAGAAATTCGATCACCATTGTCCTTGGGTTGGGCAATGTATTGGAATGGTATGCAGCTTTACAATCTCAGTACCCAGCTTATTCTCCAGTGCTTGTTGGGACATTTGTCCTTTCCCCTTCTATCGTCCCCTGCTATTGTTGGCATATATTGAATTACCATGAGATTATCATTAGTAGAGTTGGATATCCAAAAGTTTTTGATAGGAAAATTTACTTCATCAAGTACTTGTACAATCATTAAAAAATGTGAATCTCGTAGTAGAAAAAGAAGAGTTGAGATTATCGTACAATTGTCCTCATCTACAACTATAATGCGGGATTTCCTGTTAAGGTTCTATGTGAAGTCTCTCTGAGATGTAAAGCTGCATACATGTGACTCCTAAATGCAATGTAATAGGTGAGAGCCTTAAGAGAGGTTCCGGGTTAATGCCTTAATGGTGTGACTTCTAGTCAGTTTGCTGACTGTCTTTAATTTGATAAAGATGACAAAAATGACCTTTAATTGAGCCTCTTAATTTCTTTCATGGGTTCAACATGGAGGATATTACTAAGTATCTATATTCCAAAATTTAAAATGCTCTGTTGTGCTCCTGTTACTTCTTCTTCTTCTTTTTCCTTTCCTCATATTCCTCCGTTACTGCTTCCTTCTTTCTTTCTCTACCCCGGGCCCACTCTCTCTTCCTCTTCCTCTAATCTCTCCCTCCTCTTTTCCCCTTTCTTGAGTTGGTGGATAGAATTTTTCTTTGTGATGTGCTGGATGAATATCTGGTAGAGAGATCTCTGAACGTCATAGTGCAACTCTATTGCTTCTTGCTGTCCTTAATTCCTGGAAGAAAGGGAATTGTAAAATATGTGAAGTTGTGAACTGAGAAGAGTTTAACACATCTGTGTGCAATTTACATGTAGATCAGTCTTGAACTCTTGATGATTGATTTTGAGCTGTTTTAAAGAACTAGGAGAATATTTTACTATAAAAACATGCATAGAGTAGCTTATTGCAATTACTTTGATTGTTAAAAAAGGACTATGTTTTTCTTTTCCTCTCACGTCAAATTTCCAATATGTTAAAAGAAATCATTTCTGATAACTTGTCTGACATTTGTCTGTTATCTTATTTTTTTGCAGCGCAACTATCGTTTCTTCTTTATGTTCATTTCTTCTGCAACCCTTCTTTGCATCTTCGTATTCACACTGTCGGCTTTGCACATAAAATTTCTTGTTGATGAGCATCGCAATGTATGGAAGGCCATTAAAGAATCACCAGCCTCTGTGGTGCTAATGTCGTACTGCTTTATTGCATTGTGGTTTGTTGGGGGTCTCACAGGCTTCCATCTGTACTTGATAAGCACAAACCAGGTATTCGTCTCACTCGTTTAGTTGCTCTCTTTGGCCATTCCTCGTTTCCAGTTTGGTTGTGTCATGGCTTGTGTGCCATTGTCTGCTGTTGCCTTTCTGGAAAGACAATAGTAGGAGCTTAAGCACCAACTATATAGAGTCTTCTTTATGAGGGTCTGGTCTTGTGTATATGATGTGGTTTTTTTTTTTTTTTTTTTTTTTTTTGACAATATGGTTTTATTTTACTGAGCTCCGTTCACTCTAAAAAACACAGCACTCATTTCCTTTTGTGAGCAATGATGTTTCTGGTACAGAAAAGAGAGACCAAACTAGATAATTGCATCAAGCATTAGGCAATGTCGAAAGATAACTAGTGGCTTTGTGTCAAAGCCATGGAACGAAACATAACCATAAAAACATCAGACTCCATATATCACAAAAGAGCATTGCAAATAAGGAGAAAGCATACTCTTCCATCCCTACTGCTTCAAGCGATTTGAACTCAACCTCATATGCTGCTGCCAGGGCTCCTGCAGGCTGCAGCATGAGGAAAATCTTTTTTCTTCCTTCAGTTCAAAAGCCATTCTACCTAGGTTAGGGCTCGAACATTCTCTGGGTACTGGATAATTGAGTGGTCCATTCCCTACCCAGTAGCTTATAAAATCCGCTGCTACTTTCCCCGTCCAACTTGTGGTTTAAGTTACTACCCCAATGTCCTCAATTATCTTTTTGATATAGGCAACATCCGTTTCAATGGTCAGCTTTTGTGTTGCGTACTCTCCAAAAATGGTCAAACTTTGTGCACTACCATCAAATCTCGAGCAAGAGGAGAAAAGGCCTAATGAAGGACTGAGAAACCAAAAATACCACTTCCCAGGTTCAATGCAAACCATTCCCCCACCTGTAGCTAGTAAGCCAGTCCTTCACCATCTTCTGTGAGTATTAAGTTTAAGGAAACCGTGAGGAGGTTGCTGCAGCACAACCACTGGTCGCGGAAGAGTGATCACATGATTTTTAACCTGCAATTATGAGAAATAAATTAACCTCCAAGGCAGTAATCTGGGTTAAGTCTCAGAGCTCTTAAAAACTCTTGCGGATCTGTCGGAGATGCCAGTAAGTGTTGGCAACAATCACCGTCCATTTCCATCCCTGATAAGTTGAACTTAACCTATTGTTGCCATAGTCAAAAGTTGGATTTGGGATAATGAACTTAGATACGTTCGCCTTTATATCTGCTTCAGTGGCGCAATCCCATTAAAGATGTAGGTGAGACTTAAAATCATCTAGACAGTTGGCAGTTTGGCACAATCCGGTAAGAAGTTGGGAATAATTTTTGCCAGAGGGGTAAGCCCAGTTTTGCCATGAAGGTCTGATACTCCAGTTCCACTCTCTAATCCCCAAAATTCCCTTTATGCAAAGGAAGACAAAATATTCTTCACCTCATTCTAGTTAAGTCCCTTGTTCCAAAGGAACCTCCTACAGTTTCCCATATTCCTATAAGACAGAGACAGGTAAGAGAGAGGTTTGCATAGTATACATGGGTAAGAGCTGAGGAAATAGAGATTATGGGAGTGAGAAACATGATTAGGGAAGAACAAGTGATGATATGATTGAATTGATGATTAAATCACCGATTACAACCTAGCCACTCTTTCGAGAGGAATGGCACTCTCCCAATGAAACTAACTGACTACGTGTCACCAATTTTCAACATAATCTGTCTCCCAAATATGCTCTATTTATAGGATTTCTTCCCTTCCTAACTCTCTAACTTATTCCTCAAGCCAACCTCCAACTGAATAATAATGCAGTACCAATGCTACCCCTCTCCCTTAGGTCGGTTCATTGCACATCTACCCCCCTTCCCCCTTCCCCCTTCCCCCTTCCCCCTCCCCCCAAACACACACACACCACTTCAAAAGGGATAATGGAAGGAGAAACCTGTTTGCTTTCTAGTTTATCTGATTTAGCCCCCCGCCCCCTCTTTTCAAACACAACTGAAAAGAGGAAGATAAAAGGAGAAACCTGTTTGTTTTTCTGGGTATTTTGAATATATGCTCCTTCACTTGTATCTCCATTTTCCAGACCACATATGAGAACTTCAGATACAGAGCAGACAACAGGCGCAATGCATTTGACCGTGGTTGCATTCCCAACTTCCTAGAAGCGTTCTGCAGTAAGATTCAGCCTTCAAAGAACAAGTTCCGTGCATTCATACAAGAAGAGGCGCCGAGGATACCCATGAGACATATGCCAGAGGTTGCTGAAGAATCCGGTGAAGATCGGCGAACTAAAGTCGAAGATGATCTGGAGATTGGTGATGATATTCTTAAATTATCTCAACGACGTGATTTTTATGGGACGGGGGATATGAAGAGAAGAGGCAGCGATGGGTTACTCCGTGATTCTGCTGATTCTGATTATAACTTGGGCTCAGAAGTGCAAGATTCATTGAATCAATTAGGGACACAACAATCTAGAAGAACTGCAAGTTTTGGGACATCACCACATATCCTTGCGTTTAATGCCATAGTTTCGGATAACAAAAAATCATGATGCTCCCTCTAACTTGTTGAGTATTGCTATTGGTAATTCGATGTCTTCTCTATAATCATATTTATTAGTTACAAAACCATCATTTGTTAGCCACACTTTCTCTTCTTCCGGTTGTTGCGCAAATTGGGTGGGTGTGTAGAAGACAGGTAAACTGGGTATATATATTGTTAAGGATGGAAAACTTTTTTTTCGATGTTGTATCTAGCTCAAAGTATAGCTTTACAAACAATTACTCTTGCATTTCTGTTCTTGTTTGCAAACAATTGGCTCAAAGTGTGCAATTTCTTTCCCATTTTTTTCTTCTATATAAAACCTCTTAAGGAGCGAGATTTACCTAGTTCAAAGTTAGTTGAACCATTATGTTAAGCAGGCGCTTCTTTATTCTTTCTTTTTTGATATAGAAAGATCTCATTACTAAGTAAGTAGCAAATAGTAGTTAAATTTGAAGGCAATGACATATTAGCCTTGAATGAAAGTCACCGATGGTATTTATAAAAACTGAAAATAAAAATATGAAATTCGGTATAGTGTCTAATTTTTATTGTCGGCCTTTGAAATAGACACTAGTTGATAGGATTTGCCAAATACTGCATTAAAAAATAGTGCAAGTATGCATGTAATAAAATTCACATGAGTAGATTTCTTATACTTCCTCCGTTCTAAAATAAATGAAACACTTATCATTATAGGTTGTTTTAAAATAAATGAAACATTATTTTATTTGGCATTGACTTCTCTATCTCTCTTCGCATTACATGAGTCCTTCTTTTTCTTTCTCTCTATCTCTCTCCTCTCCTAAATCCCCGTACCA
Organism: Beta corolliflora; assembly: GCA_947648045.1. Classification (NCBI taxonomy): domain Eukaryota; kingdom Viridiplantae; phylum Streptophyta; class Magnoliopsida; order Caryophyllales; family Amaranthaceae; genus Beta; species Beta corolliflora. Next base: position 143,008 of record CANSZD010003087.1, on the reverse strand, counting down.
AGGTCCTATATTTCTATTAAAACAGAACGGATGAAGTATGAGAAAATATGAATAGAGAAATTATATTGCATTTAAGTGAAAAATCCATTTTTAAGATACTACATGATATGACTGTTCTTCCTGGAAATATAATATTTTCTAAAGATCATTAATTATTAAAATAGACGGTTGAATTTTTTTTGAATAGATGGTCTAATTTTAACATAAAATTAGACGAACTCAAGCCTTCATTCTCCTAACAATCTCATTCCATCTCACTCTAACCCGACGTTGTACCTAGATATCTCGTACTAACCTAGTCATCCATTTTCTTCTTCTTCCTTTGTTTACCTTCTAATCTAGAACTACAACAAATAATTTTTAAAAAATAACAACAGTCTTACCAAATGGATCAAACTAGTCATTAAATAGATTAAAAAAATGTGAGAACTGAATGATTCAAATTGGTCGCTAAATAAATTAAACTAACTATTATATCGAAAAAGTTAGTCCATAATAGTGGGTTTGAGGCTCATGGTGCACACGTTCGTATGGTGAGGAAGGTGTGCACATGTACATGGCTAATAAGTCAAATGAACACATGTACATGGCTAACAAGCCAAATAAACATATGTACATTTTTGTTAGAACATGTTTATTGATATTGGTTTTTATGTTCATAACCTAGTACTAGTATTTGATGTTCATCGTGCGCACCTTCCTCACCCTACGGACGTGTAATGTGCAGGGCTTAGCTGTCGTACGATCTTTCCCTAACTTGGAGGGAAAGTTGGAGGGAGAAAGAGAGAGAATGAGTGGGGAGGAGTTACCGACGAAGGAGGCAAGCGTGCTTCGAGGGCACGAAGGCGGCGTATTAGCAGCCCGTTTTAATGGCGACGGAAATTACTGCTTGAGTTGTGGCAAAGACCGTACTATTCGCCTTTGGAATCCTCACCGTGGCATTCACATCAAAACCTACAAATCTCACGGTCGTGAAGTCCGCGACGTCCACGTCACCTCGTACTTTCTCTCTCTTCTATCTCTAAACTTTTGGGTTTCTATATTTCTGTCAATGGGTATGTTTTTGGCAAATCATTCTGTTTTTTTTGGGTTAGAGAGCGACTAAGCGCAGTCATGTAGACGGGTTTGTTCCAAGACCACCCCGTAAGATTTTATCAATTAAGCTAGATGACAAATAATTTTAGCTTAATAGTTTTAGGGATGACTCTGGGTATTGGATTTACTGGGCATGTGGGTATTGTCAGTGTGATTGAGTGGGGTTGAAAAGCGTAGTTATGTAGATGGGATTTGTTCTTAGGTCTTGGATACGACCTTGTAAGATTTTACCAACTGAGCTAGATGATAAATAATTTTACCCTTATTAGTTCTAGGGGTGACTTTGTGAATTGTAGTTACTAGCTAGTAGCTAGGAAGTAAGGGAGATTTTGTTGATGGGATTTGATGGGCATGTGTGTATTGTCAATGTGATTGAGTGGGTTGAAAAGCGCGGCTATGTAGACGGAATTTGTTCTCAAAGATTTTACCAACTAAGTTAGATTACAAATAACTTTACCCTTATTAGTTCTAGGGCTGACTTTGTGAATTGTAGTTACTAGCTAGTAGCTAGGAAGTAAGGGAGATTTTGTTGATTGGATTTGATGGGCATGTGTGTATTGTCAATGTGATTGAGTGGGTTGAAATTATCTTCATCATGAGTTTATGTTGATTATTTTGTAGTTAGACTATCTTTATATTAGAATGCTTTCTTTGTGAATGCTTTATATCCAATACCAGACTTGAATGCTGGCAAAAGATTTGTGTGCACTGTCCTCTTTATACGTATGTGTGTATGTACTAATTTGCGCATATAATGCACTTTCTCTTTGATAAGTTCTTTAAAATTAAATTAGACTTTTGTCTTAAGATGAATCAAACATGACAATGAGGCATTTATGTTGGGATAATCTATGAATTATCTCCAAACAACTATGGCGCACTTGAATGGTATTATTACTGTACATCTCTAGATGATCAATTTTAATTTTGGATAAGTTTAACATATGTCTCTAAAACCTTTATAGCATCAAGTAGAAATTCAACTTCAAATCCCCCTGTCCCCCTGTTTATTCAATGATACTTTCAGCTGCCTTTTACTATGTTGGAAGTTTTTTAGTGGAAAGATGAGCTCAAAGTTGTGAAATCGTACATGTGACTTGATGACGCAGCCATTAGGAAGACCTAAGTTCATATCTTCATCTAACTTTTTTTTTTGTATTTATGTGTTTAGACTTAGGTGAGAAGTTGTTTATATTAACTGAAATAATGTTATAAGGTTTTCATGTGATTGAAGATATGCCATTTTTGGAACAATTTAAAGACATTCTCAGCTTGGGTCCAAGGATTTCATCTGTCGTGTAAATACACTACTTCTTGATTTGCTAACCAATCATCAATGTCTAACTCAGGGACAACTCAAAGCTTATATCATGTGGTGGTGACCGTCAAATCTTTTACTGGGATGTATCTACTGGTCGTGTACTTCGCAAGTTCCGCGGACATGATAGTGAGGTTAGTTGATGCTCATGCTTTGTTTATCTAATGGCATTAGCAGTGCAATGATTTTGTCAAACAGACACCTTTGACTAATGCTTCATGAAGGTAGTAAAGTAAATTCTGCTGGCTTTTGTGTTGTTCTTTGAGGTAATCATATTTAGTTTTCAAAAAGAAAAGCAATGGTCACAGTTTTAAACGTTCCAAGATATTGGTTGCAACTTGCAAGTTAAAACACGGAACTTTCATATGCACTGACAATGTGTTATTAAAAATATAAATGGCAAAGATGTGTTAGAGAATTTGAGAAAACAAATGTTGCAGAAAGTTTTTAGGAGTTGAAAGGTTCAATATCTTTTGGTTTTTATTACATTAATTATTTTATAAGTGGCTTTTTATATGTTTGCACTATTAATTTATTGCGTTGTAGCAGGTAGTTCTGTATTCTAGATCGAGTTCATTCATCATACACCCGAATGTACCATGTGCATGGTACACCCAAAACTTATTTTTGCTCCTTTACTCATTTGGAACTCTCCTTTTTTAGTACATTTTGCTCATTTGGATGATTTCAAATGAGCAATGAGCAAAAAAATAGCCTTGGGTGTACCATGTTCATGGTACACCCGGGTGTATAATACAATTTTTGTTTTAGATCAAGGGTCTTATGGATTTTTACAAGAGTTGTTGCGTACACTTGACCTCCCCCCCCCCTCCAGGCCTCCACACACACACACACACAGTAGCTGGGGTAATATCTTTGTCTCTTTTTATACAAGATTTTTTTGTGGAGTCGAATGCGTGATTCTTCTCTCTTTGCGGGCATATCATGGTATCTCTTGTTTCTACTCTCCTGCTTTGCCGCTTCTGGCTGTCTATATATAAGGCTTATGAACCTTGTCAAATGCATGTGTTGTTCCTTTGAGATGTAACCATAGCTTCAGAGCATGAAGATCAAGAGTGTTGCAGAGCTTTAATGGAGCTTGGCAATAACATAGAAATATTGTTGTCAAATCCTCCTCTTTTTAGCTTACTCAAATGTTGTGCTATAAAAAAAAATCTATTCAGCATGCATATGGAGTAATAAACTAGATTCAAGGTTCTCTCAACCCACAAAAAAGGAAAAAGAGAAGCAGCTTAACTTCAAGGTTCGCTCGTCTATCTGGTGATACTATAGCAAAGAAGAGGTGGAGATTGGTAGTTTAGGATTCGAAGTGTCGTAGGATTCTCTCTGTTGTATGCCCATTCAGGAGGGATTTCACAATAGTAATTTGACCTCATCTTGCATATTGTTAAGTATGATTGTGCATTTTTATTTGAGTTTGTGATTATATGTTGATTTTTGAAACCTTTGGAGCTAATGCGAAATGGAGCTTTGGGTTGTACTTCCATTTTTTAGTTTCTGGTGGGTTTTAGGAGAATAAGTTTGAGGTTTGAAGCATTTGAAATTTCGACGTGCTTTTGTATTTCCTTGAGGAAGTTACAGTGAGAGTCTTCATAATATGAAATTAAAGAGCTAGTGCACTAAGAGCTAGTAATGTATCCAAAGAGCTAGAGCTTAATGGTCCAGCACTGCTTTTAAATGATTGGGGAGTCAATAGTTCCGCAAACAATTCAGGAAACCTTGTCTTAGCAAGATGGGGTGTGGGTAAGAGATTGCATGGGAAGCTTATTAGTGCAAATGATATTGCTTATAGCTATTCTTCTTAGACCCAAGAACGAATACTGTGTGTGCTCAGACCTAGCTATTTTCAAGGAACTATGTATAGTATCCTATAATTTGAACTATCCAAGTATCATATCATATGTAGGTGTCTGAATTATGATACTGGTGCTTCAGCCTTGTAATGAATTAGTTTTTGGTACTGTGGAAGATAGACAAGATACGATCTCGTGGCTATCTTTACGGAGTTCATCGTGTAGATGGCTCATACTTCGTGACTCATAAAATTTATCTGATTCTACCTGTTTGGGAACATAGTTTGAGTCCTTGGTTTTAGGTCCGTATCATGCTGAATTTTTCCACTATGAAAAGTTTTCAAATCGCACTTGGAGAATATTTTGAAAGTGCAAATCACTGTTCTTACAGTGTCTGTTATATAGTACTTCAATGTCTTCACTGGTTTCCCTATGTCCCTAAATAAATCAACTGCGTCAACGCCTTTGCTTAAACATCACGTCATATGTTTCTGCAATTGATATCTTGTTTTTTGCTTCATGCACGGTAGAAATGTATAACTCCTTATCTTTCCAGGTAAATGCAGTGAAGTTCAATGCGTATGCATCTGTTGTAGTATCAGCTGGGTATGATCGTTCTGTGCGGGCTTGGGACTGTAGATCTCACAGTGCTGAACCAATTCAGGTTGTCCCCCTTTTTAGTGGATTGTCTTCTCTTAAGAATGACGCATTTTAGTACTTGATTTGCTTCTGTGCTCTAAATGATGTTTGGGAACTTTAGTTCGAAAGGCTTCTATTTGATATTATTGACATAGATGTTCAAGTTTATGATATTCCAGATCATCGACACTTTTCAAGACTCTGTAATGTCAGTGTGTTTGACGAATAGTGAAATTATCGCTGGAAGTGTTGACGGAACTGTCCGAACATTTGATATTCGAACTGGTAGGTATGTGCATTGACTGAATCAAGTTGTTGCCAGTAGGAACTAACTTAAAATGCTAGTAAAGAGGTCCATATTTTCTTCTTGGAAAAAGCTGAGATATCCTATCTGGATATATACAGGGAACTATCTGATAACTTCGGACAACCTGTCAACTGTATATCATTGTCTAATGATGGTAACTGCGTATTAGCAAGTTGTCTGGATTCTACATTACGTCTTCTCGACAGGTATGTTACATTCCTCTTGTTGGTAGAAGGCTTGAACTGGAAAATTTTCCCTACCAATGCATTAACTGACTATATAATGATAGGTCTTCTGGTGAGCTACTGCAAGAATATAAAGGTCATGTGTGCAAGGTGGGCATGCTATCTTTCACTTCCAACGCAAAGTAGTCTTAGTTCAAGTTTAAGCATTTATCATACTCTACGTACATTATTTTTTAATTAGCCATATTTTTGGAACCTCTTCACTCATCACTGTAATTTATTTATGTAAGGTATGGTTTTTTCAGATCTAAGGTCTTGATATTTATCTTTTTCTTTTTTCTTTCCGGTGTTTGTCCATTAGTCATACAAACTCGACTGTTGCCTTACCAATAGTGATGCTTATGTGACTGGTGGATCCGAAGATGGTCATATTTTCTTCTGGGATTTGGTGGATGCATCTGTTGTGTCAAGATTCCGAGCTCATGCCTCAGTGGTAATGTTATCTAGCACATGCCTATTCTTGCTTGTGCTTTGTGTCAATCTTGTTTCCATGGAAAATGCCTTTTGGTTATGTGGTTTTCAACTGTTGATATTGAGATATTGCAATCTGATGTTCTTGAGCTGGAAATAGGACTATAATGAATATCGTCAACAATGCTTCCTCTCAAGTGCACCAAGTGTTTAAGCTCTGCAAGTGGCTTTTTCACACTAGATATAAGCTTTTTGGAATTGAGAATGATATGTCCTTCCCTTTCGCTCATCCTTTAGTTAATTCTAATGAATACTTGTTGGTTGAACCCATCAGTGGCACTGAATGTAGAACAAAAGTTAAGGAGAGTTGACATTGTGAATGTTAAGGAGGACTTGATAGTAAGTTTATTTTGTTTCTGTGCTCATTAGCTACAAGCTCCAACACCGACTGAAGTGTTATTCTAGGTTCCTCTAAAACCTTTATGGGAACAGGACGCTTCATGAGCACCATAGTTGCTCGTGGGTGTTTTTCTTACCTTCCCACCATGCTTCTGAAATTTTTATTTACTACATGTCATATTATTTGTCCACTTACCTAAGTTTTCTCGTTCGTGGTCAATTTATATAGTGCCTATTGCTTTATTTTAATATCCAATACAATGTGCCTATTGCTTTATTTTAATATCCAATACAATATTCGAATAGGAATGCAATTATATAGAAACTCATTAACTTGTGCGCCTAATCGTATAAGGTTGTCTACTTAGAATGGAGAGAGTTTTGACAAGTAATTTTTGCATATTATTTCTTTTTGGATGCAAAGTAATTTTTTCATAATTATGGCCATGATTGAAGTTCTGCTGATCTTGTGCGAACTATCTATGCCTTTTAATCTTTGCGATGGATACTGGTAATTCTAGAAAGTCAAATAAGTATGGCAACCTTAGCATCAAATCAGACACCATATTGGGCTATATATTGAATGTTAATATTTCTAGTCAATGAAGATTTACTGCCTTATTTATACTGTTGTGTTAGATGTGCGTATATATAGCAGTGTATCAGATGAACAATTCAGATATGTTAATTTTGTAAGTATATTTACTCAACATGCTATACTTAGTTACTTACTGATGAATTGACGAGGCCTTTTCCACTATGTCACCAGGTTACAAGTGTAAGTTATCATCCGAAGGACGACTGTATGATAAGTGCCTCTGTTGATGGAACCATCCGTGTCTGGAAAACATGAGAACCACCAAGGCACCAACCAGCATAATAACTCTTGAGTCCTACCGGTATTTGGCCCTGTGATCCTATGTGTGATGTATTCTCGTAGTATCTGAACAATTCAGATATGTTGATTTTGTAAGTATATTTACTCAACATGCTATACTCACTGATGAATTGACCAGGCCTTTTCCACTATGTTACCAGGTTACAAGTGTAAGTTATCATCCGAAGGACGACCGTACGATAAGTGCCTCTGCTGATGGAACCGTCCGCGTCTGGTGAACATGAGAATTATCAACCAGCATAACTCTGAGTCCCGCTGGTATTGGCCCTGTGATCCTATGTGTGTTGTATTCTCATAGTTTTGTCTCAAAAACATCTATACGGGCAATGAAGTCCGTTTTTTTCGATTCTATTGTTGTCATTATGTCACCTACTCTCTCTGTGTCATAACTAGGCTGCAGCTTGGTGTAGAATTTCTCTGGATGTTCCTAGTAAATTATTTAGAATGAACTCCCGTCGATTTGAAGGATTATGATGAGAGTTAAGGGTTTCATATAAACTCAGTATAAATGTAAAAGAGTATTGAAGTGCTAATTTAATCTGGGATACTTTGTATAAGTAGGAAGTAGTGTGATTTCTACACTAATGTTCAGTTTATACTTAGAAGTGATGCAATAAAATCTTCATATTGTTGAGCTCAGAAAGTTGAAGGAAGTGGGAAAAGAACTTTTAATAGAGTGAGTTAATCTCGAGTTGAGCTTTTAGCTCAATGACCCCCCAAATAGGTGTTCGGCTCAAACCCAAGATGAGCTTCAACATTTAGTTATTTCTAATTACTTTAAATTTGTTTTACAACGATGTTATAGATTCTACCATTCTACTGTCTAAAAAATAAATAATTAAAAATGATAATTATTATAAAGATGATCAATTCAATTATGAGTTTGATATTTACTCATTAAAGCATGATGTCGAGTTTTGATCAAGTTGAATTTGAGTAAGTGAGACACTCCTCTCCTCTCTCTCTTTTTCTTTGCCCTTTTAGTAATATAGTAAGGGCTTGTTCTCTTCGGCATAACTGAACTGAATTAAATTATAACTAATTAATAGTAATGATTATCATTTAGGATTCTGAACTGAAAATAAGTTGGGGAGAACAGGCCCTAAGTAAGATGGAGATCAATCAATTCATAACAAGATTTCAATTAGTGATTTTAATTAAAACCTTTTATACATATCGAACCAACCAAAGTGATTTCATGAACCTCAATAGCTCGTCTATCTAGTGGGTATCTAAACTGGTTTAGCAAATCATAGTCCCAACTTGACAAAATTCCATTTTTTGGGTAGGAATATAATTAAAGACTCTATTCCAAACAAATTCATACCACAAGGCAAATCAATCAAATTTAGAAGCTGAGATTTCTCTTTCGAACATATCTCCATCACATGCCAAACAAGAGATTGTAAATCTATTGATGATTCCCAAATCCCAACTACTAATTCCTTTATTTTATAATATATGTATTCTCAATTTCATGTACCATATATATACTTTATGACCAAGATACACCATAATGTACCAAGCAAAGCTTGGCCGAGTGGTAAAAGGTTTGGCCTTATGACTTTGAGGTCATGGGATCAAACCCCCACTAGGGGCTCTTTGGGGGTGAGGTTTCCCTTACCATTCCCCCTCCTTCCAAGGAGTCTGACCTGCAAACCTGACTGATTGTACCTGTGCGAGGTGTCAGTTCAGTAGGGTCTTTTCATCTTACCAACCTTAAAAAAAAAAACACCATAATGTATACTAAATGAAGTAGGTCTTTTGGTCAACATACACGCAGAAAAAGAAGTCTCATTTCTTGGCTACGAATAAGTCTTTTAAGGGGTAAGGAAAAATAAAAACAATTTTGAGGAACATGCAGAGACACACACAGAGGGAAAAGCAAAAGCCATTAAATTTATACCTACTTGGTGCCTAAGAATTGAGTTAGAACTACTTGGTTCTTTCTTTTCACGTCGTTTTTGTTTTCCCAAAGTGTAGTACTTCATGTTAGATTAAAGCTATAAAGAAAAGGCCGAATCTAGAAAAAAAAACACATCATTCATATATAGGAGTAATCATCTTGTAGTTGTGTACTAATTTCTTTTTAGTAATGTTGTAATTGTGTGATTATGATACTTTCTATTATATTAGTAACCATTACTTCTAAATCTAGGGAGTGAAAAAACTTACTTTGTTAACTTGAATGGGCGAAAAATAAAGAATAAAGACACGTGTATCATGTCATTACTCCTTAAAATTATAAGTAATTTTCATTTTACACTCCCTCTTTTATATAGGTAGTTAGATTAGATTATATATAAACTAGTGTGTTGACCCGGGCATTGCCCTGGGTGTTACCTTTTTTCTTCTTCACAATTGATATGTATTTTTTCCACTCTTGTAAAAATTAATTTAAAAAAAATCTAACATTTAATTTACTTTATGTTTGCAATGAATAAATAACATTATGTTGATTTATGAAGCACTAAAAAAAGTTGGTTGAGATGGTAAGGACAAACTTCTCTTTGCAAAAGATCGCATATTCAAATCTAGTGGCAAACAATATTTATTTTGTAAGATGACGTAACGATCTACATGGCACATAAGATGACGTGACAAAGCTACGTGGCGCATATATAGTGAATAGTACCACGTGGCACCGTTCCTTTGATAGGAACACCTTTTAATATATAGTAAGTATAGATAGATGGTGTTAATTAAGCTACTAGTAAATTAAACTTTGTGAATATTTAATCTCCCCTATAATAAAAGAAACGTATAAAACCCTATCAAAACAAAACAAAAAAATACTTTCATTTAAGGTGGTTGAGGCTTATCCCACACCCATATATTAGTTTGGGAAAACATTTTAAAGAGTTACTATATCGGAGATTAACCTGCTAGTAAAACACAAAATTGTTCAACTTTATGCACCTAATGGTATACCCACTAGTGCTCAGCAAAACTTTCCGAAAAACCGATCCGGAAAATTTCATACCTGAACCAATAAAATTTACCGGATTGGGTATCGTAACCGATCTGAAATATTTATGGGTACATGTTAAGATAATATTGGGTACCCGAATTATCTGATAATCATCTATTATGGAATGAACTTGGAGTGTTAAGAGTTTAATGTATTTTCCTTACTTCATTAATTAGACTAAACACTATATATACAAACTAGACTAACACTAATGTTGGGCCACAAACATAAACAAGCCCAAGCCTAATATACAATATTTACATTAATCCAATACTTCCCCCGAGTTGGAGCGTAGAAGATCACAAATGCCCAACTTGCGAAGAAGAAAAGAAAATTGTTGGTGGCCTAAAGCCTTAGTAAAAATATCTGCCAATTGCAAATTTGTGGGAACATGAGAAGGACTAATAGTACCATCTTGAATGGCATCGCGCAAAAAATGACAGTCCACCTCAATATGTTTAGTACGCTCATGGAAGACCGGATTCTTCGCAAGATACAAAGCCGATTGGCTATCACAATAGAGATTCATGGCCTTAGGATGATCAATACCAAGACTAAGCAACAACCCCTTCAACCACTTTAGTTCACAAGTCACAGAAGCCATAGAGCGATACTCAGCTTCAGCAGAAGAGCGAGAAACCGTCACCTGTTTCTTGGTTTTCCAAGAAATAGGGGACTGACCAAGAAACACCAACCAACCGGACAAAGACCGCCTAGTAAGAGGACAACTCGCCCAATCGGAGTCGCACCAACCAGACAAAGACAGATTACAAGAAGAGTGGAGAAGAATTCCTTGACCAGGACACCCTTTTAGATAACGAACCACACGAAGAGCGGCATCCCAATGATCAAGTCGTGGTGTATGAAGAAACTGAGACAAAATGTGTACAGAATATGCCAAGTCTGGTCTAGTGAAAGCCAAATAAATTAGGCGACCAACTAACCTGCGATACTGCGCAACATTAGAGAGCAAGGGACTCGTGGAACGAGCAAGCTGATGATTTTGCTCCATAGGAAAACTGGCAGGCTTAGAGGCAAGCTTCCCTGCTTCAGAAATAATGTCAAGGGTATACTTATGTTGACATAGATATATGCCTTCTCAATTACGCGCCACCTCAATACCAAGAAAGTACTTCAAAACTCCAAGATCTTTCATATGAAAGCAAGTACTCAAATATTGTTTGAAGTCAGACAGAGCAGCGGAATTATTCCCAGAAATAATTAAATCATCAACATAAACAAGAACATTCAACTGAACCTTACTCTGGTGGAGAGTAAACAATGAGTAATCCGAATAGGATTGCTGAAAGCCATACTTCTTCAGAGAAGTTACCAACTTGGCAAACCAACACCGAGGGGCTTGTTTTAAGCCATAGAGAGACTTACGCAACCTACATACCTGTCCAGGCTTACCACCTTGAAAACCAGGTGGCATTTTCATGTACACTTCTTCTGATAGATCACCATGCAAGAAAGCATTGTGCACGTCCATCTGATGCAACTCCCAATTTTTGGCAGCAGCAACCGCTAGGAAGGCACGAACTGTAGTCATTTTAGCCACAGGTGCAAAAGTATCTGTGTAATCGATGCCTGCGACCTGGTGGTTGCCAAACACAACCAAACGAGCCTTGAGACGTTCAATACTACCATCAGAGTTATACTTCACCTTGTAGACCCAACGACTACCAAGAGCCTTCTTTCCAAGGGGAAGAGGCTCCATACTCCAAGTACCATTATCCTCCAACGCCTGAATTTCTTTCTGCATCGCCTCACGCCAACCAGGATCCTGCATAGCCTCTTGAAAGGATCGGGGTTCTGTACCTGTTGAAATAGCTGCAAGAAAATTTCTGTGTCCCATAGAAAATCGGTCACAATTCACAAAGTGTGCTATAGGATAAGAGATACCTGAGGAAGGATGTGGAGTAGATGAATGAGAGGTAGGAGACGGACTCAGCTTGCGAACAGTATTAGTAACATAGTCACGTAACTTGACAGATGGAAACTTCTGTCTCTTGCCTTTTCCGTGTTCACCACCAACACTAGGAGTGGCCACCGCCTCCTCCCTCAACTCAGAAACAACCCCACCACTATCAACTCCCTCAAGGCTAACACCACTACCGTCAACACCCGGAATAGCACACTCATCACCCCTCACGCCCTCCATAACAACCGAAGGCTCACCCTCATGGGCAGGAAGGGGATTATCAGGCACATCATCATGACCAACATATTCATACAAGACATCATCATCGAAAGGAGCAAAATTAGTAGTGCTAGGCAAAGTAGGTTGAGAAGAAAGAAGCGAGACAAGGTGGCAAAAGGAAACTCATTTTCATAAAACTTCACATCACGGGAAACAAAATAATCACCAGAATCCAAGTCATAGAGCTTCCAACCTTTTTGGCCATGAGGATAACCAACAAAAATACATCGTCTACTCCTACTCATAAATTTGTCCTGTTTGACCTTTTGATTGTGAGCATAACATGGGCACCCAAAAATACGCAACTCAGTAAATGAAGGTGGTTGCCCAAATAGAAGTTCATAAGGAGTTTTATAATCAAGTAAAGCGGAGGGAGTTCTATTAAGAATATATCCTGCAGCCAATGTACATTCCCCCCAAAATTCTATGGGCAAGTGAGCTTGAAACCTCAAAGCTCGAGCAACATTTAGAATGTGACGGTGCTTTCGTTCTACCCTCTCGTTTTGTTGCGGAGTACCAACACATGAAGATTGAAACAAAATACCATTTTCAGCAAAATAATCTTTCATGCAATTAAATTCAGTGCCATTATCACTACAAACCACCTTAACTTTTGCATCAAACTGTCTCACAATCATGGCAAAGAAATTTTTAAACATCTTAAAAACTTCAGTCTTGTCAAGCAAAAGAAATATCCACACAGCTCTAGAATAATCATCCACAATAGTTAAGAAATAATGAGCACCACAAGAGGAAGGTGTACGATAAGTCGATAATGCCCCCAAAGATCACAATGTATCATCTCAAAACAATAACTTGCTCTACTGTCACTAAGAGGAAATTTATTTCGAGGTTGTTTAGCTTGATGACACACACCACAAGCTTTATCCAAAATAATACTAGAGCTAGTAATAAAAGGAAGAGACTGCACTACTTTATCTGAAGGATGACCAAGTCTTTTATGCCACAACTCCGGAGAAGCCGACCCATCCACACTCAATGCTTGAATCTTTGGAACATCACGAAAATAGTAGAGTCCATCTCTCCTTTCACCTACTCCAATCAGGTTCCTCAAGTGTCGGTCCTGTATAACGCACAAACTTTTAGTGAATTGTACAACACAATTTAAATCATCAGCAAGATGGGTAACAGAAATTAAATTGCAATTCAACTTAGGTACATAGAGAACATTTTTAAGCACTAAACCCGGTGCCAAGTACACACAACCATATTTTGTAGAGGACGTCGTGTTACCATCTGGAAGCCCCACTGGACATTTCACCATATCTTTCACTTCACTCAACAATTTTAAATCACTGGTTACGTGATTAGAGGCACCCGTGTCGATAATCCACGGAACGTGAGAGAACTTACCAATGAGGCGTTCATCATGATTTTTGACAGTGGAATTACCAAGCATATCAAGGAGTTTTTGCCACTGTTGTGACGTTATCCCCGGCACTATTGCTTCAGTCGCATTAGAAGTGCTTACAGCACCTACTGCTTCACCGACATCACCAGCAACACAAGCACGAACTTCAGCACCTGTCCCACGAGCTGCTGTACCGCGAGGCCCGCGACCGCGGCCACCACCACCTGAATGTCGTCCACCACCAGAACCGCGCCGACCCCGTTGTTCCCGTCCATCAGGGAACCCGTGTTTTGACCAACAATAATCCTCCTCATGCCCACGTCGGTGACAATAGGCACAAACAAGAGTGGACTTATCTGTGTTAGCATCAAACCGACGCAAACCTGGTTGAGATGAGAGTGAAGACTGAACAGCCAAGGTCATGACATCATCGCGCTCCGCCGTGGTTCGCGTCACGGACTGCAACCTTTCTTCTTGAAGGAGAGTTTGATATGCTCTATCAAGAGTGGGAGGAGGGTCTTGAGAAAGAAGGTTGGAGCGGACATAACCATACAATTCAGCATTAATACCATAGAGAAAATCATGTAGACGATCTTCGTCGACGCGAGATTGAAACAACACATCCAAGCCACAAGTACAGTGACCACACGTACATCTTGGCAAGGGATTATACGTGGCCAATTCATCCCAAAGAGGTTGGAGAAGACCAAAATAATCGGCAACCGTCATATGCTTCGTTTGCTTACACTCCGCTAAAGCAGCTTTGATTTGTTGTTTGCGTGGCCCATTACCAATGTCAAAGCGACGCTGCAGAGCATCCCACAAAGGTTTGGCTTCTTCAAAATAGGGTAAAGTCTTCCTCACAGATGGATCAATGGTGTTAAGGATCCATTGAACCAACATGGCTTGGAGACACCGCCAATCCAGTAACTTCGTCGAGTCAGTAGGTTTAGTGATGGTTCCTTCAAGAAACTCAAATTTCCGTCGGGCCAAAAGAGATAATCGAAGAGAACGAGACCATTCTTCGAAATTATTTCCACGAAAAACTACAGGAGTAATGATATTACCTGGACCATCATGAGATCCTAAATAGTACGGAGAAGAGGGGTCGATTTTGGCATCACTACCACTGCCAATACCGCCACCACTACCGCCGACGTCTCCACCACCGCCAGCCATAGAAAAACAAAGGAAGAGAATGAGTAAGATCAGTGTGCCCTAACTTAGGCCTGATACCATGTTAAGAGTTTAATGTATTTTCCTTACTTCATTAATTAGACTAAACACTATATATACAAACTAGACTAACACTAATGTTGGGCCACAAACATAAACAAGCCCAAGCCTAATATACAATATTTACATTAATCCAATAACCGATCTGAAATATTTATGGGTACATGTTAAGATAATATTGGGTACCCGAATTATCTGATAATCATCTATTATGGAATGAACTTGGAGACTTGCGTTCAAATAACACTTCAAATATATGAAAATTTTATGGATTAAAAAAATTAGAATTTTTTTTTCTTTTGTATACGGCATCATATAGTGGAAATAATGGGGTAATGGTAGTAATTTGTGACTAGAGCTGAATAATATTATAACAACTAAATTAAGTTTTCAATTTTTGGTACAACGAGTATCTGATATCCGATCCGGAAAAATGAGTATCCGAAGTTCGGGTGCCCGGACCTTATTGATTCGGTTTATGGATATCATATTTAGAGCTCGTTTGGTTCACTATTTTTAGGGTCCAAGAAACGGAATCAATTACCGATTCCCTTTCTTCATGCTTGGTTAAACCCCTCACCAATCCATTACCATTAATGGACTCCCCCAATTTGTTACTTACCCCTCCCCCTCAAGTAACAAAATCCATTAGTTGATGATAATGGTTACCATTCCATTTCCATTCCATAGGTTGAACCAAACACCCAATAAATGTAACCATTTTTATTACCATATTTTCCTCCTTTATCTGTTTCCATTCCCTTTCCATTCCAAATCTTGAACCAAACGACCCCTTAGGGTCTGTTCTGTTCAACTTATTTTGTCTTATCTTATCTTATAAGATCTTATAAAATCTTATCTGATCTGATCTGATCTTATCTTATCTTATTTTATCTTATCTTATCTTATAAGATAGTTTATTGAGTGTGTCTAACATCTTATTTTATCTGATCTGATCTGATATTATCTTATCTTATCTTATCTTATAAAATCTTATATAAGTTAAAATAAGTTGAACAGAACGGACCCTTAGTGTTATTAGTTACCGGATACTCAATATTGGTTCGAGTACCCAACCCATTCTCAGCCGTAATACCTACAAAGTTATATCGAGATTTGATTCAACTCGATTAGTTGCGATAAGGTGTATTATAGAATGATCTTTAGGTTTATAAAGTGTTAATTTCGTGATTATCCTTTTACGAAGTTCATATCAATGATTATTGCGAACGAAGCAAATTTAGATTAATGGAAGACAAATTTTCACTCCAAATGTAATCCCTAAAAACAACCAAAACCATCTATATGTTACATCACATGTGAATTATAAAATTGTCATAACAATAACTATTCCATGAAGAAATCTTCAAAGATCAAGGTGAACCATTATAACTTGTCACAAGAACACACTGATCATCTTCAAATCTAGAAGCTAGCAGTTCATAAATCATAATTAGAGCACAATTAACTTCATTATACACAATTCAAAAAGAACACTAATTAAAATCATGCCATTTTCATATAAAGTATTAATCAACTATCTCAAAACAAAATTAGCCTCAATATTATTAAAAATCAATCCCAAAATCAAAAACCTTAATTACAAAAGCATGAAGTGTATATTTACATTATTATTCCGTAATTAATCAACATTCAACAGGCTTAGTTAAACTATACAACTCAACAATAGAACGATACCTCCTATTTTTCTTTCTCATCAAATAACCTTCATCATCATCTTCATCATCTTCTAATTCTCCCGCCACAGGAAACCATACTATCTCGTTAATAATCTTAGCATTATTACGATCATCACAGATGATTTCATCTTCTTCTGGTTGGTACACCTTCTTGATATTATTATTAACAGCAGTATTATTAGCGTTGTAAAACTTTGAGTTACAACTGCTAGAGCTGCTCGTCGTTGTCGTTGTCGTCGTCGTCGTCGTTTCGCCTTCGCTAAGGTGCACGAGCTGCCGTGCAGCCTCCATGTCTAAGTCCGTCATCTCGGCCTCCATGATTTTTATGGTTTAATTATATTGGTGATGTTATATACTCCCTCCGTCTTCGAAAGTTCTTCCTACTTTGACCAGTTTAATTTCCTCTCACAAAAAGATTCTAAACATGAACAACAAAAGAAAACGAAGGGAGTACTATATAGTATGAATAATAATATGATGTTGTTGAATAAGACGGTGTGTGAGCTTGAGAAGAAAGATAAAGGAGGAAGAAACGTAGAAAATACAAGGAAGAAAATAAGAGAGGATGTATCGCATGTTTTGGGGAACTTAATTTTATATATGTAGGAAAGAGAAAATGAGAGGAGGTGGAAATAGGGATATTATTACACGCAAATAATCGTCTATTTTTTGGCCTAATTAAATGGGTTGTGAACACGTCATGTTATTTATACCGACTTTAATTCTGCCCAATTGTTTTACTAGCTTATCTATAAAACTTTCAAGCCAAGGCAACTTCTTTTAGCCAATTCTAGTATGATGACATCATTTTTTATTTTAATCTATTTTTTGTATCTCAAGAAAAAGTTTAATGAACATGGGAATGAGTATTATATTTGTGGGTTTTTTTAGTCAAATGATATGAAAAGGTCAAATTTTAACTGAAAAAATATCTTGTATTAATGTTGATCAATTGATAGGAATGATAGTAATAAAGACAATAAGAAAGGCAGATAAATGTTGTAAAAGTAAAACTATTTTCATAGACGTCTTGATTTTTACAGTCGTTCAACTTTTTTTTTTGACAGTCGTTCAACTTATAATTGAATCAGAGAGAACGATTTCATGTTGTTTTTTATAATGTTCATTGAAAAGTCGATAGTAAAAGTGATAGCACAAGGGGCATGTTTGGCAAAACTAGCGGTTTTATTAGCTGTTAGTTGTTGCAGTTGCAGTAGCGGTAGCTGTTGGGGGTAGCTGCTAGCGGTCTACTAGAAGCTGTTAGCGATTAGCGATTAAAGTAATTATTTAATTAGAAGTGTTTGTCAAAAGTAGCTGTTGAAATTGAAAAAGGCAATATAAATGAGATTTATTCTAATATAAAATGAACTACAACAATTTCATATGCTCATTCAATAGTTAAATTTAATATTTATTTTTTCAAAGAGCTTACACAAAAAAGAGTGTACGACTTTTTAATTGCTCAAGGAAATGTATAAGTTTAAGACTATTCAACCCTCAAAAAATTTATATTACCTATTAGTTAAAATGCTTGTGGAATGAGGAGTACAAAATAATGTGAAATATTAGTTATATACTTATATCTTATCTTTAAAATAAATATTTAAATCATATCCTTGCTATTGTTAAGAAAAAGCAATGAATTGCCATAAAATAAAGCAATTAATAAACAGAAAAAAGAAATTAAAAATATTGGTTAACATTTCTACCTTATGTTATTATATAGTATTATAGTGTTTATTTGCTAGACCGCTACCTATAAATCTCAAACGTTACTTGTGGTAACGTTCTACAACCGATACCCATAATCTACTCCAATCGCTACCCGCTAGTCCGCTACTACAACCACTACCTTACCAAACACCCATAATTTTCTTAAGTAGCGTTTTGATCTTGTCCAACCGCTACCCGCTACCTCAAACGCTATTGCCAAACAGGGCCAAGGTATCAATGTTGTTGTTCTTCGAGTAAAAGTAGTTATAATGAATTAGTCGTTCACTAGAATTTATGTATCGACACAAGTGACGCAAGCTTAAGTATTTTAAAATGTCTTAGCTTATGCGCACCTCAGTCTAATGAATGACTTGTCAGTGCACAAGTTAGACAAATTGAAAGTTTATATGAGCTAGGCTCACTATAAACTCTAATTGAAAAAATATTTTTTTCGTGCATAAACATATTGTAATTGTACAAGTCGGTTCATTGGTTCAACACGCGCGTGTCCCAAAGGTTCGGTTGTTTGCCGATTCAAGTGGTACGTGAGTTGGGTTTAGAACGTCGTGAGACAGTTCGATTCCTATATATCGTTGGTGTTAAAGGGAGAACTGCGAGGAGCCATGAAAAAGCTTGTCTTTGAATTCGCAGGTTCAAACTCCACTATATGCTCTTTTTATTAGAGCATTCTTCAAAATGTTTTGTTTGCTTGTGAGACTATTATACTACAGGTTGGCTTATTTTTACTTTGTAATTCCTTTGTTCTTTGTCATTTCAAATTTCTTCTTCTTTTCTCATTTCATTTGATTTATATTCATAAGTATGCTTTTCCTTGTTAATTGTAATAATGAGGATTCTTTGACAAATTGGTATAAGAAGACAACTCTAACGTTATATAAGTTTAACTTCTTGTTGAATTTATTTTTTTTCAGATTGAAATTTGAACAATACCATACCACTTCAAACCTCTTTTTGGCTCATTTTCCCCTCCTTTCTTTCTCTTTATGACATGACTACAAAAATCGTAAAGATATTGTATTATG
Organism: Beta corolliflora; assembly: GCA_947648045.1. Lineage (NCBI taxonomy): Eukaryota > Viridiplantae > Streptophyta > Magnoliopsida > Caryophyllales > Amaranthaceae > Beta > Beta corolliflora. The sequence goes on along the minus strand of CANSZD010003087.1, from coordinate 123,644 downwards.
AGGGAGGAAAATTTTAAGAAAAGGGAGCAAATAAAGGTCGAGAAGAGGAGGTATACACTTTTGGTGATGTTTAATCTGACGGAAAAGAATAACATTACTAAAAAAAAGTGAACTTCAGCAAATTTCCAACTTATGTGATATCTAGATAATATTATATTATACTGTACATATTTGTTAAAAAGTCCCTATATTCTACATCGATAATTCGTTGGAACATTTTTCTAACACAAATCTATTCAACATCCATCTATTTATATACCAATCTAACCATTGGGACCAAAATCTAATATCGCACTAGAAATATGGTTGTTTGGTAACTTGTAAGAATTTTCATGTTTGGAAGACCCATGGATTAACTTAACTTTTTCTCTAGTCCCACAATCAACATTCTTGATTTTGAAAATTGAGATTTAAGATTCAAACTTCTCCCTTCTTTTTCTAATAAAGACACAAGTATGTAAGTGGGGCAAAACTTAATGTTGACTTGATTGACATAATTTGCTAGATTCCTCAATGTGTTTGTTCTTTCTTCTTTCACCTTCTGTTTTCTGATAAACATCAGTTTGTCGCGTTATCGAGTAATACCCCAAAATCCCCCCATTGGTCACTGGTCAGTGGTAATTATTGGTGACCAAGTCTTTCTACATTTGTGGCGTTTAAATTGGATCATTTACTAATTAGTCAATGAGACATAAGATCCTGGTATAGTTGTATACATACTAAAACCAGTAGAGAGTAGAGACTCTCTTATTATGTAGCCGAATTCAAGAACTGAGCTCAATTCAACATTATATAGCCGATATAATGCAAAACCTATAGATGAGTATTGTCAAGGCCGTCCGATACAATCTAGGGGCCCTATGTTAAATTAAACTAGCTTTCTAAGCACGCGATGCGTGCGATAGACAATTTTTTCATTGTGATATTTCGTAATGTCGAGTAGCTAGTTTTACTTGCACGTAATACATGTAGCGACAACTCATTATAATAGTTTAAGTTGATAATAGTTTTTTCAATAAATGTTCTGTTTTGTTCAACTCATTAGAAGTTATTTTCACCAAAAATAAGTTTAGATCAGTTCTTGATCTGACCTTATTATCCTTTATGTAATTAACTTGCACAAATTGAAATCATATAAACCCATTAAAATGGTCATTTCTTTACATGACTATAATGTTGTGAAAGTATATTGCTGATTTTTTATTTTTGCAATTTTTCCTTTTGATGGAAGATTTTGATATGCTTAAATGAATTTGTTATCTTTGTGTTTTTTTTGTAAACTTTTTTAGTCTCTCCGTTATTTTAACCTAAAATCTTAAGTTATTCTAATTGTAGTTTTAAAAAATGGCAAGTATTGGGATTGATTGATTACCCATTATTATTTTAAAAATTTAAACAAAATTAATGTAGTTAAAAAAGTAAGGGTAATATAGTCATTTATAATAGAAATTAAAAGGATTGGAAATTTTGGTGAATAGAAAGAGACAGAAGAGTCATTAATGGGCCTTTTTGGAGAACAGAGAGACAAAGCAAAACACCAGATAGGAATTACCCTCTTTGAATATGCATCCAACATCACACTCGACAAATTTGAAAGGAACAACCTGTAATTATGTTTAGTTTTTTTTTTATTTAACTTTTGGCGGACAACTAATAGAATGGACCCTTATGTTTTAGGGGCCCTGTTGCTCACTATGCACATGGCCTTAGCCTCCCTTGAGTATTATCGTTAAACCCATGAAGCTGTTGACAACTTTTAAGTGACTTACATATATATAATCCCTCCGTTCTTTTTTAATATTGACAAATGTTAAGTGATTTAGATATATACTCCTCCGTCTCTCAATAAACTTTCTATTTTTCCTTTTTACGTTTGCCAATGCACCTTTTGTATCATTAATTACATATTATTATAAATTATAAAAGTTTAATTTTCGTAATGTATACAATGAGATGAATCAAACAAGACTTCACGTGACTATATTTTTTCTTATATAGTGGAGAAAAAATTGGAAGATTTTTAGCAATGGGAAGTATTATTAAAGGATGGAGGGTACTTCTAGTAGCTTTTGGATCCATGCAAACTACACGATAAAGTTTTCTTTTATGAATATGTTTAAATTCTAACATATTAAAGTGTACTTATATCTAGTCGTTACTTCTTATCGGAAAAATGATTGTGTTCAAAGTTGACATATTATAAGACAATAATTTTAAGATTTTATGATAGCTATGGTGTAACATGTTATATATAATTAGCGAAATATTAGAGATATAAAAGTAGTGACATAATTGTTTCATTTATGTACTAAATGTAAATTAATAAATTGAAAAACAAAAGACATCATCCAATACTGTAACAAAACGAAATGTGTATCTCAGCTATTTAAGTAGATAACTAGTTATTAGGTCCGAGTTATACCCCGGATAAGAAAAAATTTCATTTATTAATATAATACTTTATGATAATAACACTAAATACAACTTAGTCTAGTGGTTAAGACTTTAATATATGTACTTGAGGTCTCGGGATCAAATCCTATACTACGCAATTTCTAATTTTTTTTATTGTACATGGATTACATGAACTAAAACTCCCTAGGGAGAGCGCCACGTGACACAGTTTCTTGTTTATGCACGCCTTTTAGTATATTTGTATAGATGTATTTCATTTATATCTTACAGACAATTGCCCATTAAGAAACTTATATCGAGATTTTGGGCACTAAATCATTAAATTTTCAAATCTATACATATTGTAGTTTACATAAGGACAAATATAAAATAACTTCATAATTAATACTCCCTCCGTTTTCGAAAGTTCTTCCTACTTTGACCAATTTTCTCTCACAAAAAGATTTCAAATAGGAAAAACAAAAGAAAACACAGGGAGTATTAAAAAAGTGAGTGGCATAAAGTTTAATTAATTAAAATTATAAGGTTTTATCATCATATTGCAATATCTTTACGAAATTAATTTTCTAAATTTGAAAAACTATCATGTGACTATATACATTTTTTTTTTGTAAATAACTATCATACGACTATATACATGATTTTTTTGTAAATAACTAAAATACTCCTTTTGGTAAATATCATATTTTTCAAAAATTAAATCAGCAAATAATTTTCAACAACATATTCGTATTGTCTTCAGCCATGAACATTTTCCTATTTTACAACCAAATATAGGAGTGTTCATAAATATCTGACCCGTGATTCGGCCGATTTGATCCGAATTTTCAGAGACCCGATCCGCTTTTAAAGTTTTAGGATCGAATATCTGAAAAATTTCGGATTGGATACAGATTGAAATTTTATTTTCGGATATCCGAAATATGGAGATTTTTCGGTTTTTTCGGATATCCGATGATCCGAAACATATTTTATGAACTATCCCTTGGAAATTTGCAATTTTAGTTCTCGGATATCCGATGACCCGATCTGAAATTTCGGATATCCAATACAATCCGAAATTTTTCGGATTCGGATAACATTTTTCCCGAACCTAAATTTCAGATCAGGTCAAATGAACACCCCTAGCCAAATCATATAAACTCAACTTTTATTAAAAATTTAATAAAGCATATATATGTATACACGGTTTTTTAAAGAAAAATTAAAACACACCCTTTGACAAACATCATATTTTCTAAATTATTCTCAGCAAGAAGCATTTTTCCAATATCTGGCGAAATTAATGTCAACTATTATGAAATATGAAAATCTATAATTATATACTTCCGCCGTTTTTAAAATTTCCACATGTCTTTTTATTGTCAAAGTTGACAAAATTTGACTATATGTATATTCAAATGTAATCAATATTAATTATCAAGTGATATATTATTAGATTCGTCTCAATGTATTATTTTCAAATTACTTTCATGATTTTCGCTTATACGTAATCAATAGTATTAATGGTCAAAATTTGCATCAGCGACTATGAAAAAGATATGTTGCAATTAAAAAAAAGAATGGAGTAAGTATTAATGAAACATATATGCGTGGTTTATTAAAAAAAAATCAATCATTTTATTAATCACAATATTTTCTTAATTATATGATCTTCACCATATCAAATGTATATTTTACTTAATTGCTTGGTTTTGTAATTAATTATAACTAAGTTATACTCCCTTCGTTTCTTGGTCACTCAGTTCAAACTCCTCATCAGTGGTTTGTTCTACATGATCCTGTGTTCCTCTCTATCATCCGAAAGGATGTGTTAGGGTGGTCCTTTATTAGGGGCTAGCCTAGTTTTCTCTCCCGATCTCCGAAATAAACCGGGCCTCTCTCATGCTCAGTAAAAACATTAAAATTTTCATTCGAAACCTCATACTTATCTTGTTGAGAGAAAAGATACCAATCGACCCAGCCCAATAAAAAAAAACCTAGAACAAATGGTGGCAAAGTAAGGGCGTGTATAAACCTGCAACTATAAAAGTAGTCTCTAGCGTTTTAGGTCACTTCTCATTGTTTCTCCCGTCGCTGCACTCTGGTCCTCTCTCCTCCTTCGCATTTCTCTGTAATTTGCATTTCATTCTTCCAATTTATATTCTAATGAATAATTGTCATTTGTTCTTCTTGATTTTGATTATGTCTCTCTTTTTCCTTTTTTTTTTTTTTTGCACATATGGTTTGTAGATGAATTCACTTCTATGAAATAGATCCGTTTCTAAGTTTTTTTTTACTAGTAATTTTCTGATATTACTCACCATACGTTTGCAAATTTGAGATTTATTTGGTGAAATCGAGATTTAGCTAGGTTACTAAAACTTACACAACGTATTAATAATATTGGAAAATATAGTATTATTGGAATGATGTTTTGTTTCGCATGATTTACAGTTTTAGATTTTGAATTGGAAAAATTGTGCTCTTGATAGATTTACTTGAATTTGAATGTGCCTGTTAATAGAACTTTAGTACTAGATGTTTTTATTGTAGTTATTGATGTAATGTTGATGAAAGGGTATCAAGAGTTGGATTGTCATAATGAAATGGTTCAATTTTTTGGTTCACTTTCAATTCTACTTGATAAATATGAATATCAAATTATAATGATAAGATTATGTAAGATTGCAACAAGTGTCAAAAAACAATATATTGCATAGTGATATTTTTCTAACCGATAAAATTGAGATAAGCAAAATATCCTACGTTTATATAACTTTTGTTTTTCGGATTTTTCACCATTATCTTTGAATAATTTTTCGATTCACCATATATCCTCAACATTTTCAAAATTCATCATATAACCCCTAAATATGTCATGAAATGTAACCACCTTTAATAACTGACGGACGTTAAGAGTCTGTTCTCTTCGGCATAAAACAACTGAACTGAACTGAACTGAATTAAATTATAACTAATTAATAGTAATGATTATCATTTAGGAACTGAACTGAACTGAATTGAACTGAAAATAAGCTGGGGAGAACATACCCTAACTCCATCAACCATTATATTATTTGCTATTCCACATTAAACCTTTCATTTTTTTTTCTCCTACCTCTAACCATCAAGCTTCCTTATGGAGGTCGGCGTCTCAAATTGTCTATGTATGTACTGTGTACGGGGTGGGGTTGGGGGGGCTGTAGAAGAGTGATTATAGATCACTTAAAAGTAAAATACAAGAAGTTAATGAGGAACTAAACGTGACAATGTTGCACCACTAACATTTTTATCTAAAATGGCAATAATTCTGCTGGAATATGTTGAACGATGTTAAGTTAGTTTATTTGTTCGACAACACAAGTCGTCTATGAAAGATAATGACTCACCATAAAAGTTCGGGCACTCCCTTAAATTTTAACTAGCATATCTGATGAACTAGTAAAGAAATATAAAATAGTTTGTTAGGCCACCCAATTAAATTTTTGACTTGCAAGCCATCCAATAAATATAAAATAGTTTGTTAGGCCACCTTAAGTGAGTGGGATAAAAAATATCAGATGAACTAGTAAAAAAATATTACAACCTTTTGTCATTATTATTATTATTATTATTATTATTATTATTTATTGTTATTGTTATTGTTATTGTTATTATTATTATTATTATTATTATTATTATTATTATTATTATTATTATTATTATTATTATTATTATTTATAAAAAAACTAATATGAACCCGGTGCACACTAACTTAGTGTGCACACGATCCATTTCACGCGAGTTGTAATAATTACAACTTTCAATTTTTGCTGCGTTCAGTCTTCCACTCTTTCTCTCTCCTGATAACTTCTCTCTCCTCTGATAACTTCTCTCTCCTGATAGTGTATTTTGAAATGATATAGTGTATTTTGAAATAATATAGTGTATTTTAAAATGATATAGTGTATTTTGACATAATAGTGTTTTACTGTGTTTTTTGGCATGATAGTGTTGCATGATATAATGTATTTTGAAATGATATAGTGTGTTTTGACATGGTAGTGTTTTGCCGTGTTTTTTGGCATGATAATAGTGTGTTTTGACATGATATAGTGTATTTTGAAATGATATAGTGTAGTTTATTTGTATATTACACAAAATTATCATAATCGATCTTTATAGTGTTTGACATGATAGTGTATTTTGACATGATATAGTATATTTTGACATGATATAGTGTATGTTTGTTCTGAACAACTGTTTTTGTTAAAATTTTAGAGTGAGAGAATCTTATTGAAGAGATACAAAATCGCGGATTTTGGAAAGTGGGAGTGACTAGTTTGTAGCAGGGCACGTGCCTGGACCTGGTCCACACTATTTTTAATGTGAACCGGGTCCATGCAAGACGGATTGTATTATTTATTACTTTCATAGTTTTTTCTTTTATATATTGGAAACATTTCCTCATTAGAAAAAATATATAACAGTTGAATCAGTAGAGGAAATATTTATAAACTGACTTTACTCAAATAAGATTCCTTCACTAACCCATGAATACCAGTAGAACTAGCTCTCTCATCTTCTATATTAGAACTTTAAAGATCATCTTTTCCATATTTCTATCAATATCACAATGGTAATTACCATATCTAAATTATGAACTATGCATCATGATTGTCATCGATGGGAAAGCAAATGTCATCTGCTATTATACTACTTCATTTTATTTGAAGATTTCAAATTTTTCGGGATTAATATGGGGATGATGTTCTACATAATATAAAGGAAAAATTATTTTAAATAAGTCCACCTTTACGCGGTCTTCCCATTTTAAGTCTACCTTTTGATTATCCCTGATTGAGTTAAGCTTGTATGTTTGTTTTCTTCTATTGAGTTTTAAACTGTTTGTGACTTGTTTAGTAGGTTACTTATGATACATGTTACAATGTCCCACCCCCACCCTCGCCTGTTTTAGAAGAAGGGACTTGTAACACGTATTATAAATAACCTAATAAACAAGTCACAAACAGGTTAAAACTCAATATAAGAAAACAGATATACAAGCCTAACTCCATCAGGGATAATCAAAAGGTAGACTTAAAATGGAAAGATCGCGCAAATGTTGACTTATTTAAAACAATTTTTCCTAATATAAAAGGTGAGTATACTGAACAAGTTTTCTAAAATATTATTAAATTTTAAATTTATGACAAAAAAATAGTTAAATTTTCTATTTTAACTTTAGAAAAAAGAAACTAAAGTTTCAAATATTTATAAACATATATTTTTCACAGAAGTGTGAGTGGTCACTCTCCACTCAAGGCGTCTTAGCAATTTTTTGTTTTGTACTTGGGTGGCATAACAAACATTTTCTTCCTACTTGGTGGTTTAACAAGTTAAGAATTTGCTTGAGTATCTAGCAAAACCATTGGTACCACTCATGTGATTTAGCAAAACTTTTGTAATTGATATCTATGTTTATATTTTCGGTAAAATTATTTTACAAATAACCAAATATAAAAATCAATATTTAACCCGTTCGACATTACTGTCAATTTTAGTTTTTGGTTTTATGAATACAAAAGTCATATGATATAAGTAATATAATAAACTTAAAATTAGTCATATTTATACTAAACAAATACGAAAAGTAAAAACTAATTTTTCTGATTTCCATATTTATGTTTTTTTTTAAAAACTGAAACCTGAAAGGAAAAAAATAAAATAAAATAATAAACGAGCCTAAGGGCCTGTTCTCCCCAAACTTATTTTCGCCTCGGTTAGTTCAATTCAATTGATTCGATTGGTTCGGTTCAATTCGTTCGGTTCGGTTCCTAAATGATAATCATTACTATTAATTATTTATAATTTATTTCATTCCGCTCGGCCACCCGGTCGATTCCGATTGATTCAATTGATTCGATTCGGTTGTTTTATACCGAAGAGTTCAGAAACCAAATAAGAAAATGTCCATTATTCTCCCAAAAGAACAGGGCTCGGACATATGCTGAGTAAAAACATTTAAATTTTCATTGGAAACCTCCTAAGGAGAAGATACGCACTTGGCCCAGCCCAATAAAATAGAAAAGAAAAGAACCCTAAAGACAGCAGTATAAGAGTGGTGGTGTCTAGGGTTTTTCATTTCTACTTTCTGGTTCATCGCAGTCGCTGCACTCAGGTTTCTCTCTCCTCTCCGTCGCGTTTCTCTCTTCAATCTGTAATTTGTATTTCTTCTCCTCTTTCATTCTTCCGATTTGTATTTCAATTAATAATTGACATTTGTTCTTCGTCTCTTTTTTCTGTTTTTATATTTTGGCATATTTTTCGTAGATGAATTCACCGTTTCTAAGCTTCTTAGTATTATTTTTCTGATATTATTTACCATACATTTGCAAATGTTAGGTTTATTTTGATAGTTATTTGGTGAAATCCAGAATTAGGAGACTAAAATTTACACGATGTGTTATATATATATATATATATATATATATATATATATATATATATATATATATATATATATATATATATATATATATATATATATATATATATATATATATATATAGTATTAGTGGAACGATGTTTTATTTAGCATGATTTACAGTTTTGATATTGAATTGGAAATTTTAGGTTTATTTTGATAGTTATTTGGTGAAATCCAGAATTAGGAGACTAAAATTTAGACGATGTGTTAAAAATATTGATGTATATATATAGTATTAGTGGAACGATAGCATGATTTACAGTTTTGATATTGAATTGGAAAAATTGTGCTCTTGATAGATTTAATTGAATTTGAATGTGCGTTTTAGTAGAACTTTAGTACTAAATGTATTGAATTTATGTTGTATTTGATCTTAATCTTTTGAAGAAAAACCTAGAAACGGCTGCTTATTATGGCGGTTGAAAGTTAGGTTAAAGATAATGTTTAGCTGATTTGCGTGTTTTTGTTACCTCTTGATACAGAAGAGGAGAGAAGAGAGGAGAACGATGTCTCACAGAAAGTTTGAGCACCCAAGGCACGGTTCCCTCGGTTTCCTTCCCAGGAAGAGGGCTGCCCGACACAGAGGCAAAGGTTAAGATCGTTTCTTCTTTACGCTTTAGCAGTTTTTGTTTAAGCAGTATTGGTTTAAGTTTATTATATTGTGTATCGATCGAATACTTTGAATGTAATGGCTATTGTATTCTACTAGGTGTAGAAGTTTGTCATTTTTTTGTTATTTGATGTTAGGAGTAGTTTTTTCGAGGGAACATAAATGTTTCAGGATCATAAAATGAGACAATTATCAGGTAGTCGTAATGTGGTTTTGATGATTAGTATCTTGGGTTCGAATAGTTGAAACAGAAGTCGATTTTCTTCTGTATATCCACTAAAGGTTTCAAAATATATGCCACTCGTAAATAAATGAAAGAATGTTTTGGTGTGAATATTGTCTGCTTGCTTCCATGTTTTCATCTTTCTACATTTCTGTTGAAGTTTTTGTTATTATTATATGGGGGTTTTCGATGATTTTTTTTATATAGCTTGCTGAAACTTTATGAAATGATCGAATACTATTTGTTTTTGTTTCGTGCAGTGAAGGCCTTCCCCAAGGATGACCCCAGCAAGCAACCACACCTTACTGCCTTCTTGGGCAACAAGGCTGGAATGACCCACATTGTGAGGGAGGTCGAAAAGCCAGGGTCAAGTATGTTCCCCTGTTTTGTTTTTTGAAGTTGAGCAAATAAGATTTAGTGATTCATTGTTCTGAAAGCTTATATATTTTGCGGCAATCTTTTAATGTAGAACTTCACAAGAAGGAGACTTGTGAGGCTGTTACAATTATTGAGACCCCTCCCCTGGTGGTGGTTGGTGTTGTTGGCTACGTGAAGACTCCTCGTGGCTTGCGTACATTGAACACTGTATGGGCTCAGCACTTGAGCGAGGAGATCAGGAGAAGGTTCTACAAGAACTGGTGCAAGTCCAAGAAGAAGGCTTTCACCAAATATTCTAAGAAGTATGAAAGTGAGGAGGGTAAGAAAGATATACAGTCTCAGCTTGAGAAAATGAAGAAGTACGCAACTGTTATTAGAGTCTTGGCCCACAATCAGGTATAATATGCCTAGGCTTTTTTGATTGATTATTGTACTACAAAGCTCTTTCTACTTCTGTTTTTGGTACTTTGGGTCATGTTGCCCGTGTAGTGCTAATCTAGATATGTAGTACTTAGTTTATAATTGTTCGTAGAACTAAGCTTTAGTTTGTTGCTCGTTTGAACCTGAGCACGCCTGATGCATCTCTTGCAACTCTATGGTTTCTTGTTTTGATCATATATTCTTCTTGCATGTTGTAGTTTGTCATTGTTTCTTCAATTTCTTTTGTTCTACATTTCAGGTCAGGAAGATGAAGGGTTTGAAGCAAAAGAAAGCCCATATCATGGAAATTCAGGTCAATGGTGGAACTATTGCCCAGAAGGTTGACTATGCTTATGGTTTCTTTGAGAAACTTATTCCAATCGATGCTGTGTTCCAGAAGGATGAGATGATTGACATTATTGGTGTGACCAAGGGTAAGGGTTATGAAGGTGTTGTTACTCGTTGGGGTGTTACTCGTCTTCCCCGTAAGACTCACAGGGGTTTGCGTAAGGTTGCTTGTATTGGTGCTTGGCATCCTGCCAGAGTTTCGTACACTGTTGCGAGAGCTGGTCAGAATGGTTACCATCACCGTACTGAGATGAACAAGAAAATCTACAAGCTTGGTAAATCTGGTCAGGAGTCGCACCAAGCAATGACCGAGTATGACAGGTTAGTAAGTTTGAGCAGCAGCATTTTAATTTCAAAATTTATAGATTTGCATTATTCCCTTGATTGTTAGGTTTCCAACTTGTTGGATGAATCTATTTTTTTGAATGATGCAATTGTCTTCTTGATACTGAAATTCTGTTAAAATAATGAATCAGGACCGAGAAGGATATCACTCCAATGGGTGGTTTCCCTCATTACGGTGTGGTGAAGGATGATTACATTCTGATCAAGGGTTGTTGTGTTGGTCCTAAAAAGAGAGTGGTGACTCTGAGGCAGTCTCTCCTCAAGCAGACTTCCCGTGTTGCTCTTGAGGAAGTCAAACTCAAGTTCATCGACACATCCTCCAAGTTCGGCCATGGTCGCTTCCAGACTACATCCGAGAAACAGAAGTTTTATGGTCGTCTTAAGGCTTAAATCTTAGGATTGCAGTCTCTTTGATTTAGTTTTTCTCTAGTCTTTTATATTCCCCCCTGTGCGAGCTATTTTTGCAGAAGATTTGACGAGAGCTATGTTGTCAACTATACATTTCTTTTTAAGTTTTTTTGGTTTTCTATGGACCTCTGAAATTTTGCTGTTAATTAATGAGCACTTCATAGTTTGGTTCATTTACCTGGTTATTTAGTCTTTTGATTCAATTTAACAACCTCAAATGAGCTGCCATTTTATCTTTGAACTATGTCATTCACCTAAAAATATTTAAAGCTCCTATTTAGGCACGAAAATTATAACTCCACTCCACCCATTGATCACCTCTACATATAATTCATAGTACCTTATAAAAGGAAAATAGACAAAGGTTTAATCGGCTCCTCCTACGATAGATAGTAACAAAAAATGCGAATTGCACGGTCAAATCACAATTAGATGTCAAACAAATAGAGAGAAATGGTATTTTATTAACTTCAATTGTGTTAGATAAACTAGTCTTTCAATCTTATCCCTCCAACTGACACCACAAGTTATCATAATACTATGAATAACCTCCAAACATGATGCACAAAAGGCTAATTCATTATCTATGCAACAAAGAAATTAGTTACTTCTTTGTCTTTGTGGTCCATAAGCTAATGAAACAAGTACCAAATCATAAGACTGAAGTTAAAAAAAACCCTCGAGTTGTCAAGTGGTGTGCATTTGATCATCTGGTTGCAGTATTTTTACTGTTAGGTTATTATGGTCAGTTTATACCAAAATTTGGTAAATCAGAAGTTCAATACAAAAAACTATCGAGATATTATGTTTCTTCGGCAATTTCTAGTTCCCAACAACGACGAGTACTATGTGCTTTGCGCATCAATACTCTCAATCTCTCTGACGATCACCACTAGCTGCAACTATGAATCATTCTCTGCATTGATTTCCACTAGCTTCAGTAACATAAGAGACATATTTAAGAATAAAAGAATGTACTGCTCTATTATTATAACTTATACGTGAAAGAGAAAAACAAAATAGTTACAGCCTTTTTTTCAGTGTTTGAAGAAGGGGGGAGGGGGAAAAACTGATAGCAATAAATAAGATAATTCCTAATCCTGTGACCTACAAAACCACAGCTGCATGCCACGGCGGCATCAGCACTATCCACACCTTTAAAACAAGATGAAATGCCCATGAGTAGAAGTAGCAACCAACACAAGACAAGAGAGCAGGCATCCAATATCATGTTTTTCCAACTGCAAATCATATGTTGTACCCTCCACTGATGGTCAAGCTGCCGCCACATGTTGTGGCCCTTCGGCCCTGAAACCTCGACCACGGTAGTCCCTTCCTCTGCCACGCCCACGGCCTACAAAAACAAAAAGATTATCAGCAGAAAATCAGATCAAAACTGGAGAAATATAATGAATACATCAATGACGTATATGTTTGAGTGGAGTACTATTTGTAGAATTGGACAATGGGAAAGAACAATTGTAAAAGGAATCCTTGTTTGATAGAATCCCCCAGAAACGCAACACCACCAGAGGGGGGTGGGGAAGGGGGGGAGACTATATCGAGGGCTGATAGCTTAAGAATAAATATTGAACAAGAGTTAGCTTTTTGTCTTGTAGTGGAGCTGTAATAGTATATAGGTCGGATCCCCTTTTTCAAATACTACTACAAGAATTTTTCATATACTATTGCAAAATAAATATTGTACTCTTCCCTCAAAGAAAAAAAAGTACATTTTGTACTCCATCTGTTCCTTATTGATGTTCCTAGTTTAACTTGCACATTTGTCAATGAACATCTTTGACCATTAATATATGTAATTACGTATTAGCAAAAAATTTATAAAATTTGATATTACAAAGTACTCATTGAGACAAATCAAATAAAACCCAAATGATTATTTCTTTTCTATATATTGGGAAAAATCCAGAAAATTCTATGTAATTCTAAACAGTGCCAAGATTTCAAGTAAGAACATCAATAAGAAATGGAGGGAGTACAAAAGTTATTATCAGCTTATATTTGCTCGATTTCATCTTGTGTATCTTTTGAACTTCTAATTCAGAATTGATCGGTGGCAGTTGGCACTTACAAGAAGGAACCATCAAGAACCAAACAATAAAGATTAAAGAAAGAGTAATATTCAATGGGAAGCATCCATAATCCCACCAGTGTCAATGAAGGACAACCGTGGTGAAAAAGAATCACTTACCACGTCCTTGAGCAACCGGTACTTCCACTTCACCATAATCATAATACCCACCAGATCCTTGAGCAAATCCCCTTCCTCGTCCCCTGAAGCTACGACCTCTGCCACGACCTCGACCTCTGCCACCATATCCACGGCCACCATAGTAACCACCTCCATCAAAGTCCCCCGGTCCGTTGTAATTTCCTGTAAAGAAAGTAACTTCTTAATTCAATGTTTACATGCAATCAATGGCTAGACATTCAGACACAATCACAATTCATATCAATGGGTATAAAGGGATTAATACCTCTTCCCCTGCCCCTACCTCGGCCACCACGTCCCCTTCCCCTCACATTAGTAGGTGAACCCTCTGTTGCAGGAGCAAAATTACATCTTAGTCGTATCAAACAACATTGCAATAGGAAAATTCCAGCAGTACAATAAGGTTGGAATATACACATGACGATGTCTTCAACGTTTCCATAACGTCTCAATTCATATCATATATTTGAGTAAATTCCGTATTCAGGTAAGCGTATATGTCAGATGTCATGTTTCTGCTTAACAAAACTATACTACTCAATACATATATGGCAAAGTTTTAGCATGAAAACAGAAAATGATTTAAAACATTAAGAGGATTAGACGACGACTAAGAGAAGCTGCTATGTAACTTTTACACAAAATATGGAGATTTTCAGTGGCTGAAATTGACATATTTATGATGTCAAATTTGAAATTCAACATTCCACAATTATCATAGTGGGAAGATCAGAAGATGAGTCATCCCACACAAGTTTATTACACAGGGAACCTTAAGATAACACAGAAAGGTCGATTCACGTCATTGGGATTTCAATAGATATTCTGGTTGCCAGTCCCTTGACAAGTACTAACATAAAATAGATTGCAAGTGATCCCACACAAGTTTATTACACAGAGGTCCTTAAGATAATATAGAAAGATCGATGCACGTCATAGGATCCAATAGATATTCTGGTTCCAAGAGTCCCTTGGCAAGGACTCTGTAAAAACTTTACCTCCTTCAATATCAAAATTATTTGATGGCCTCACTTGGTCTGCAGGAATAGGAGGTTGATATCTAGAAGACAAAGAGAGACAAAAGGAAATATAATCAGCAAATTAAATGATAAGAGAGATAATTGTTCTTAGTCTTCAACAAATAAGAGAACTAATAGGCCTTGAAATAACTAAAATCATCAAAGATTAAAAAAGTTCTTTTGGTAATCTTAATAGTTCATATGCATAAGGAGATTATTGTAATAACAAAATAAAAACAAACTATTAAATGATAAGATCGAACTAATCATCCTTCCATCCCAAAACAGAATGCCAACATTTCTATTGTAGGCTGTACTAAACAACTTGCCACATTGTCCTTCCATCCCAAAATAGTGAAGCATATGTGGCAATTATACCTCATATAATATATAATTTCGATATTTTAATAACCTGACTACATAATGTTAAAAGATATCTAATGAAAAGAAAAACTATTGAAAGATACCAAAGTAAAAGTTAAAACTATAACCTAAATAGAATTTTCACAAATGATTGAACTAATTAGTGTTTGGCATGCATCAATCCTGAATTATCAAAGAACAGACCCGAAGTTCAAGACAACTTGACCTTAAAAAAAGAGTAATAACCTTACCCTGTAGATGATGCGTTCAGCTCTTTCTTTGACAAAGTGATCGTGATCATGGAGACATGACGCTTTGTTTCAACACTGTAACAAAGAAGAAAAACAGAAAATTACTTAATACAACAAACAATGAAATCAACCACCATGACTTTAAAAGCCAGAGAACGGTCTACTGTCACATACGGATTAAGGCCTTCTTCTAATGGCTCCCAGTTGTCGATAATATCATTTGATCCAATGGATGTGTTTTGGTGAAGACCCACAATCCTTCTCTGGTATAAAACAAAACCATAGTAAACAAGTAGATTATAGACTGACATTGGCAGAAGTTGATGTGAGGTATTGCCCATAGCCCTGTACACAATGTTTCACGAGCTCAAGAAATGCACTACACGATCACACTATCGGTGCAAAATGATTTGTGAAATATCTGATAAGATGAGTATTCTAGACTCTGTAAGGAGACCCAAAGGATGAGGAGAGATATAGGAAGAGATGTGAAAGGGTGCCTATATGATGAGGGGAGAGAAAGAGAGAAATCACTGGTATGTGCATTTATTTCGAAACATCCAAAAATGGGAAGTTTGCCATTCAGTTGAGAAAGGAGAACAGAGGAAGTATTAAATACAACATGAGTGATTTGAAAAAATAAAATATTCAGAGATTTAGTCAGTAACCAAATATTCCCAAATATTTCCAGTGAGAATGTACTATGAGTATATAGGTAGCAGAAGTCTTTATATTTTGGAGTTCACACAATAATTTCCCATATGGGCAATACTTTGTACTATTTTCACAAGAATTCCTATAGAATATCAATGATAGAATTAAAAGGAGCAAGGCAATTTACCTTAATTAGTTCAGCAATCATCACAGTTTTATTGATTGCTCTGCCCATTGCCTTGAGTACAACTTCATCTGAACCTTTCTCCTAATCATCAAAGAGGCAAACACAAAATAAATGAACTGTAAAGAAAAACACAATTAAACATTGTAAAAAGTGTACAGAAACGAAGATTTCAATCAACATCGACACCTAATTTGTCAATTTGACATTGAGCTGTCAAGATAACTATCATACCGCAATTGGTAAATGGTTTTATCAAAAACATCAACATAACCCCGTGACTCTAACAATACTCATATGCTCAAAGGTTTGAGAAGAGGGTCAAATCTACCCCTACACAGAGCCTGCTTTCATCAAGGCCCCATTTGGTTGGGTAAAATTATTGTTGGAACATTAAATACAACATGTTTCCTACACAGATCAACTGTAATTTAAGGTAAAGTATCTTGAAAAGTCATTTTTCCCAAAAGGGAAACATTATACTACCATATTCAGGAAGATCCGAAAATGTAAAAAAGTTTTCCCCAAGCTTCTCACTTTAGAATATAAAGGGAAGCAGAACAACATTTCCTATCCAACAAAACAGAGCCTAAAGTCTTAATTTCAGATACAATGAACTATCAAGTCACGACTTCACAATAAAATGAGCTATTGTGATTTAGTTCATGCTAATCAACGTAGTTGGTGATGCAATTGACAGAATTTATTCGTTTTAACAAAATTGTACTCTATTAGAAAGTAAGTCCAATATATTGATACCAAAGACCTGAGTTTGGACACCATACATACAAGCCAAAAGTAGATGGTGTTTTGGATTCAATACATGGATTGATGGAAGCTTAAAGTAGACGGTGTTTTGGATTTAATACATGCATTGATGGAAGCTTCCTTCTCTTTTTGAAAATAGAAGTTCAATGAAGTGTCTTGAGGTTTGAGGTAAGTACACTGAGGTGACCTCATATTTTGACAAATAACATAAAAGTAGTAATCTTGACCAAATATTTAATATTTCATGACTGGATTTACATATGACAATAACGCTCTTATAAACCAATTATAATGTGAGCAAATGAAGGAAGAACACCCTAGCTTCTACCTTTTTCATGGTTGACACTTTCCTGTTATTCCTCTTTCTCCGTAATGTCGCCTCTAAATTTATCTTCATCTTTTAAACCAACCACCACCCATATACCAACACTTTCCTTGTTTATTTATTAACTCCCCCTCCTTCCTAGACCTCACAATTTGCAACCATCAATGATCACCTCCCTCCCTTTCTTTTTCCACTATGGCAACCAGTCTTTGTTCCCTTGCCTAAAAGGTACATCAGACGTCTCTTTAAGCATATAATATAAGAAATAATTTAACCATCCAAATAACAGAAATGGACTCATAAGTTATTTGACACCGGAAAAGTGTATGGAAAAATAAATGATCTATGATGTAATTATCAAAACGTGACAATATGTTATGGCAACTATCCACAACCTCATTCAGAGATTTATAGCTCAAAAGATCATAAACTAAGTTTCTTCAATATCAATCACTAGTTTCACATTATTTTCCATATACCGAATTCTAGCCAATTACTCATTTATATCAATATCGAGGCCGTATCAATAGTTTCTTACTCTTACCTTCAAACTATCTACTATACACACGAACCTATGTTGATAAACTTACATTAAACCTTTTACCTTCGTTAGACATAAACAATTTTAAACTTCAAAGAAAAGTGTAAATGTATGGAATAACTTGCTGAAAATCAACTATAAACGTAATGTTAAAACCTAAAAGTCACAAAATTTCAACCTTACTTCCTACACAAATTGAAAATTTCACAGTAAATTCTATAAAACCTTCCAGAAACATCCAATCCTCAATCAAAAACACAAAAACAACTTCATAGAATTTAATCCTAACTACAATTGCAAAAAAAAAAAAAATTATAAAAAATTAACGCAATTCAAAACATAATTAATTAAATTCAATGCAAAAAAAATAGATTCCATAAAACCTTCCAGAAACATCCAATCCTCAATCAAAAACACAAAAACAACTTCATAGAATTTAATCCTAAATACAATTGCAAAAAAAAAAAAAAAAATTATAAAAAATTAACGCAATTCAAAACATAATTAATTAAATTCAATGCAAAAAAAAAAAAAGATAGTAGAAGTATAACAGAGGAGAGAGAAAAAAAAAACCTGGAGAAGAGTGGTGGCATAGGTGATGTAATTGCGCATACGACCTTGAGTAGTAATTCTAATTTCATTTTCATTAATCGGAGTTTCAGGTTTAGGTTTTTCTACTCTCGTATACATATCCATCACCTTCTTCTTCTTCTTCTTTCTCTCTCCTCCTACGAAATTCTCTCTGAAACAAACAACAAAATTTAATTTCTCCAGAAATTAATTCCAGATCTAATTAAACAAAATTAGATTAATTTTAGGAGAAAGAGTCAAATAAGGCATATTCTGCGGTTTAGGAAGGAAAGAGAAGGATTTTTTTTTTTTTTGTTTATGAGTGTTATAATTCTGGAAATTTGATTATTTCTCCATGGAAATAGAAAATATAGGTCGAAAAATGTGGTGAAGAAGTACGTGTGGGGAGTAACTGTTAGAGGTGGAGGAGAGTAGTAGTTGGGTAAGACAAAGATTGAGAAAGAGTCTTATCGGCAAAGGAAGCGGACTTTGGTTGTTTCATGTTTTTTGATTCACATAACGACACTTGTAGATATCTTACATGTTTTTTTTTTCCTTATTCATCATTCTCTCCCGATTTGTTCTTACTTGTTTATATTTTTTTTGTTAAAAAAGATTTTCTAACTGCTTGTTACATTCCTTTCTTTCACATATATAGTATGTTCCATTACTTTTTATGAGATGACCGAATGGCCCGAGTTCATGAACTAACAATTGAATAAACAAAATAAACCAACGCCGAAAACGAATAACGAACCCAACAGAACTAAACAAAGTGAATGAAAAAGCAGAAGAAACTAATGCCAAATAAACCAAAGTAAAAGGAGACCAAAAAGCCAAGCAATCAAAGAATAAACAAGAAACGATTGAGTAAAAATCTTATATGGACTTGGTCCACACTAAATTAGTGTGGAAACTAATGCATATATACATGTGATTTATGAAAAAAAAGGGTCACTATATAAAAAAAATAGATATGAAAAATGAGTAGATATAGATTTTAAAGTTTGACTATGTGAAAAAAAAGATTCTTGACTACAATCACAAACTGCAAATTTCACCAATGATAAACTAATGTAAGAAAAGAGTGACTATATTAAAAAAACGGTCACTTATGATATAAAATGTATAGTGTAAAAGACTTAAGATTTTTTAAAAGGTTCTTATATGGAAGAAAAGGTCACTATATGTTAAATAAGTGACTTTGGTCCATGATAATATTAGTGTGGGCCAGGTCATACGTAAGAAACTAACCGAATTGAATAAACTTGAACTGAACTGAATTTTCATTAATTCGGTACAAAAGAACAGAGTCATAGTCTCCCTATTAATTAGTACTCCCTCTGTTTTTTTTTTATCTTTCTCACTTGGAATCTTGGCACTATTCATACTTAGAGATAATCTTCTCAATTTTTTTCAATTTGTAAGAAAAAAATATAGTCATGTGGGGTCTTATTTGATTCGTCTCAATTAGTACATTATTAATATTCAATCTTTATAATTTTTACTAATATATAATGAAAGATATTTAAGTTTAAAGAGTTACATTGGGAGATGCGCACAGGAAAGTGAGAATGAAAAAAAAGGGAGTATTAGTCTTATATGGACTGGAGCACACAATGCATACGAAAATATATAAAATTCTTTATATAATAATAAAGATAGAGATACGATGATCTTAATTTTTTTTGTTTAATTAAAGCAAGTAGTTAGCCTTACTTCTATTTTTATTCTTTTTTTTATGTCCCCCATGTGTTGACATATATAATAGATAAATAGAGATTTTCTTGAAACAAAGTAAATCGTTGATGGAAAATTACAGTATAGTTTTGATAAACAACCTACATTATTAAATTATGTAAATTAAGTATAACTTTTGCTACATAATTCGAAATATTATAATTTTTATACAATTGGGCAGTGCTCGAAATATGCTTCGATATAAGATCTACCTACAATATAGTTTTACAATTTATGAAATATATTTTAAGAATCGGGTGGGATCCCCAATTTTTTTCAATTACAAGGGATCTTCATCTTACTATAAAAAAATTGAAAATATACTCCCTCCTTCTCTTGCTAATTGCTACATTGTGTTTAAAAAAAAACTTAAACGGACCAGATTTTATTTGATATAGTCAATTTTTGTATGATATAAGCACATTTTGACTTTTGTATAGTTAGTTTTTGTACGTTATAGTTAGTTTTGGAATGATATAATCAGTTTTTTTCTAATATAGTCATTTTTTGTGGGATATAGTTAGTTTGGCTTCACAATAAATTATTGTGAACTCGTCCATCCAAGACTTTATGTTTTGCACAAGATTTTAGGCAATGTCACTTTCAAACTTTTAGAGGTACTTTTTGACCCATTTAATATAAAATAAGAGGGTAAAGTAAGAAAAGAGTACTTTTTAGTTGAAAAAAGTAAAAAAAAAAATTATTTAGTGGGCAAGTACTCCAAATAAGGAAAGTTTAAACAATGTAGCAATCAAAAAGAACAACATTAAGGAAATGTATCAATTAACAAAACGGAGGAAGTATTTATTTAGATATAATAACGTATTATCTATCTAAAAAATGAGTTTATTCATCATACATCTTGGTGTACCATGTACCATGTGCATGGTACACCCAAGAGTAATTTCTGCTCATTTGTTCATTTGAAACTCTCCTTTTTAGTTATTTTGCTCATTTGGATGATTTCAAATATGTAGTCGTAAAGTTTTATACCTATAGTTAATCAACAATTAGTATTGTGTGCATGGGTCATACAATAAATTAGTTGTCAGACCATTTCACTTTAAGCTAAAATGAGTCACTTCTAAGTAAAAATAGGTCACTTATTAAGTTAAGAGGAGTGTCACTTGTTTGTCATTTAGGCCTTTTGGAAAAAGAAATGATAACGAAAATCGACGATCAATGAGAATCGGGGCGACTTATTACGGGTCGTGGACTACAACTTATTGATTTTATTATTATATGTCAACTATAGGAGTAGTCAAATATATGTAAATATAGTTATGTATTTTGTAAATTAGGCAAGTCAATATTCTGTTGCTTAGAATTAGGAGTCATGCATGCTATTGTTACTATTCTACAGTATTAGGCGTGAAACATGCTATTGGTTTTGTATATATTGACTTGCGAATAGCAATCTTGGAGAAAAATATTATATTAATAATATTATTACTTCAGAGCATTATTATTCTACTTGTTATTATTAATATTACTCAATTCATAAGAACATTATTGTTATGCATATTATTAGTATGAGTATTAATATTATTATTATTATCATTATCATTAATATTATTAATTATTATCATTATCAATGATGATAAAAATATTACTCTACTTGTAATTATTAATAATACTCAATGAATCGATGAATCGGTGGTCGAACGCGATAGACTTATCATTTGGTCGGTTCGGTTCGACTTATTGGATGAGTGACTTATTCACAAAAGAACGAGCCTTAGTAGACTGGAGTGTGTACCAGCATATTATGGTGGATCAAAATAACTTTTCGCATGCTATATAGAGAAGGATTTTTTTATGCCAACTATAAGATTAAATGAAAAAAAGTTCGGATATCGTCGATCGAAAAATAGATTTCGGTCCACTGTGTAGTGAGCTGAATTTTTTCCCCCGTATCTTATGAGGTTGATCGAAAAAGAATTGTGACTAACCAAAACGAATATGTTTTACAAATGTATTATTTGCATCTCATATCTATTTTTTCAACCTAAAAATTGAAAATATCAAGTAGTTATGAGTTGAAATTGTGAAAGTTTGATTTTTTTTACATGAAAATAGAAATATAGGTCGAAAAATGCAGTGAAGAAGTACGTGTAGGGAGTGACTGGTAGCTATAGTTGGAGAACGAGAATAGTAGTTGTTAGACAGACATGGAAAGATAAAGAACAAGTCTTATCGGCGACGGAAGTAGATTTTTTTTTTCATGTTTTTCTTGTAGATATGTTAGTTGAGGTCTCAGCGTGAGGGAGAGTTGTTTGTATGAGGGCCAAACGGTTTGAAACGTGAACTCAAACCCACGCATATTAAGTAGTTTTATATTAAGTAGTTTTTGAACTATGAAAAAGGTCTCGACTTCTTGCTTCCATTTGTGTTCGAGAGAAAGATCATACTGAACTTCACTTTTTAATATTCCCTCTTCTCCAATCTATTTTCTTGGGACGAAAGAAAACATAATTGTGAATCAGCCTCTTTTTAGTAAGAAACTTAAAATATTTTACAACAGTTGGAAGAGAAATAAAAGTTTATGGTGCGACTCGGATGTATTAGCAATTGCAGCCGGATGAGACTTATTACCATCAATTATTTTTATTTGCTAAATTTTTTCATAATATGAATTTTTCGAACTACTTGTTACATTTTATTCGTTGGCATGTGGTCTCCGTATTAATTAGTATTTGTTGATATGAAGTAAATTATTGGTGGAAAATTAAAGTTTGGTTTTGAATAAATAATTAGTATACTATTTAAATTAAATATAACTTTTGCTACATACTCCCTCCGTTTTTTTAATTGCTACATTGTTGACTTGTTGTATACACAATAATTTAGGCAATGTCACTTTCAAGCTTTTGGGAGGGTATTTTTTGACCCATTTAATGTAAAATAATAGGGAAAAGTGTAAAAGTAGTACTTTTGGGTGGAAAAAGAGAAAAACAAATATAATAGTATAACTTTATGGTGGGCCAAGTACCCCAAATAAGGAAAGGTTAAACAATGTAGCAATTAAAAAGAATAACTCATATATGGAAAATGTAGCAATAAAAAAAACGGAGGGAGTAGTTCATAATATTATAATTTTTATACCGTTGGGTAGTGTTCGAAATATGTTTCGAAATAAGATCCATTTACAATATTTACGACTTATAAAAAAATATTTATTTAGATATATTAACGTACTATCTATTTTATTTTCGGTGAATATTATCTATTTTTATATATCTTAATCAAATCAACAAGTAGTATTGTGTGCATCAATTGTACAATAGACTTATTGTTAGACCAGAACATACATCAAACCAAAATGGTCACTTATCAAATCAAGAGATGTCATTTGTCTCCCATATGGTCCATCGTTGTATGTTCAAGCATATTAAGCTTGCATACCATAAGGAGGACTGAATTTCTACCAACCATAAGATGAATCGAAAATATATTTCGGCTCAACATATTGTCAATTGAAAATAAGTTTCGGTCCATCGTACCCTGAGTCGAAATTTATTTTCGTACCCCCATAAGATTGATCGAAAAAGAACCGTGGCTAATCAAAAGTAAACTGTTTCATAAACTTATTATTTACGTCGTAAATTTATATTTTCAGCCATAAAGTTGGAAATTTCATAAATCTTCACCATATACTTCACAATTTTCAATATTGTTATACGAAGTTACAACTATTTTTTTATTTTCTCCATCATTTTTTTTATATCAGCAAAATTTGCATTAATTAAAACCCAAACTATAAATTAGGGATAGTATATCCAAACGGTAAACATAAATAAACTAAGGGCCTGTTCTCTTCGGCTATAAAACAACTGAATTGAACTAAACTGAACTGAATTAAATTATAACTAATTAATAATAATGATAATAATTTAGGAAATGAACTGAAAATAAGATGGGGAGAACATGCCCTAATATTGAACTGGGCTTTAATAGCTCTTATCTATCGTAGGGAGAGTAAAACTGACTTGTACGTTACCAGTCTAAACTCTAAAAGAAACTCCTATTGGACGACTTTTGGTGGGATTGGGTTGAATGTCTTATTGAAAAAGACCTGATGTAATGTGTTGGAGACAATTGAGATTCTAAACAAAGACGATAATCAAAGATAGATTTCCACATCTCATCCTGTAGAACTATATGTTCACAAGATGTTAAATCCTGAGGCCCTTGAAAAGAGAAATCTTCTTGAATTCTAAAAAATGAACTAACAAAGAAGTCAATCCCTTTTGTGACTTCAGACCCTACTCAGAGAGTGTGTTGAGATTTTGCCCACGAGGCTGAAACTCGTAATATGTAGAGGTTGAAATTTACCCCAAATCAAATTGGAGAGCCTCCCACAAGATGCATTTTTGAAGTGTGACGAAACCTAACAACATCCCATGAATTTGGGGTGAATTGAAATGCTTTATTTCGTCAACCAATATCCTGATCCGAATATCAAAACTCACAATCCCTAGCATAGAAGATCGAACCACAACATATATAATTTCTAAAAGAAATTGCAAACCACATCTCTTCTTCTCCAACACTTGAACCCCCTAAGTTATACCTACCAAGATCCGGCAAACTCCATGAGTGATTGACCTGAATACGTATATCGTTCCTTTTCATAGTAAAATGAGGTCCTTCTATTGCGCAATTATCCCGTCTAACATTTAATAAAGCCCAAAAACAACTATAGACAGTATGAAAAAACAAGGAAAATTGGGACTAAAACTAAACTTATGCTAAAATAAAAACATAAATTAAGCAAATTAATGAACTAACTACCATTTCTAAAGGACAATGGTCACTAACTCCTACTCTTTCACTTTTTAAATTAAGGAACTAAAGCAACTTTAAACAATGAAGAGAAAAGAGCACTTACTGGCATTTATATGAGGAGTCCGCTTAGCTAGTAAGGAAAGAACCGACCCTTGAACAAAAGTTTGTAAAGACTGACCTGAGAGGTTGGGACGATTTTCGTATCAACTTTAATTTCTGGCCAAAGTGTTGTAGTCTACTCGCGAGTTAGAAGAAGGTTGAAGAAGTAGGAAGGGGAGCTCGACGGCCACGGGTGATGAGCATCGAAGCGGCTCTGGCAGTGGTCGAGCCCCCTTAGGGTTTCTCTCGCGCCTTCCGATTTTCCTTTTGGGTTGGGAGGTTTCCTTATAGAGTTGGTTTTCTCGAGAGTAGGTGTTTTCTTCATCATATTACACAAACATTCCCAAAAGTAATTAAAAATAAAATTTACATTACTTTGCAATTTTGAAACATAGTAACAAAATTTTCTTTCATCATACTGCACAAACATTCCCAAAAAAAATTAGAAACAGAAATTACGATACTTTACAATTTTGGAGACATCGCAAAACTTTCTTCATCATATTATATAAACATTCCCAAAAGTAATTATAAATTGAAGTTACATTACTTCACTATTCTAGAAACATCACAAAGTTTTCTTTGTCATATTACGCAAACATTCCCAAAAGTATTTAGAATGGAAATTACATTACTTTGCGATTCAGAAAACATTGCAAAGTAGCTACACCAAGATATTCCTTTAATATTCATAGAGTTAGATCCCAAAAAGAAAGAAAAAGAAAGTCAAGGACTCAAAATTCTACAAACTTTAATTCAATAGGATGTCTAAGCAAACATGAACAAGGCAATACCAAATAGAAGTATTAGACACCCAAATGGCAACCTCAATAAATAGTTACAATATTACACCCACCTGAAATTATGAAAAATGTGAATAAAAATGGGAAATCAAACCCATCGACAGCTTTATAGGATACATATGGAAGGGAAATAAAAGCAAAAAACTGGGAAGTTCCCTAATAATTAGAACCCAACAGGGTAATAAGGGTAAAAAACGGCCGATTAGTTTCAAGTGCTTTGTGATTGGGAGAAAGAGATACGGATGATCGATCCACATACAGAAGTAGCATGCTTGGAAACAAGGGCTTCAGTTGCTTGTTCTTCGGTCTCAAATTGAACTAAGGCTTGCTTCTTCCCGTTTGCCTCGAAAACCTTGGTATTGACAACCTGACCGTGTTCCTCAATCAGTTCAACAATCTCCTCCTCACTTACATCTTCAGGGACACTTGATAAGTGAATCATTTTGGTGGGTGAGCAACAATATTTATAGTGTTTTGCTGCGTTATGGTTGAAACGATTTAGGTTTGAATTCTGGTAATCACGGGTGTCTGGAGATGGTGTTATGTTTGAATACTTGGAGAAGTTCACCTCTATCTTTTTCCCAAACAGCATTGCTCCCTGTATTTTCAAGGCAAAAGTGAAAGCAAAAGTATGTTCAGTGAAAGTGCAAAAAAGCGCTAAAATAAAAAGAATGGCATATTATCCGTCGTGTTATGTCAGTGTAGATTTAGAGAGTGGTTGTTCTACATAGTTTTCCCTTCTTCTATCCTCTCCCCTCCAATTTTCATTTGCCTATTTCCTGTTAACTTTTCTTGTGAGGAATCCAGCAAAGGATAACTGACCGCAATAGTGTTTCCCTTGAAATGATTTTCCATCCAACCAAAAAGAGCCTTATAGGTTTACCAAGCAATTGTTATCAGCAAAATGAAAAACCAACTCCACAGCTAACAAAGCAATGAATTGAGCATTAGTGAGAGCAAACCTTTAAGAAGTGAACGGCCAGTTCAGCTTGAAAACCATCGGACATTTCGACAAGGGCATGATCAGGTTTGCCTCGAAGAAGTTTAATCCTTACAATGTTGCCATACAGCGAAAATAGATTGAACAGCTTGTCTTCATCTATTCTCTGACAAAGAAATTTAACATGTCCTCAGAAAAAGGAGAAAATAGATCACAAAAAATTGAAGATCACTTTGGGTGGAAAGGTAAGATATCTACTTACATCAGGGTTTAGATTAGATACTATGACAGTACATCTGTCATTGGTCCCACTAACACCAGGAGGAAGGCCACCAGCAAAAGCCGCCATGGCTGCGGCATTTCCCATCTGGAGAGGCAGCAACAAGAAATGTAATTTCAGCCCTACACAACTCTAAGAATTAAAATATACATACATACACACACGGATGCACACCCCATTGTTTGAAAAAGCTTAAGGCACACTGATGTGTTAGGGATCCTAGAGCCTACAAGCAAAGCGCAGGCATGAAGCGCCCGCCTCATTGAAGTGAGGCGTGGTAAATTATAAAAAAGAATTTTGGTGTAGAAAGGTTGTTGTGCGCTTAGTGTGCTTTTTGTAAGCCTCCTCAAAAAAGCTTCAGCTAACCCAAACTGTTTGACCACTATTGCCTTGGGCTTCACCGTCTCAGGCGCACTTTTTTATACACTGACACAAGATTCATGAAACATTTCAAAAAGTGAGCCACCTCTGACTGAAACAGATGACACTAATGCACATAAACCTCCTTTCCCACCCTAGAAAATTGTAACAGATGCCTAAAGCAGCATCTGTTCACTCTGAATTCTAAAATTGAAAAAACAATAAATTATGGTCATAAACACAAACATAAAACATAAAACATAATGACAAAATCTATACTCTGTCAGAGTCCATATGACTTCGGCATCCAAAGCTTGCAAACTTAGATTATATATTAGGCAAAGTATGTATTGAGTTACTTCCTCCGTTACTTTGAAATGTAATTTTGAATTCTGCACTATTCATATGCTCACTTTGACCTTACCGTTTTACTCATATATTGAAACAAATGTTATTATGTGAGATGTTGTATTTGTCTCCGTGCATAATTTCTAAAAATTAAATTGCCATAAATTTTACTAAATAGATAATTAAAGAAATTAATTTCTTTAATGGTCAAAAGTGTTGCTACTAGAAAGTAACGGAGGAAGTATACTGCTTCATTAAGATTTTTCACTGTATAGTCTTTACCATGATTTTATGATAAAAAGTTTCAAACTAATGGCTATAATGAACACAGTTTAACCTCAACAGTCAGATGTTCCAATTATATTGATATAGAAGAACATTATAACGATTTTGAGCAACTCATAGATCCAACTTGTCAGCATAGCCACGCCAGTACCAACGAGACTCAAGCACAAGAAACACAAACCTGTCCATATGCAACTGCAAGAAAGAAGAGAAAATCTAATTAAAATAACTCCAGATAAAAGAAAAAAATACAAATGGGTCCAAAGCTCATTAATAATTATGCACCTGCACCACTCCCAGTAGGTTGGTATGGAAACAGCCCCCCTGCATCACCATAACCAGACTGTTGGCAACAAAAGGATCCACAAAAATCAGCAGCAGATAAAACTCGAGCACAATTCTCTACCAATGAACCTAGGGGAACGGAACTCAGTAGTTCTTCTCCATCAAATCACACCCTCCCCTAAATGCAAGCATTAAAATTGCAGATATCGCAGAAAAGTTGCAATTTTTCCGTCTTTAGATTCTAAAATGGTAGGAGAGATGCCCAAATCAAAATAAACCAAATAAGAAACAAGCTAAAGGAGATACACACTTGTGAGCTTCTGCCTCTCAGTTCTGAAGGAAGATTTGGGTTTGTAAAATCTCTGCCCATTTAAGGAAAAACATGTCAGCAAAAACAATATAAACAAGTAATTGCCTCAAGCACACCTTATATTCAGATAGTATCATCCCACTACCCCAAGATTAATATTTCAGCATAGATATCCTATATAACAATATGGCACAACAAGTTTCAGAAACCGGTGAAAGGGTTGGCTCAAACTATTGTCAACTTTAAGACAAAAAGGGAAAACAAATCCATGGTGATTTCATGTTTAAGTATCTTTTCCACTTATGTGCAATAAAAACACCCATTCACCATTATTTCTCCTCTTTTCTTCAGCAACCATTTGACCAGTATTAAATTTGGTTTGAATAAATTTTGTAGTCACACATGCATAAATGATTTCCAAGGTCACGGATAAAGTCATAAAACTCCTCTTTCAGGGCCAAGGTGAGCATTGTCTCAGATTGAGGGTGAGAGCAAGGTCGAGGCCCCAGCGAGGCAAGGAATTAGACAAGCTCGTTCTATAACGAATTGAATAAAAACATCAGCGGAACGCCTCTTTGTAACATGCGATTTGAAAATAACACCGTGACATTTGTTATAGAGCATTTATTTTACAACATTAGCCGTTATAAACCAATATTAAAATCATGCATATAGACAAATTAAATTCACATATGAGATTCGACAATTATTTTACGGAGAATTTAGATGCTTAGAACCTTAAAGTTCTATACAAATTAGCAAGATAAGGCGTAAAAAGGTATGCTCTCTGTTTTTCGTAAATCTAAATACTTTGTACTTTTGCACTATTCACCAACTTCACTTTTACGATCACGGGTGATTCATGTGCAAAAAAAATATATAGGGAAGTGGGATTTTGTAAGATTTGGCTCCGCATATATTATCAAAATATCAACTTATAAATTTTTACTTATTGACAATTATATAAATGGTCAAAAGTCCATTAGCAAGCATGAAAGTCAAACAGCATAGATTAAAAAAAAAAAACAGAGGTAATATATTCTAAGCTATAATTTAAATTGTATGCCACAAGACGCAATGCCCGCAAAGCACATCATTATACCCGTGAGAGGCCGCTTCTGCAACACTAAGATCGTTACCATGATCGCAAATATTATTTTGAGTCCAAGCACAGGAGGAGCCTGCCGGCTGCCAGAGCCAAGAACAAAGCTGCTGAGTGACCAAAGCACTCAAGCAGACTACATGCAAAGACTATGTTGCCTGGGAAGAGGAACTAATGATGGTTCTAAGGACCACCGAAACTAGACAAAGTGAGTTGAGCCTTCAACAGTTACAGTACATAAGAGAGAAGGCTGGGGCAAGTCAAAGGATTAGGGTAGTTGAGGAAGAAGATGGAGAGAGGGGTAGATGGGAAGAGGGGTGCAATTTACAGGCTAACACAATGTCTCACAATGATAAATGCTCCCAAGTCCGCAATTTGTTTGCCTCACAATGGCTACCCACAGCCATTAACATTTCTTAAAGTATAGGAAGCTCTAAGTAAACCAGATTAGCCTCTCACTCATCAAACAAAATTTACCTTTCGAAGAAAGTTAACATCATAGAAACAAAAAAAAAGGTAGTTAAGACCATTAAGAGCTAAATTATGTTGTTTTGAGCTAATAAACAGCACTTATTATCATAAACAGTAGAGCGCAAATGAAACATGTAGAAGGTAAGCAAGTGCACAGACCTCAAGGTAGCCGAGCCCTATAATCAAAACCCTAGGTACCTAATTTCATATACCCCAAATCTCAAGGTAATAAAGCATTTTATCTGATCTATTAGAACAAACCTCGATCGATCATTATTGGAATTCACTTGCAACTCCGTAAGGCTGCAACATAAGGAAATCAGATATATAAGACATATTTCATATAAATATTGCTATTCTGCAATCATATTTCGAGAGGCGAAGAAGGATAGAACTTTACTTTGAGTATTGTACATCTAGCTGACAACATCCGTCATATATATTACGTCCCTGCAAGATGTGCAGAATTAGAACATCCAAACGGCACAGTAGATGACTTATGTTCAAAAATTTAAGAAAGATAGCAGACATGAAGGGCACTCATTGCAGAAGCAGCACTCTGGCGTGTTTGATACTGGACGAGAGCTTGATAACCTACAAAAATATGCAGGAAGGCAAGACGAAGTTGCATGCTTTAGATTTTAGATAAAACCGCCGAAACGAAGCAATGGGGCATTAATAACAACATTTCAAAGTTATAATTGTGTACAAAGAACTTTAATGGAACAACTGAATGAGTAATCAGGGAAACAACATAAGCCGAGCATGGTGGAAGGAGCTAACCAGCTGACTTCTGGAACGTAACAACTTTTTCCACAAACCCATAGGGAGAAAACACTTGATTGAGAACATCGACTGTCATGGGATAAATGACATGATGTATACTGACCAAAAGAATACGATTTGGTTGTCCATCCTGCAGCCACAAAAGCAAATACAAAATGAACAAAGAGGTGACTACATATAAAATGTTGTATGTATGCATCACACAATTTCCTCATTACCAACACGGCAATACCCTTTAAGTTTTGTAATATGCTTCGGAACTTTTAGTTTAAAGCAATGATTTACCATAGGAAAAACAGTAATTAATTGATGCTGAAGGGACAAAATTAAATTTAAATCCACCTCAATGTCGCTAGACAACCTCTCAATTGCAAAGAAATAACCATGTTAAAGTGATGATATGTTCACAGATATAAATTAAACCAAGCAAAAGCAGAAACAGGTATGTGACCTCAAAGCAGCCTTACTTCTTCATATACAAGAAGCATATATGAACTCATCACAAACCATGAAGGAAAGACATAAAGTATTGATGTGGTGACTTTTTCAGACAACATGCCTAAGCACCAGACAATCTCACATCCCATAATATTTCGTCTCATTCTCTTTTTCACTTGAAAGCAAGAAGAGGTATTATTACGCATCCACAAGGAGCAACAATGAAATTTCATCATAAACTAACAAGAAGGAAGCAACACATACCACACAGAAGCAATTTGCTTGTGCTCCTTGAGAGAATGTGGGTTTAATCCTTATAAAAGGGTGAGAGGCCTTCTTAGAAACTAAAATGAAAAGTGTTCTTTCCTTTTACGTTTCCTTTTCTCCTTATCCCCTTCCTTTCATTTCTCCTATTCAGTCTCCAATACTGAAATGGAAAGCGATGCAGTGTCAAAGGTCCTCAGAGAGTTGTAATAGAACCAGAGGACAGAAAAGGGTCATAAAGCACTTAGTTTAAATGTACACGTAAGAAGATTCCTTGCCAACAATCTCTAATTCAATTTGACGAGAAACATGAAAGGTTTTGCCCATCTGAACCTTACAACAGAAGAGACCGAGGCAGACCAGTATGATCTACATGTAAACAGTAAGATCCGATTACTGTCAAGCACTTGATTAACATGTCTACTGCCCTTCTCATAAAATTAAGGATATTATACATTGTTTGATACAAATAATTTGGCACAACACTCACAAAGGGAAGCATAATAAAAGTTGGTCAAGCCAGCGGCCAGAAGTCACATGTACCACCCCCATATACAGCATTGTAACATATTTTAGCATAATAATAAAATTAACATCTATAGCCATCAAAGTAAAAGCCCAGAGTGAAATCATTTTAGCAAGCTTTGTTGCCAACCCATATAATCTGACTAAATTTACAAAGACGACACTAACCGTATCACTTTTACGTCCTTGAGTCTGATCTGTTGTCAATTCTTGATGCGAAGAAAATTGCATGTAAACATTCCGTCCCCTAACCAAACAAAATTTGGTAAATTCAAAAGGAGCAGAAAAAACAAAAGAACGACAAACTCGAGGAATGGATATGATAATTCAAAATAAAAGTCTGAAACATATAAGAGGATTTTGACAGCAAACATAATGGGTCCCAACTTTGCTATACAATATTGTTTTGAGGGAGCAAACATGATTTATTACAGGCAAGAGGGAGTAACTGGAGAGAGATGAGAGAGACGGAGAGAGAAGCTACTGCTAAGGAGTAAGAAGGAAAGAAATATCATAGTTAACTTCTATGTGCGGCCCTACAATATAGAGGCACATTGACTGTTATAAAAAATGAAGTTAGCCTTAAGAACAATGCCTGTTGTACTTAGTAATATATATTGTTCAGAGAACCAATAATTATTTCAAGTAGTTGTTAGCCTGTTACTCCAATGTTTGCAATGAGGAAGGGCTCTTAAGACAGAGAACCCTCATTCCTGTTTCATTTGCTCCTTCAGAAAACATGTTCAAGCTGTTATTCCAATTCCTTCAGTGAGCAATGTTCTTAGCACAGAACTTTCAATCCTATTTCTTGTGCTCCTTCCACAAACATGCTCAAGCTCAACTATACAAGACTACCACGTAATATGTCATACCGCCAACAACAACAAGTCGACAACCACCTCAACCCAATACCTCTTTATCAATGAAAGACCAATATAGATTACTTTTTATCTTTAATACTACTTCCTTATAAAGCCACAAATGCCTGTAGTAACTTGTGAGTACTGAATTGCCACAGGAACAAGTACTACTGTGCTTACTATTTTGCGGCAATTTCTTCCATGTATCCAACCAATAACAATTTCAAATTAGTGGTACTCCATTTTTTGCAATGAGCAAGTGCTCTTAAGACAGAATCCTCGAGTCTGTTTCATGTGCTCAATAACTCTAAAAGGCTCTCACTCGTGGTCAACTGGGGGTCATATGTATGTTACCTTTTGAACTCCATAATAAAGTGACTGTTTCACATTGACCTTTGATTGTAGTCGCTATGTCCATTTAATAAGCTATAAAATTGTCCCAAAAAGAAAGGAGAGTAAACAATATTAATAAGCTATTAAATTGTCATCTTCCACATGACCTGTTACAGCATCAAAATCTCTTCTCCTCAAGCTTCTCGCTTCATACTCTCATCACATTCTTCTGTCCCTTTTTCCAATTATGATACCTTCACTTAAGTTATTTATGTTATCCCTTTCTACACAATTAAATCAATTACAATGAAAATCTCAAGCAAAATTAAATTGGAAAACAAAAAGTATAAAAAAAAAAAGAGGAACCGAAGAGAATAGAGAGAACAGCCGGAGGACAAGCTGTCCTCAGAGCTGCAAAAGCAGTTTATAATTCTACCCATTTCCATTGAATTTCCCCCACGGAGTTAACTATTAAAAAGCCCCAGCCACCTTTTTAGCACACAAATATGTTAGATGAGTAATTCTATGCAAAGCAAATCAGTAGTTCAAGCAAATCTGGAGAAAATTCTCGTACTCCCACACAGACAACAGAATCTCCATACAAGCATTAGTGCATTTCGCCACTTCCTTTGGCCTTTCCAATTCCAAAAAAGGAACCTGCATCAGCTCTAAAACAGTACAAGGGAAAACCCAGCAGTCCCCACACCCAGAAATAAGCTTCCATCAAATATTCTCCAATAGGAAGAAATGTGAGCAAGTCCACTGGAACCACTCAACATGTGAATATCCAGTAAATCAGTCATCCCTGGTATTTTCCGATGGAGCATAGCATTAGTGTTAACTCCACTCAACGACAAGTTCACACAATAGTCAACCAAAAGAGGAACCCTGACCTTCTATATAAAACTATCAACCAAGAAAAGGGGACCTTGGAGAAAATGATAAGCAAACCAAAAAGAACTTGCAAAAAAAGCTTCCCGAAGAATCATCCAATCACCTTCTACAATATTCCACCTCCATCACTGAGGTAACTGAACCACGAAAATCAAGGTGAGTTTCATCTATCTCCCTATAATGGGGATGACAGGCGGATGCAACTAGAGTTGGTATTTTGGGTAAATGGGGTTTTTGTGTTCATGTTTGGTCTTGGGTCGATTTGAGGTTGTTATCAAAAACACCATAAATGTAGGATAATTACATAGTACGACAAGTTGATCAAAACGGATGGTGTTCAAGTTGATTTCATATCCGTGTTGCATCAATTTCGTGATTCTCTCAGTAACTTTGTGTTTGTGTTGCGTCGGTTTCGGTCGTGTTGTCATGATATCATGTCGTGTCACAGATCGCCAGCTTACACTGCTAGCATGGAAAGTGGAAACACTAGCATCATGTGAAATAATTATATAATCGAGGGACACGGCCACAAAACGGTTGCTCCCCTCTCCACAACAGTGCAGGTAATATATCTACAATACTATCATTATTCATTGATAAAATTGGCCGAATGAAGCCAATTACTGGAAACATTTTTACAAATCAAATAATGATGATACCACTTACATTGCACTGTATAATGCAATAACATCCATCAAATATTCAGACACACCAACAACTCAAAAATCACAATGAAGATAGGTGATTATAACCCGGGAGGAGGGGGGGACAGACAGAAGCTGACAGGATCAATACCTCACATTAGGCTGAACATTCGTATAGTAATCCACCAAATTAATTGCTGTTGCCACATCCTGCATTTGGAGCAGTGCCTATAACACAAAACAGAAACAAAACAAAAAAATAAGAACTGTTAGTCCTTTACAAAGAGCCTCACTTTCATGTAAAGTATGTATGATAGTGGTTTGACTTATTATCACCATTTATAGCAGTAACTTTTAAAGTTTCACAGCAAGTTAGTATAAAGATTAAGGTAGTCTCAAAAATGTCATAATATTCCCCTCTACTTATATTCCCTCAAAATTCATACACATAGATAACTTAACACTCAGAGGAATATAAAGAAAATAACCTGGTTCTTGGTACGTAGCATCACTAACTTGGTGACAGACCCAAATGGTTCGACCAACTGAAGTAAATCATTCTGTAAATTCCATTAAATGCAGTAAACATAAGTTACTTCCAAAACTTACTGACCCACATTCCACAATATATATATATATATATATATATATATGAAAACTATAGAAGAAAAATAAGAGAGCCAAATGAGTATTACCTCTGTAATTTCATGGCCCACATTGCGAACATGAATAACTTTAGAGGTTTCAGACATCCTCTTCAAATACTGTTATAACCTGCTGCAATCACACAAGTCACAAATTTGCTGATAAATTTGATATCCCAATATGAAAATTAAAAAAGATTCAATCTTTTATCAAATTTAACATAAAAAAAAACACCCACAAAAAAAAATCAAATGGATTTAGCAAGGAACCCAAAACATCATAGGATAAGATTTTAATCAAATTAATAAGAACCCAGAAAGCACCCAGAAAATATACATAAAAAAAAATATGCAGTAATAAATTAGGAGAAACACAAGTACAAAAAGAAGAAAGAACTCACAGTAGATGAAAGTTTAGGATAGAAAGAAGGTAGAAATGATTGATGTGAAGATTGGAAAAGTTGCGAGGTAGAAGAACACGAATGAAATGGAAGCCCTATTAGATGAAATAAGAGCGAGTGAGTGTGTGAAATTGAATTGAATGAATAATAATTGAAGGAATAGTGAGATACTGAGTGTTTGTTTGGTTGATTAACACTTTTTATTTGATCAAATGATTAGTGAGATTTGGACCTAATACGAGAATGTGTTAAACATAAATGGGAGAATAAAAGTAGTATTCTACCATGTTTTTTTAATCCAATAATGGAAAATTATGTAACATTGATTTGACACCATTATACTAAAATTAAGAAGGAAAAAATAAAAATAATCAACTTATGAAAAACTTTGGTGTTGTTCTAGTATTTGACCTAACTAGTTAATGGTCTTAGAATTGAGAAAAAAAAGAACTTAATTGATTGATGAGAGAAGCATTGGGTTGTTTAATGAAATAATTATGAAGATATGTATGAAATTTGCGATTAGATTGAGGGCAATTCAAGAGGGAAAAAGATTAAAGATATTAATACATATCTATATTTCAAAAGTCTGCTCTCAAAATAATGTAAGCAAAACATGAGGTATAATTAGTTTTATTGATTATTGAAATATGAGGCCAAGATATTTCATCACTACACATGTCACTCCTTTTAAGGGCTAGAATATAAATCTTATAGTAGGAGTTTTATACCCTACACTCTTACATTTCACAACATTACACTATTAGTATTAGTCTAGCAACTCAATTTCTTAACAAGATCACCAAAAAGAATAATTTTTCGCACTAATTTGCTCATAATATTTTATAGTAAGTGATTTCTCGTAAATCACTTCATATAACTAAATCATTTATTTTGTTCAATAGACTAAATAAATAATATCTCTTCAATTTTATCCCCTAATTTCTCTCTCTAGATGTCAATTACTCTTTCTTTTATTTCACTCTGATTGAACCAAGTCGACAATCAATCATATTTTTTTAGTGTGTACTTAAATTTTGATTCATTTAATTTTTCCGCATACTATATCATTCTCTTCCAGCTTACCTTAAACCAAATGTTATACAATGACATATCTTTTATTCTTTTCCTTTAGCAATTGGCGATAAACCTACAATGTATGCATTATTGAATACAAAGCAGCAGTCCATGACTCCATGCACAATTTTTTTAAAAAGTTTACCTACTCAAACGTAGTTTGAAGTTACCTCCAAATCAATGGATATTTTTAAAAAAATGTTGAAAGCCCTTTTATGCTCAAATCAATCTGTGCGGTTAGGATCATTGGCATTTATAAAAATCTTTATTTTGGACCCATACAAGTTTACATCTGTTTTTTTTTTTTTTTACAATTGTTTACATTTATTATCTCAATGTTTCTATAAAAAGTTTAAATGTTTTATGCCTTTGAGATTCACATACATTTTGGTCAAAACATTTCTTAAAAATAAACTTCAAGTTCTTTTTTTTTTTTTTATGAACTTAATATTTGCCACAAGCCCACAACAAACATATACTTCCTCTATGTTTTTTAGTTCTACCGTTTGCTTTTTACACGTTTGTCAACACACAACTTACAACATTAATATCATCAATGAGGTATAGCTAAAATAATAAAATGTTTATATTTTGAAAATATATGTTAAGATGAATCCAACAAGATCCCACATGACAATTTTTTTTCTTACATATAAATAATACGAGATGGTCAAAGTAAAATTGATGAATAGTGTCAAAAGTCAAAATGGTAGAACAAAAAAGAACGGAAGATGTAGTAAGTATACTACTTTTTAAATAGTTTTCCGTCAAATTTTTGTTACCCTTTCATGATCAAAATCCATCACCATGGTTATGTTGTTTCTCAAATTAGAATGAAGAAACTGTGAAAGAAGACTTAACCTAGCTAGATCATCTATTTTGCTTACATAGTTACATAAATTTCAAACATAGGCATTGCCGAAGTTAGAAACTAGTTTTATTAGAAGTTAGTAATTCTTGTTCAAGTAATCAACTAAGAAATGAAGGAAAGATATCAATGGTTACAGGTAGATCAAGTTTTTTATCGGAGATCATTGCTACGTTATTTATTCTACACAAAAGAAAATTTCTCAACTAAAAAGAGGGGATTATGAATACCATATGAATGTACTTAATGAAGAAATTCCTCAAAAGCTAAAACTTCTTATTTTCCAAAAACATTACTTCTGCCCGTAAAAAGTACATTGAATTGGGTACTTTCACCAAAACGCCTAAAACCTATTGCCGAGTATACACTTAGATACCATGCACATAAACTTAGACCAGATGTAATTTTGCTTCTTAGGAATATTCATATTATATACTTCTCAAAAGCTACTTAATCTGGTTACAAATTTGTATTATTAACCCTAATCTTTCTTTAGTGGTATCAATTGTTCTTAAATTGCATTTCGAACTTCCGAGTTCGAATGCAAACTGGCTTGCCAGGCACATTATGCCGCAGCTGCGCTCAACCAGAAAAAACAAAGGAATTGTGATTCGTATGGATATTTACTCACTATTTACAAACAAACAAACAAACAAACAAACTTCACAAAAGAATTTAGGCAGATTGCATATGTTAAATGCGATGACAAGAACATATTACATTAAGACAAGGTAATTTTTAGAAACTTTTCCATTACCAAATTTTTTGTATAACGATATTATTTTACCATAAATCATTAAAGAAAACGTTAGTTGGGGTTAATAGCGCTAGGTTTGTCTACTTTCGTAATTAGGTTTATGAGCATTTTCGTCATTAACGACCAAATTTAAGGTTCAATTTAGTTAAACAAACAAGTACATTTCTTGATACAAAAACGAGTTTTAGCTTTTCTCCAATTCGACTCATTTTGACCCACGAAACAAAAGACCAAACCATAACATTTACGAGCAAGGCACGTAAACAAAAACTACTTATCATATTTGACCCAAAACTAAAGTTTTGTTTAACATAATGTTACTAGAATAAACAACTACAAACTATATAAATCAAAAAAACTGTAAAAAAAGCAAAGATTACCATATAATCCCTAATTTTTATTATAAACCACATGCATCATTATCTCAAACATTCAACCACCACAATCTTATCCTGCCAAAAAATCAAAAAAAAACTTTGGCTTGAACTGTCCAAGAGAGTAATGCTACAATCTGGGTAATTCTTCAAGCAGCAGCTCCAAACTTTGCTTCATAATCTTGAGGTTGCTGCAATAAACCAACAGTACAATCCATAAGGTAATCCCCAAACAAGCAGTAGACACAGCACAAGATAACAATCAGCAATACCAGTAGCATGAACTTGCCAGAAAATAAACATTTCTTTAATTTTTTCTTACAAAGCCAGCAAATAAACATTAAGCCCTTCAGTATCATGGCTTAAGGTATCATAAAATTCCCGATCACACAAAACCACGGAAAAATGACAGCATAGATTATATTTCATCCAAAAAACCTACTGCTGGGAACTTGTAAAGAAATGAATAAGACAAGCTCAACCCAATTACAAACAGAAAGGGTTGTGATTCTCATCCAAAACCTACAGCTGGTGTCTGGGATGTACCAGCTAAAAATAGAAGTGAAGTTGTTCCCAGTCCCACGGTACCCAGAAGTGGAATGAAACTTCAGAGGGTCAAATTATCAATAATTCACCTGGACAACCCGTTTACCGTATTCTAGACTCGAACATCACTACTCCAAATTTCCTATATAGTGGATATTCCAAAGAAAAAGCAAATATTTGCAGGGCATCTCGGCATTGAGAACAGAGCACTCGCATATTCCTAAAGCCAGAAAAAGGATGATCAATACTACCTTAACAAACTCTAATCAGATTACAAAAGGAACTCTGGAGCTAAGAGGTGAGAGTAGAGCACAAAAAAG
Organism: Beta corolliflora; assembly: GCA_947648045.1. Taxonomy (NCBI): domain Eukaryota; kingdom Viridiplantae; phylum Streptophyta; class Magnoliopsida; order Caryophyllales; family Amaranthaceae; genus Beta; species Beta corolliflora. The sequence continues at coordinate 83,596 of CANSZD010003087.1, read as the reverse complement.
CTAATAAAGAATGTCGATATTATACATACACGTGATACAACAGATATCAAACAAATCATATTAAGAATACATTACCATGAAGATGGCTGATATCAACCTACGAGCAAACCATCTCATATGCATTCCACGCTGGGCATTCATTGCACCCTCCTTGTTGTCAAAACGTAGGTAGACATGACCAGCACTGTGTCTGCAAGCAAAATAACAAAATTAATTTTTGTGGGTCAAATAAGTACCTCAACAAAAGCAAGCAGTACCAAAGGAACTATGTGAGCCACCCCCACCCCACCCAAATCCACTAGATAAAGAACAAAGAAACAAAGCAATATAGTACAATCGATTAAAAAAATATAACAGCTGTTGAACTTCACTATGAGCAGATAAAAAAAATGCCCACTTCAATAAATCTTCGAGACAATTGCGAGAATTTAAACCTCGGTTTCCATATAACGAAATAAAAACTCCAATTATTATAATAAATTAGAATGAATGCCTCACTCCTCTAATAGTTATATACTGTGAAATTTTAGACCTTAAGATTCTCAGACAGCTCTCTGAGACACCTCTGTAATTTTATAACAGCAATTGTCTGATGCCGTAAACCTATAGTTGACAGCAGTCTAGTCTTGGCTAATTACCTTGAGTTGGTTCACAGTCTAATACACTCCAAAAAGTACCCTACCATGTAGTTGAAATTGCAAGCTAACAGGATTACTTTCACAGGACATAATAGCAAGTTGATCAATCAAAATAGTTCCCTACCCCCATTTCCTTATCAGCCATATTTGCACTACAAGCACAAATACAAATATATATGTCAAAATAAGTACTACATACTTGTCAACATAGATATGTTTCACTGGACCAAACTTTGAGCACTCCTCTTCAACATCTTCTTTAATGTCCAAGTCAAACTCTGGATCCGTCTGCAACACATTAATAATATCATCATACATGAATAAAGGGAGAGAGGAGGGCAAAAGCTCTGAGAGGCAGCAATAAAAATATACCTCAGTGGCTGGATCAAATAAATTCTTCAGTAGCAGACATTCACTAGGGTTGCCTACAGGTTCAGAAGCTGGGGAAGAGAGGACTTGGCCGGGAAGTGTTGGGGCAGGAGTGATGGTTTGCCCATTGACCATGAAAGGTTGCTGCGCAGAAGCTGTGCTGTTAAGCACCGGTACACCAAGTGTTCCTGCAATGCTGCAGTCAAGACAACAAAGATTAGCCCACGAGTAAGGACAAAGAATATAAAAAACAAAAATTACAGATAGGAAGAACAGAAACGCATTACTGACCTTAAAGCTGTACCAGTGCGATCCAGCTTTTGCATCAACAATGCTCTGGACCTAGGATTCAAAGACTGGAAGACGAAGTATACATCAGTTAATTTTGCCGTGCAAACAAAAATACATCAGTTGTCAAAAGTCTTAGAAAAGAGATGTTATGCTCAAGAAAACTTGTGAATGGCCCTTCTTTTTCATTTCACATTCACAACCTTATCTAATGATCGGTAAAAGCTGCACAAACATAATATCTGTTCCATGTTCATATATCCAAGACAAATTTCAAATTCAGAATCTTTCACAATATCCGATAGCTTATCTTGATGGACTGAGGTACTTGCGATATGTTAAACAGAACTGTCACAAAAAGAAGGTAGCTTACCAAGGATATCAAGCTATTCTTCCACTTTATCACAATTAAAGAAAAGAATCATATTACTCAACACTCCTTCATTTCTCAAATGCTCTTCCTCTTTTCCGTATCAGAAAGTTTCTCTTTGTTGCTCTTATTTAAAATCTATCATTTAATGACCTATCCCTCCCCCCCCCCGTTCTACTACCACCAGATACCTACCTAGTGGGTCCAACACTCCAACCCCCCCCCCAACTAGCTCCACCCAACCGTTCTTATAGTATTTATCTCGTGACTCCAAATGCTCTACCTACGGGTCCGACTTACGTTAACACCACTCACTCACAATTTATTGTTAATACCAACTACTTATTGCTTATAGTAGGTTTCTTCCCACATTCCTTTAAGGAAGAAGAAAAGGGAAATGAGGGAGTACTATGCTTTTACACGCCAAGGAGAACCCTTCATTGACAAGCTATATATATGGCTCAATAGACTAACATGCCATCAAAGGCAAGCTTTCTCTTCCAACGGCAGTCAAAGGATCCACAGCTCCCCATGCCCAGATCGAATGTTGGATAGCCTTCGGAACTATGCCAATAAAGAAACCCTAACCACTATAGCATGACCTTGTATATATCATAACTTCAGAGAGATGACACAAAAACAAGTGAATATCATTAGGGTGGAAGAAAAAAAATGTATAACTCACCAAACCACCCCCATCATCATCATCGAAGTCTGCTGCAGTTGTTCCAGTATCTTGTCCACCAACGTGTTCAGTGACAGATGAAACCTGCAGTAACCAGATAGATGTTGAAGGAGATCTATAAAAATAATAATTCAAATAGGGAAAAGTATCAACAAAAAAAGTAACTACTCTAAATCAAAAGAACTCCTTCCATAAGATCCAAATCCAATCACAAACCTACCTTGATGTATCTGCCAGCAATTTCTATTTTCCCATTTAAACTTTGAGCAGCCTTCGAATGTTCAACTTGAGCAAACTGTCAGTTAAGCGAAAATCAGTTACACAACAATGCTCAGCTTAAAGAGGCTACATGGGAAATGTAAACAAACTTTTCACTGACTTGAACAAACCCAAAACCTTTGCAGTGCCCAGTCTCAAGGTCAAGGGGTAGTTGCACCAGTTCCACAGGACCAAATGGTTCAAAAATCTGCCCACAAGAAACAAACATTAAGAACTCGTCATAGCACATGTTCACAGAACAACTCAATAAAAACCAAAATCTAAATAAGGATAATAGTTTTAAAAGGAGGGGGGAGTAAAACACATATATATGGTCCAATACTCCAATATATATAACTGTTCATTGTAAATTGCAATAGCAGCTAATAAAGAGTCATTCTCATGTAGATAGTGCTGGGTATATGGTGACGAGACGGTATACATGACATGGTTTTAAGGGACGCACATCGGATTGTCAAATTGAGGTCGTCCGTGGCTGCACAAGGTCAGTAGCAGCGGAGCGTCTGCTCGATCACTCCTGACTGGTGGTAATATGGTGTTTTCTGGCAGAAGCCTTGGCGTGCCCACACCTATCATTTATCAATGCACAACATCCAATCCTTGCCCTCAATGCCTGGTTGCGTGCGGTTTTGCAATTAATTAAGCTATGTTACTCCGACACCCTCTTCTACCCCGAGTGTCGCGTGTCGACTTGACACGACATGGGTGTCGATACGCGTATCGGAAAAGCGTCGCTTATCGGACACCCATTTGGCAAAAGTGAGAAAGAAACGAAGAGAGAAAAGGGGGAACAATTACCTAATTCATTGCACTTCCCTTCAAAAATTGAAATTTAGGGTTTATTTGTAAACCCTAGATCTGCTAATTGATGTGAAATTATACTCCATTGGACACAGGCACACAGCCATGGATTACCTTCAGTTCTTCTCCGGCAACGGTGGAGGAGAGATGACTCTTCGCAGCTTTGTCAAATACTACATACACTAATATGTTTAAAGTTGTCAAATTATTTGCCTATTTGGTACAGCTGTCAAATACTAAAATTATTTAACAATATATTCTAAGGGTGTGGTGTACAGCTAAGAAGAGGGGTGATTAATGGGAAGAATTCCAAGAGTTGTACTTTTTGTGTATAACTTAACTTTTTGGATTTCTTAGATACTATACTGATAAAGTGATAACTGAATATAATATAATAGTCTAATATAATTTACTATTTTAAATTTTATCATTTTTATATTACAACTTACTTATTTTATTTTTTTTATCAAAATAAAGTGTCGGAAAGTATTTTCCGACACTTTCAATGATAGACGTGTCTAAAAAATTGGTCAAGACACTCTCTTGACCGTGTCGGAGTATCGGCCAGATTTTTGGAGTAGAGTGTTGGATCCTCCGATCCCTACTTGGATACGACACCCGTATCCGTGTCGGAGTAACATAGTAAGTAAGTACCATGCTCTAGTATGAATACAAATAGAAAGAAGAGCTTTGTACACAACTATGGAGCACGTTTAGTTCCTAATGCAAGTTTGGCGGCTTCTCTCCCAGATCTCGGGTTTCCATGTAAAAAGCTCCTTGCATTCCGTTTCCCGATTGTTTCTTTTTTACATTTTGTTGTTATATAGTCATTTGATTGTTGGTTGCTAGATCGTGATAGTTAATAGGACTTAAAGATAAGAATCACCCGATATGAACAAAATTGATATATAGAAATGCCCCCTTCATTTCCAACATGAAGTCATCAGCACGTGGAACTCTATAGGGGATGTCAACACATTCAATTCCCCCTCCAAAAAATGGTGGATTTTTCTTTCCTAAATAGTAGACCCGAAAATGCTAGAGCTGGCTTAATCTATGGAAGCTACAAATTTTGATGATTTAATAAAGCATGAGGCTCCGCTTAACTATCACCAAAATAGTCTCAAATGAGTGAAATTCAAAATAAAACCCTCATAAGCCAAATTCCCCTAGCATATCACTATTTTATCTTTCATCTTCAAAAACTATAGCCACCAATCTGGCCAAAAAAGCACCGAGTCCCCCACAAGAGTCAACACTTAACACACCTAAACATAAGTTCATTCGGATTTGCTTTCTTCCCGTCACTGCTTGACTTCTCTAGTCATCTCACTCAACAAGTCCAGAATTTTGCTACAGAAGAAATATGCTTTTATCACAAACTACAATTAACATAATGCACAGGATCCTGTTTCCTACAACTTCTAAGATGTAATGTTGCCAAACACATTACATGTAAAATCAATGTTTACCAAGCAAGCATGTGTTCAATAGGTTCACACTCCCTTATGGACTTGTCATCAGCAACGAGCCAACGAAGAGAGATGTCGTCATACAAGTGTCGTTTGTTACTCCTTTAGTGGATTGAGGCCGACATACAGACGGTTCCAGAGTCCAAGATGCTATCTAAAAATCAAGACACTACTTAATTCAATCCATCAATAGGTGATAACAATTCACTTAGACAATGGAGTAACGTAGTGCTAGCACCAAAGAACTCCACTTCTTCCAGTCAGGCCAATATACTACCTTAGAACAGGCAATTTCAGCAGCGGCCTCTTAAACTAACCCAAGCCATCTTGACCCACTATTTTACAGGATTTTCAGATTCGAATTTTGGGTTGAATTGTTGAAAAGGTTAGGGTCCGGTTATCTGGTTCAGTCATTATTGGACATGTTTATTCCCACACATGCAATAACATGCATGCACATATCCTCTTCTATAATCCACCAGTTCATACATAAACCACAAAGTAGAGGCCATAGCATCTGAGCATTAAATTACAATTCATTATATGGAGCAAGATTTGCACAAATACCCCCAATAAAGTTGGAATATATCAGAGTATAGAAGGCAGAAGGAGCACATGAACAAGAAAAGCAAGCAAAGAGATCAACCTTACGTAGCTGCTGCTCTGTCATGTTGAAGTGCAAATTGCCAACGTACAACTTTCTATCAGTTGGTCCATAAGGACCCGTAACACCTGAACCAGTAGAAGCTGTAGATTGAACAAGGTTCTTTTCAGCCTCAGATGGTTTGACCATCACAGGCTGCCCAAGGAGTAGCTGACCTGTTAGAGCAATCGCCATTGGCACGGACATCGCATCATAAAATTCAATATACCTGCATCTCATCACGAGAACTCAATGTAAATTTACCAAATAATACGATATGCAGAAAAATCAGGCAGGACTTACGAAGAATTTCAGATAAAATTGTGGTGAACAAAATCCATAAGAGAGAAAGCTGAAGCGTAGCTTCTTTTGAAGAATCTGATTTCTCAAATACAAGAGATGGTTAGATAGAATCCCAAACAGGCAAACAATAACACAATGCTCAATAAACCAATGTCCGGATTAAGGGTAAAAAACCAGTAACATAATCAAATACGCTATGGGTCTACAAAATTTCCCATTGAGACAGTATTACATTAAATATGAAGGAGCCACAAAGCCCAACCTCTCATCTCGATCTGCCCTTTGCCCAAGTAAACAGCTTCCAACATTCTACATACTTAAAGACCCTATAATTCTAAATAAATTACCCTTTTTCCCTCACAATAGATATCAAGTAGTTCAAATATGCAATACAAGAACTGACAACAGAAAAAGCATTGCAAAGATAACCCGACCTTTTCCCTTGCTCATAGTACTTTACCAGGTTTGTAAGACGAATTTCTGAAAAGAACAAGCAATGTGTGTAAAATTTCAGAGAACTGAAGGTAGCTATATAGGAAAAGGCCTTAATCAAGGCCTAGATGTTGATTTCACGCTAGGTGTTAACAGTATGAACAGCTAATAATTAACTTGGCCACCTAGCCTTTTTATGTTCTCAAAGCCTTGAATTTACCACCTTAGAATGGCGTTTCTTCAGCGAACCCACCTTTACAATGACGTATCCAAAATAAAACTTACCTAGATTGAAACAACTCCCAATCAGAAATAAAGAATAAAAATATAATTCAATAACCATTATACCAATGAATCTAAGTCCTTAAGAGACTGACGAAGAAGAAAAATAAAAAGTAGGCTCAGGTTCATGTCATCTACCTTCAGAATGCTGCATGAATTGATTAAACATGAGAGCAAGGTATTCCCATCATCCCTCATCATGGAAATCTTTATCGCATTGCTATTTCATTTAAGAATAAAGTCAAGCTTACATCTTAAAACAGCATAACCTACTAGCTATTATCAACGATGCATGCACCTCAAATTACTAAGTGAAAAAACATACCCAACCCCTTTCGAACGCCTTGAATTTCGGTCCATTATCAGTCGGACATCCCTCACCTACAAGAAACATTTCAAACACAAATAACACACATAAATAGGAGTAGAATCAAAACAGGGGAGGAAGGAAGGGGAGAAGAACTAATGAGCAAACTCAGAATTTTCTCCAGCCAGCTGACAAGAAGTCAGCTTGCACCAAATTGTTGCCAGAATCACTCGAAAGTCTCATACACAAGCAAACCCAAAATTTGCACCAAATACGTCATCACAACACATACTTGAAGAGAAGCTGTTGTATAAGTTATAACTCATAATTCCGCTTTTGTAAAGGAGATTTGACTGATGAACAAATTACTATTTGATAGAACTAACTAAGTCTTGATTCTCAGAGATTAAAATTTACATGTATCTATAATATCTATTGGTCTAAACAAATGTCTCGAGAAAACAGCAAATAAGTTACGCACATTTGAAAAAACATAATGAATATTACACATAGTGTAGTATCAATATCAAAACATCAAAAGCAATAAAATAGTATCATCGTTTACCTTGCCAGCTTTGGAAAAAAATTCATAAACATCTCTCTCAGCCGCCTTAAGAGGCATCTGTAATCAGCCAATACAACAGACGGAGCATGTGTTAGAAATATTTTAAAAAAAAACTTGAAAATCACGTCATATACCACTACTGCTTAAATATTATAAATACAAAAGGACAATAACCTGGTATGCAAAAACAGTTCTCTGATCCCTCTCTGGATCAGCTTCGGGTTCCACTGCTTCCCTTTTTTCCTTGATTCTCCTGTAAACCATAAATTTATAACCATCAACTTACAGGAACATATAGGAGGAACAAACAAGAATAGCATCCACTACAGCCATGATGGTCCGTTACCCAGTTTCAACGTAAACGTCTAGATTACCCTAATTCTAAGAGGCTCAAATCCAGGATTGGGTAAGTGGGTCAAATGTAAAGTTGTATCCATTAGAACCTTATAAGGCAACAAACAACAATGGATTCAGACAAGTCCCGGAAATCCCAAAAGGCAGAGTGGAGGCTCCACATTATGGATTAACTAAAGGGTTTTCACAATAGCAAGAGTTTTCGAGTTTACGGAAAGTTCAGCTCCTTCAGTTCAGTTCTATCATCTTCTACAAGCAGCAGGCGCGGCAATCACATAACTGCATCTACAATCCACCCTTTCCTATATTAGAACTGAAATGAAACTCTTTCTAGTGAACTCCTCTAAGAAAAACTTACCAAACCCTGATAAGGTAGAGAAATCATCCCCTAGATATACATCTATGTAAAAGTTCTTCACAAGTTCATACAATTATGATACCAATGCCACAACAAATCTATGCAATTCAGTCACAAAATAAAGTCTTAAACCCATTTCCAACAGTCTCAAATCAACATTACAACAAATAGAACATCAAAACAATGTGCATCAAAAAAAACTAATAATTCAGCAAATCCAACCATTAATTATAAAAAATGAAAACCAGCTAGCTACCTGCTATCTCTGGCCTCAATTTCTCTCAACTCTCTCTCCCTCTCCCTCTCCCTCTCCCTCTCCCTCTCCCGGCTATCACGCCTAATCGATCGACTCCTCTCTCGCTCCCGGCTATCACGCCTAATCGATCGACTCCTCTCTCTCTCCCGGCTATCATGCCTCGTCGACCGACTCCTACTTCTCCTCTCCCTCTCCTTATCCTTCTCCTTCTCCTTCTCTATCTCCTTCTCCTTATCTTTCTCTCTCTCCTTCTCCTTCTCCTTCTCTATCTCCTTCTCCTTATCTCTCTCTCTCTCCTTCTCCTTCTCCTTAACCCTCTCTTTCTCCCTCTCTCTATCTCTCTCTCTCCTCTCCTTCTCCTTCTCTCTATCTCTCTCTCTCCTCTCCTTCTCCTTCTCTCTGTCCCTTCTCTCTCTATCTCTATCCCTATCCTTGTCCCTTTCTCTCTCTACATCCCTATGTGAATGTCTCTCCTCTTTCTCTCTCCTCTTATCCCTATCCTCCCGCTTTCTCTCTCCTCCACCTCCGCCATTTTCATCCTCCCTTCTTGATTTCTTCCTCTTCCTCTCATCTTCTTCATCTTCTTCACGATGATCATCGCCTTCATCTTCAACCCTCTTTCTGTAACCTTTCTCTCTCTTCTCCCCGCTTCTCTCCTTCTTCCTCGATCGACCTTCAGTTTCTTCTTCTACTGTCTTCTCCAAGTACTCGTACTCGTCGAAATCCATTGGAATTTGTTAACAACCACGATTAATTGAAAGCCCTAATATCGAAATTGAAAGCCCTAATATCGAAATTGAAATTGGGTCTGATAAATTAGGGGAAGTTGTCGAACTTTAGGGTTTAGGAATTAGGAGGTTCTGGCGAAATACGTATATAAATATAAAAGGTTACTCTAGTGAAAATAGCTTCCTTCTTGTTTTTTGTTTGGATAGGTAAAGCGAAAATGCAACGATGATTTATTTGTGTCTTGCCTCTATGGCTCTTTTTGTCTCCAATTTCGAGGGAAATTAAGCATTTTAAGTCCACAGATCACAACTCAATTAGGAGTAGAGCGGCTTTTGGATCAGATTATTTGTCTTGCTTTTGCATCGAACTAGTTTATCTGTGTTCGAATCGATTGTTTTCGAGTTAGACAATTTAATTAAGTTTAGGAGAAGTTTGGGATTTTGGTATTCTTATAGGGTATTAGGGTTAGGTATTGTGTCGAATCAATTTGAAGTTAAATCAATATGGTTTAAGGGTCTGTTCTCTCCAACTTATCTTCAGTTCAGTTCAGTTCCTAAATTATTATTATTACTATTAATTAGTTATAATTTAGTTCGGTTCGGTTCTTTTATGCCGAAGAAAACAGACCCTAAGTAGAAAAAAAAATGTTATACTACAAAAGAATAGGATAAAAGAGTCATAAATTTATAAATTCAGGTTCAAGTAAGAAAGTTTTCATTTATTAATATTGTCTTAAAAATGATAATAAATAAATGGCTTTGACTAGTGGTTAAAAGTATAAAAAAAAAAATGTAAAAATAATTTCTAATTTTTTTTATTGTACATGGATTAAGAATAAGATAAAAGAGCCAACGCCTTTTAATATATTTATATAGATGTTTGATAATATAATATAATGGTTTGGAAGTAATTATAAAATAAGATAAAAGTGACCAAATATGTGATATAAAATATACAATAATACAATATTAAACTAATGAAAATTAACATTTGCGTATTACCTTGATTGAGTGTCATCAATGTTCTTGTGGTTCTTCTTATTACCCATGATACATTTTTTCAAAAATAATATTTCTCATTATCGATATGATAAACTAATTGGAAGTGTGCGCATTTTAACGAATAATATTCAACCTAATATCCCCTATGCAGTTCAATAACTTGGTGCAACTACAACCCGAGCGAGGAGCATTGTGATGCTCTAAAACGTGGATTGAGATACCTCAAAGGTATCGTGGATTTGGGAATAAACTATGTGGGTATTCCTTTGATCCTCAAGGGATATTGTGATTTTATTTGTGTAATCAATAACAATTGTGTTATAATTAGCTCTCTTGATGGATATATATCCGATTATGATTCAAAAATTTATTCATCTTCTTTGCTTTGCGTTATTGGGAAATTGTAGCCTTCTAGCATATATTAAAGCAAAATTGTGCATCACAAGGGAATTGTAGGCTTGCAGGATACTTTGGATTTCGTAAAGAAAAATCATGGATTTTGAAATCAGCATTTAACGAAAATTATTGTGTAAATGCTTTAGCCATGTCTTCATCCGATCAGCATCTTAAAATTTCAAGTTAGTTCAACAAAAAGTTGATAAGATACATTTTGATTCCGGTGATGCAAACTAGACGCACTTAAACCTATATTTGATCATTTAACTGGTTTATTGTGGGATCAAGCACAAATTCGTGCCAGTGGTGTCGAGAACATGCTCGACTAGTAGCAGCACTAAGATAATAGAACCAGAAGGTTGGGGCTTCATTGTTGGGGTAAGGATGGTGTGGGTGAGGGAAGGACTGTGATGGAAGAGGATACATATGCTTAAATAGGGAGCAAGGATGAGTAGAGTGAAAAGGAGAGAGAGGTAATTTTGGTACCTAGGGGAGTTCTGCTTAGTAATGCAATGGTGCATGTAGCAACCGTGTTCTTTATTTTTGCTGTGATACTCCCGTGCATGGACTTGAGAGGACAAAATCTTTCTTGTATGAAGCAGAGTATGTACCACATTATCCACATATAGATCTCCAACAGCATCCGCTATAGAAATTCGTTCATGTCAGACTAGCAAATTTAGGACACATTTCGTTCTGGTACAAAAAAATCTATTCATCTTGTTCAGAACTTGTAGCGAAGGAAATTACATGCAATAATTTAGGATACCATCGTTTTAAAAAAAATACATGCACTAACCAGCAGCATAAAAAAAGGGGAGAGCTCGAATTAATCACTAACCTTTACATGATTATATCCTATACACTACAGCCACAGGTACAGAGGCCAATACAACAGGAACGACAGTATACTCGCCAATACGTAGAAACAAATAAGGAATTTTGACATGTCAACACTGATTTACTCATGGAATTGCAGTGCACTAAACAAATCTCTTCTCGTATAATCTGCAAGCAATTATCTATCTTCACATTTTGGTAATCAAACATCACATAACTTGTAAACAGAGATTCCTTAAACCTCATCATTATGTTGACAGTCGATCCAATGGGATTCTGTCACCTTGTCGAGGTGTTCTTTCAACAGGTGATATAATTTGTGGCATTGTCATTCCCCCTGAAACAATTATCTCTGAGAGAAGAAAAAGATTAAGTAAATATGAGAACATAAAATTTGGTAATAATACCCTGTATCTTGCAGTGGATTTGAATTTCAATGACAGACTTCGATGACTAACATTTTTATTGGTGGTCAGGAGATGCATTTATACGAGGAAGAAAGGCTGGTGAATAAGTACTTCATTTTTAAGATTAATATTATGGCTTGGTATGTCAAAAGAAGATATTGATATTCACAGTGCATAAAAGACGCTGCTGTGCCAGGTTCACCAAAGGTTTTTATGTTTCAAACAATAGTAGTATACAAAATACAAACAGATGGAGGAAAGGCAGACAATCAGAATACAGACCTATGCCTTCGCGAATAGAGAGATTTGGTCTGATGACATCCTTGGAATTGACCAGAAAGATGTCTCCAATATACAGATGGTTGGTTGGAACATATACACTACACAACTCTTCGTCACCATCATCCCTCTGCAGTCAGCAGTAAAATAGAGTAAGATAAAATGAATGTCATATGAAATTCATGACCTTTCTTTTTAATCAGGAAGGGGGAGTGGGAGGAGCCAAAATTCACCAAATTTAGAATGCTCCGGGGAAATGAGTTCAAATACACTTGCTCCAACCCACTACAGGGAAGTAGTCTAGATGTTCTATGAGAATCAAAACCTAGCCAACAATGAAACTAGTCTCAAGAAAACGAGCATCTTCAAATATGGAATTCAAAACTAAACAACCAGATATACATGTTAAAAAATCAGGGCAAGAAGGTCCAACCACCCAAATAAGTCGCTTGGCGATCTGCAACACTGCATCTAAATCCATCAACACCACACCACAGCAAAAGTCTCAGGCACCCCTCCAAATATCCTCTCTTCCTTTACAAGATGATTTTTAGAAATAAGTAAAAACAAGCAATTTTTTTACAGAAACAAAGAAGGGAGACAAGGGGACAAGCTGTCCGCAAGAACTACAGACACAACATAAATCATCAGCTATTAAGAAATGAAAATTTTCTCATGTTAGAGCGAATGCAGTTCTTTGTTCCAGTTAGAGTGAATGCAGTCCTGACCAGTCTGCAGTCTAAACCAATGTTGAAAGAATCCATTCCCTTTATACAATCTTCTTGAAGTGAGTGTTTCTCACTAAAGCAACTTTATGTTGTAAATCTTTCGTCCTGCTGCTCCAGAAAATCCATATTTCTTTTAGAAGAGTTGATTGTCTTGTAGCTTAATTTCGCCTATCAGAGGCACATTGGGTCTCTGCTCTTTACATAAAAGTGGTTAAAGTTTTTCCAGTGTGGACCACGAAGAAACCCTCACCCTCAGCACTGCCATCGTTTTCCTACATCTTACTGAATCCCTTTTGCTTCATGGGCAAAAAAATCCTGATACAAAGTAACTTGTCTTCTCTATTTCAAGCTTCTATCCACAATTTTCTTTAGCACAAAGTTGCAAGAGCAAGTCGTCTGTACGAGACCTTTCAATGGGAAATTAAATAAATGCACTTTAAAAAAGAAAGGCATTAAACTCAATCCATAAACCATCTAATGTCAAACATGATCTCACATTAGTGAGTGAAGAAATGGCCAAAAAAGGAAAATCACTGCACTGACAAAGTAGTAATGTATCACACACACACAGCATAGCTTCTCATATGCTTTCTCACTACTCTCACTATTGTCCTTTCTACTTCAGTACTGTGAGATTCAGAAAGCGATTGCAGTAGTCTTTTTCCCTACATTTTCTCTAACCACTAGTTCAACCATTATGATTGGTCCGAAAGAGCGGAAAAATGCAGTCACACTAACATCACTTAGTTACAAGACATGCTTCCTTCTTTGGGCAAAGGTTGCACGAGGTAAGAACAAGGTTTTTTCCCAACAGTCTATGACTCTATGTACACATGCAGGGCAAGTCTCAAGTAGTAACAGGCTGACTACCATCACCAGCTTTCTCCTTGCTTACCAACCTCGTTGCCTAAATCAAGAAACACGATAAAGCTTCTCCTTATCAGCCTCTTGGTGGATTTCACATAGTTCATTCTACTCAACAGGCAGTCTAGCTCATGCAAATTATATCATACATTCTTCAGCTCATTGAAAACATTAAACAAATAACCAAGACTTAAGCAATTGGCCAATAAACCAACATTGCCTGCCTCCAAGCATAAGCTTGTGCATATATGTGCATAGACATGAAATGCCACGCCATGCAGACTCACTGTAACTATACAAAAGCAAATAATTCACATATAGCACTTCCTTTGTCTCTAAGCATAAGCACGTGTGTAGACATACAATTCACAATTACGTAAGACCATTAGAAGTTTCCTAAGATTTTGCCTCAAAACATTGCATCAGAAAACCTTTTGCTAACTGTGAAGGGGAAAGAAAACAGCAAGAGTTCATTTGCCTAACATACCTGCAGTGTGACGGTTGAAGTGATGAAGCCGAATGCATATTCACCTTCACGTGGATGACGAATTATTGCTACCTCTTTAAATGCAGTAGTATTTTGATCTGTTGAAAAAGATTTTGATAACTTTCAGCACATTAAACATCCAAAAAAACCAGAAACTCGAAATAGTTAAGAATCAATCCCTCCTGATCGAACACCGACATAAAGAAGGATAGGGAGGGGGGACAGAAAAAAAAAAAGGAATTAAAAAATTAACTGAAGCTCTAAGTTTACAAAGTATGAAGTGACCAAGTGCAATATATGTAATAGCCATTTGAGAGCCATTAGCTTGGCAGTTGTAATTTCTATCATAGTACTACAGCAGTCATAATACTTAAGAAACAAATATAAACTGATAGAGTACAGCAAATTCATGAATTTTCTTGCAGCAGCACACCAAGAGAAATGCATCTAATGGTCTATAATGCCGTGATGATATTTCTGTTAAAGGATAACAGGAGGTCCTTACTGAAAAGAATTACCTGGAGAAATTGCAGAGCTAATTTGTTTGGAGGCAGAATATATATGCCCAACAAAAGGCATCTTTTTTATCAGCCATTCTCCAAGCCAGAAAACAGTAGCGCCCATCCATGAAGAAACAAAAACACCAACAAGAAACACAAACAATAATGAAGTGATGAAACCTAGTCCTGCAATGAAAATATCCCGGAAAAAGAAAATCAATAACTAACAAATCATATTATTCATGTTCTTTGACCTCCTCATGTGAAAATGGGACAAGGTTCAGTCTGTTTCCATTTTCATTAAAAAGAAGGGTTCCAACTTCCAAAGCGTCCAGCAAACCCAAGAATTCACCTTGTCAACTAGCATTAAGACGCATTCTCAACGAAAAACACTTAAAAGAAAATGGAATTAAAGAAGGCCATTCCATCATTTAACAGCCACTCTATAAAGGATTTTGAACTTTCCATTCCGCAAAAGGCCATTTAGTTACGTGTGATTCAAAAGCACATCGAGAATGTCAATAGACCATTACTTTACCATATTAGCTCTTATAATCTGTTATTTAAATTGGTATGCATAATGACATAGTTTAGTTACACTAAATGTTTAGGAGCTTTTATTTCTATGCAAATTAAAATGTTAGATTTTGAAAAGTTTAATTTGAACTACAATAGAGGATATCTTCCAAAAATATTGAATTACATTGATAGGATGGTTAATTTTTTATGTGTCAATTCACGCCACAATTATTGTGGAGCGCAGCATGACACTTGCGAGATGCATAAAGATATTCAAAAAAACCTAAAATCTGAACAAAGCATATAGCACTTTCTAATTAAAAAAAAGTAAGAAAAAAACCCAAAAAAAGACCACGGAGATGGGGTCTCTGAGTTTCTAAAAGCAAGCATAAATTGATCTCATGCTTAATTTGTTCCCCTTTCAGTTCTCTCATGCTTAGCAGTTACCTCTCAACCATACCTTCAAAAAGCAGAAAATGTTGCTTTTGCTTTTTTATTGGATAGCAAAAAAAAAAATTAACAAGAGATTTTACTCTCAGATTACATCCTATTTCTCAATCCATTGCTCAGTTATAGAGATCAAGAGTCCTTTTTTTTCCTTCCAGCTCCCCATCACCCAGTCAGAAAATGACACATAAGGACAAGTAGTCAAAAAAACCACATAATGATAACTAAAAAACGGAATTTACCAAATATGTCAATCCCGAGTCCCTCATATAGAGGACTGAAGAAACCATCTACAAACTGAATAAACCACCAAGTAATGAAGAAAGTAACTGCAACAGGGAAGAGCACTACACTGCAAGTTCAAGTCCAAAAAATACATTTAGAAAAAAATCAGTAACTTAAAAGGCAAGAGGTACATTTACAAGATAGACGGACAGCTAATTACCATCCAGTCATGAACTTTTTGGAAACCCAACTCTGGAGGACATAGCAGCAAGCCTTTCGAAAGAAAATTGTGTTAGTAAGATGGGAGAAATAGACAATTAAACTAGTATGGGTTTCTGCCATTGCTGGAGGTCAGAGGAAGGTTGCCCCTCACTTATCGAATAAGCTAAAAGATTGGACTATAATATTTCCATATCATAATAAATAAAGTAGCATCACCCCTTTTAACTACCAAGATAATTCTGAAAGATTACAATAAAGACCAAAGAGGCCACAATTAGCAAGTTTGGAACGACAGATAAGTTTCTATGCAGGCACACACTCATAAGATGCAGAATGGAAAATGGCATTTATAGCATTTCCACAGTCCAAAACATTAACAACGAAACAGGAAAAATTAAGTTTATAACCAAATAATGATAAACTAATATCAATTTCATTACATTTTCACTCAAGCCTTGGATGTCAACAAAGACACGAGGAGCCTTAGATTTTTACAAAGTGTAGGGCCACCTCACGACAGAGATACATGCATGAGATAGAGAGCTTGACATGAGATAGGTGAGAAGCGATAAGGATTCAAACTACTAAGGGGTCCAACGCTTATCCTGAAGATCTTCCTCTTTTCAACTTAGGTGTCGTTTGGTTCAAAATATGGAATGGAAAAAGAATGTACATAATTCACACAAATAGAGGAGGGGAATGGTAATAAAAATGGTTACCTTTATTGAGTGTTTGGTTCAAGCCAAGGAATATAAATGAAGGGTAACCATTACCACCAAGTAACGGATTTTGTTACTTGAGGGGGAGGGGAATGTAACAAATTGGGGGAATCCAATACCATCAAGTAATGGTAATGTATTGATGAGGGGTTGAACCAAACAAAAAGAAAGGAAATCGGTAATTGATTCCGTTTCATGGAGCCCAATAGCTTGTAGTTGTGTAGTGTGTGCAATGTTATGAAGTATCAATGCATCACCACTCACATCTTTGTCCTGTGAGCTGCTTCAGTAATATTCAACTTCTGTCACTGTGTGTAGAAATGTTGGGTTCAATCTTGTAACAGCAAGGATGTTCGGTAGCTAGAAGATAGCACTGAAAGTTAAAGACATTGCCAAAATGTGGAAGTACGAAGTAGATCTCCAATCTTCGTGGTAATTCAGCAAGGTTTATGAAAGTATAGAAATTGGCAAGTGCTCTACGGAAATTCCTATGGGATGTCCTCATAATTTCTCCTTTTGTAGGTCGATAGGCTCTTTAATTTAGTCATGTTTCCTCGATACATTTTTATGTCTTTCGGACTTTTCAATTCACCTCTAATAGTTTTGTAGGTGTGTAGCCGAGTATGATTGTTGACATTCCAACATGGTTATACACTTGACATTTCAAATAGGACCAAATCATGCAAAACACTCATAAATAGGCAACAACTCACCCTTGGATACATGCTTAAGTTCAATACTAGTAGCCGAGTCTCTGTCACATAGCTTAAATCATATATAACAAATCATACATTTTTATTTAGTTTGAAGACGTGTATTAGTAGTCTCCTTTACATTTGACACTTTGAGGGGCAAGGCATGTGACCGTTTATTCTAGCTCCCTTTTTGTAATTATACACATACCTATCAAACTCATAGTCTATTTGTTATTCCTTTATTGTAGAAAGGAATCATAAAAAATGATGCAGGTAAGCTAGCTCCTTATCATCCAAAACCGGCAACTAAACAAAGCATTCAGAACCAAGTTACACACACCACCTAAAAGACCCTCAAATCTCCAAAACAAACAAGGTGAACTTTCATTGCTTGGTGCAATCGTGAATCCACCATGTAATTTTTTTTTATTCCCTTCACTATGTCAGGCCAACTCTGTTATCTTCAAATCCACAAACATTTCTCTTCTTGTTTCACAAACTTAGTCAATAACAAGGACGTGACATACTAATAAAACTCATCCAAACAAAACCGGCCTCATCTCAATATCGCATATTAAATTCGATATTCCGATTCTTTACTACCAAGTGTTGAACAATTCCTTCTGTCGCCATTTACAAGACAGAATCTCAACATTCCAACCTTGCAAAAGATTCACATCCACCACCACCTCCAAATCATCAATCAACACGCAACATCAAATATCCAAATTAACCTAAAATTAATCAAATACCGATAATACCTCAAAAATAAAAGATAACGCGTTATTCGTCCTCTAATCTGACCAAAAAAACTCAACCACATTCAATTATTTCTTGAAAATTCTTCTTCAGCACTTAATTGAATTCGCATATAATCAACTTCAATTCCCCCAAATTCAATCCAGAAATTCAACTTGCTTCATCAAAATCAAACAGCGCGAATAAAGCAATAAAACAGCGAATTAAGAGAGAAAAAAAAAAACCTAACCTCGCGAGAAGAAGAATTAGAGGAAGTGAGAGGAGCTTTGGCAGGATCTTCGGGATCATCTTGGCTCAAAGGAACTGAGGTCGACTCCTTCTCTTCCGCCATTGAAATCGCTGGTTTTTTCTAGAGAGAGAAAGAGGAGAGAGAAGTAGCTGCTGCTGTAAGAATGTAACTGTTAGGGAGTGTGCGCGAGAGAGAGGAGAGAGAAAGTGCGTCGTCGGTGGTGAAGTGGTGGAATAGTTGACTGTGTTTGTTTGGTTGCTTGAGAATTAAGTGAGAAAATGAAACTTTATTAAGTGTAGTAAATGTTAGCCTCTTTAAGTTTGACAGCTGTTGATGAGTAGCCAATCAAGCTTTTTGAGTTGTTGGCGTCTTGGTTCAGTAAACAAAGCTATCGTTAAAACCAAGGTTATTCACGTGATACCCAACTTCATTATACAACTAGTACTTATTATTAACTTATTAGAACATAATCCCTCCCTCCATATATATGGAACATGATTAACATATATTGCCAAATTGGTAAATTGGTAAATTGGTAATGGGTGAGTTAGGGTCTGTTCTCCCCAACTTATTTTCATCTCGGTTCGGTTCGGTCAGTTGATCGCACTTAATCAACCTAGTGATGGATAGCTAATTAGCCATGCCTGATAGGGATCGACCCGATACATATATCGAGCATTCGAGTTGTTACGATACTCTTATAATAAGAGGTGACAATCGAGGCGTTTTAGTTGGATTTTGGTCGAGTTGTTTTCTTATTTTGTCATGTTGAGTTCTCTTGGGGTTAGTTGAAATTCAAAAATATGGTACTTGGTCAAGTTTAAGATCGGTCAAACAAAATTTGGAATTTCCATCCTCAAGTTCGATGTTGTCGTCTCCATGGCGACCTCCGCCTCTAGCATGAGTTTAAAGTAATCAGAGCAAGCTTAATGATGAACCAAAAAATGGTTCATAAGGTTGAACCATTTTTTTCCCCTTAATAATGTATTGGAGAATGGTTCACGCGTGGATCGAGGCCCAACCATTCGGAAATCCGAATGGTTCGTGAAACCAATTCATCCTTCCACGCTGGCAAAAGGCAGGAGAAGGAAACCAATAAAAAAAACAAAAGCGCCACATGTCACGTTGCTGTTGGTTGGAGCAGCGCACAAAAGACAAAAACGCAGCAGCATCTGACGCACGTGCCGACGTGGCACTTACGGCTGCTGCGGTCCACTCCAATACTGCCATTTGTTCAATTTCTATTGGTCCTTTTATTATTAACGTTACAAATTTGTTAACGTCAATATTTCAAAAAATACAATTAAAAAAAAAAATCAAAATTCAAAAATTTTCATTCTCTATAAATAGACACCCATTTTGCTATATTTTTTTCACAATTTCAGTTTTCTCTTCTCTTCCTATGTAATATAGTTTTAAATGGATGCATCTTTTTTACTATTTAATTTGTCAACTAATATTAATTAATAAAAACAAAATTAATTAGATTACGTTAATTAATTAGTCATCGATAATTAATATATAATAAAAATTAGTAATTATGAATTAATAATTATAAGAGTTAATTACAATTAATTAGCGTAAATTGGTTTTACATTAAATCAATACAACTCCATATAATTATTTGAAGAGAGAGAAAATGTAGTGGGGTAGGAAAAAAGGATGAGAGAGAGTGATGAACCATTATTTTTGGGTTCATGGTTAAGAGTGAAATTGGAAATGGTTTGTGAAAATGATGTGGAGGAGAGAGAATGATGAACCTTTTTTTTTTGGTTCATTGAGAAGCTTGCTCTCAAAGTCATCTACATGTCAATTAAATTTCTGCACAAATTGTTATGTTTAATGTAATTTCTTTTATAGGTATTCTATACATTATATCCTTTAAATATGAAAGGTCAGGAGGATTTTTGATAACCATAGTAGGGTAAGGTTAATATCACATTTTATATGATTTTTTCACCAAGTACCCTTTAGTTTTTTCAAAACTCATGGGCTACCCCTTTAGTTTAAAAATGCATTAGGTGCCCTTGTGATGTAGATAAAAGGCATAAAATGCCCTTAATAGCTAACAAAACATCAAGCATCCATTTCATTAAAGGCAAATCAACCTAATTATTTTCAATAAACCCTAATTAGCTAATTTAATGCTAATTAAATCTTAAATAATTATAGTTAAACCCCAATTAGCCTAAGTTAATTAAATCCACCACCTCAGTCACCCCAACCTAGCACCCCAATAACCCCCACCCCAACCTCAAAAACCACCCCTAAAAACGCAAGAGAAAAATGTGTCAAGATTGTTCATCGCAGATTTTTTTAGTTTTTTTTTGCCCTTGATGAGACAATGGAGGGAAACATATACTTGGTTAATACCAAAAAATGGGTCACGTGCCCTATACATTGGTTTTTATAAGTTAACAGCAGAAAATACTTGGTTAATACCGAAAAATGGGTCATGGTTATTCCTTGTAATTTCTTTTTACGTTATTCTTTTGGCAAAAAATTTGAAACGGGTTGTTTTCACAAAAAAATTATACTAACAAATATTGTATAAATCTGGTAAAATAGGAATAAATTAGAATGCGGTATAATTTTAAAAGATAAATGAAAATGAAAAAATGGGTAGATCAATGAAACTTCAAGATAAGGTCTTAATAAGAAAGCACGACTATATACTTGTATTTTATTTGTCGCAAATAAATTCCAACACATGTTTTTGGAAATTGAAAAGACCAAAGAGAATAAAAAAAGGTGAGTGCCCAAGTGGGTACGACATTAACCCTATAGAATATATATTTTTCCAAGTATAAATCGCATGAGATAGTCAAAGTTATGTATATAAATAATGTCAAAAATCATTATAGATAAACTAATAAAAACCCGAGAAAATATACTCAAATAATGCAAAAGTGAAACAAAAGAGTGAGAAAAGCAGATGGGCGCCAAGGAACAGCGGGAAAGCAGGCCCAAATTTTCAAAATAAACTTCTTCCCAAATATTAGCCCGAATCCAAACAAAGGAAGGCAATAAATAAAAGCAAAAGGTCCCCCTCATCCAACTCATAATTCCCCCATCACCAAATTCAATTCGCCCACTTGTTTCACATGAACAGCAAAATCTAGACGCAAATTCAACCCTAATTTCATTTCATCTCCCAAAAACACAAAAAAAAAACAAAGAGTACTCAACAAGCTAAAAACAACATCAATTGGCGGGAATTTTTCAAAAACCCTAAAACTTTTCCACCGCAATCCGACAAATCTACGAGCGAAATTCGAAATCAAAAACCCTAATCCCCAAATTCATTTCAAATTCGCGCCTCTTCTTCACCTTTTTTGACTTTTTCTCTCTCACTCTTTTGCTATATAGTGCGAAGTAAGTTACCCAATTTTCCCCTGTGAACACCAACTGTTCGACGAAATTCCTCTGAGAAAAACACCCACAAAAAAGTATCAAAACATGTATGTGGTAAAAAGAGATGGTCGTCAAGAGACTGTCCATTTCGATAAAATCACTGCTAGGTTGAAGAAATTAAGTTATGGTCTTAGTACTGAACATTGTGACCCTGTTCTTGTTTCCCAGAAAGTTTGTGCTGGTGTTTATAAAGGTGTTACTACTAGTTTACTTGATGAATTAGCTGCTGAAACTGCTGCTGCTATGACTGCTAATCACCCTGATTATGCATCGGTGAGAATTTTTCTGGGTTTTTGTTAAAATCTGATTTTGTTGTTGTTTTAAATTTGTGCGCGATAGTTTGACTTTCACGCTTGCTAACGTATATGATCAATATGTTTTTGGATGGATATAGTTGGCTGCAAGGATTGTTGTTTCGAATCTGCATAAGAATACTAGGAAGTCATTTTCTGAGACGTAAGTGGTTTATTTTTATGAGATTGTTTATGAATTAGTTTTGGTAATTGTTATTTGAGTTGAGTTTAATGTTAATGCAGGATAAAAGAGATGTATACTCATTATAATGAGAGGTCTGGATTGAAGGCTCCTTTGGTTGCTGATGATGTTTATGATATCATCATGAAGGTACCTTTTTAAGTGTAATTTATTTATTTATTTATTATGTGAAGTATAAAGTTTAATTGTATTTCCTGGGTGATAATCTTCTGTTTTAGAGATTGTATTATGATGTTCCTTGAGTTTAGTGTGTTTACTTGTGATATTATATATTTTGGGTAAATAGAATGGATTCTAGCTGTATGATTTTGTGTAAATGGTTATATGCATTAATTCGATGATGTGTTTGTGTGCGTGCGGTGCGTGTGTATTGATTAAAAACATAGTAGTGTGTTGTTATTGATATCTAACTGGGAGTTTTGAGCAACGATGAGTGTGTGTATATGATGCTATTGTTGAAAATGTGCTCTGTGCTGGCTTCAGTTTTTAGTTTACCAGTTTCCCTTCAGTTTTCATATTTAACGTTTTCCTTGATGAGTCGTAAGGCTCTTAATGTTGATAATAGACATCACTAGGCTAGTTCCGCATTTACGAGGGTGATGTTAATGGAGTCGCAAAGGATGATATAGTTTCTTTTGTTAGTAAAACCCTAAACTACACATGTTTTTCCCCCGAGTACTTAGAAACTTGTGATATGAACTCTTCCCCTTAATTTATTATTTCCTCCCCAAATTAGTTGCTACAATTTTTTATTTGCGATGTTCTAATTTAGTTGTAACATACCCTATCTTGTAAGCTATCTGGCTTCTTAGCGGAGCTCCATGTCTATCCATCCACTATTTCATTCTATTGTGTTATCTTTCTTAATTTGTGATTAAGGTATTTGTTAATTGACAATTGGTTTATATATATATTTTTTTTTCTTGTAGCATGCTTCTCAGCTGGATAGTGAGATAATATATGACAGGGACTTTGACTATGATTACTTTGGTTTCAAAACACTTGAGAGATCATATCTCTTGAAGGTGAGAGGAAAAGTTGTGGAGAGACCACAACACATGCTGATGAGGGTTGCTGTCGGGATCCACAAGGATGATATCGAGTCGGCTATCAAAACCTATCACTTCATGTCCCAGAGGTGGTTCACCCATGCTTCTCCAACCCTCTTCAATGCTGGCACGCCAAGGCCCCAAGTATGTAATATTTTAAGTGTTCATTTGTACTCGTTTATGGTTTATCGGTTGTTGAGATCTGCAATGCTGAGTATGCCTTTTGTAATTATTAGAGAACATGGTGTTTACTTTGTTTGTTGATGGAAATGGCAGTTGAGCAGCTGCTTCCTCATCTGTATGAAAGATGATAGCATTGAAGGAATATATGATACTCTGAAGGAGTGTGCTGTTATCAGTAAATCTGCTGGAGGTATCGGTGTCTCTGTTCACAATATCCGTGCCACTGGAAGTTATATACGTGGTACAAATGGGACATCGAATGGCATTGTCCCAATGCTGCGGGTGTTCAATGATACAGCACGATATGTTGACCAAGGAGGAGGGAAGCGAAAAGGTGCATTATCATCTTTACATGTCGTTTCAATCTATTTTCTTGCTTTGTGGACATGTTCTGAAACAATATCTCTCTATGCAGGTGCTTTTGCAATATACCTTGAACCCTGGCATGCTGATGTGTTTGAGTTCCTAGATTTGAGGAAGAATCATGGGAAGGTGTGTAAAAGTTATTGAGCTTAATGGCAATGCAGAGGATTTAGGAATTATATGTTTTTTTTTGCAAATCATGATTTGCCTTCTTGATTTAAGGAATATTGCTGTTGTATTATCTTTTAGAGATAACATGCCAGCCTAATCATATTAATATATGGGTGATTTCTATTTTCAGGAAGAGCAGCGTGCTCGGGATCTTTTTTTTGCTCTCTGGGTACCTGATCTTTTCATGGAAAGAGTTCAAAGTAATGGGCAATGGTCCTTGTTTTGTCCTAATGAATCTCCAGGTCTTGCAGATTGCTGGGGTAAAGAATTTGAGAGCCTCTACACCAAATATGAAAGAGCGGTAATGTGGTTGCCTCTTCAAAGTGGCTGGTTACCTTGCAATTTAGTCATGAGATGTACTCTTGTAATTATTATATGTTAATGTGCTGCATTTACGCTTTTTAGGGCAAGGCAAAGAAGGTAGTCCAGGCACAAAACCTGTGGTTTGAGATATTGAAATCTCAAATAGAAACAGGGACACCTTATATGCTGTTTAAGGTAAGATCTGATTATGAGTTAGGCTTAGGAATGTTTGCTTTTTGTATGGTGCACTTTAATCAACTGTTGTGTTTCATACTTACAGGATTCCTGTAACCGGAAGAGCAATCAGCAGAACCTTGGTACCATTAAGTCTTCAAATTTGTGTACTGAGATTATTGAGTACACCAGTCCAACAGAAACTGCTGTGTGTAACCTGGCGTCTATTGCTCTTCCCCGATATGTGAGGGAGAAGGTATATACATTTAGTGCTTATGACTATCCTTCCCTTCTTTCCAAGATATTGAGGACTGTGGTTGGCCTTATCGTAACACTCCGAGTATTGAGGACTGTGTGGCTGGACTCGTCTTAACACACTTTCAATTCTGTGCAGGGGGTGCCTTCTGAGTCACAGCCTTCTAAACTTGTTGGAAGCTTGGGTTCTAAAAATCGTTATTTTGACTTTGATAAACTTGCTGAGGTTTGTCACATATCATCTTTTTTTTGCATAGTGACTGTTAATTTTTGATCCCATCTTTGAAAGACAGGATTTCAAGCATTGTTATCTATCATACTGAGATAATTTCTTATGTTGGAGCAGGTGGTTGATGTGGTTACCACGAACCTAAACAAAATAATTGATGTAAACTTTTACCCTGTTGAAACGGCAAAAAGATCAAACATGAGACATCGGCCAATTGGAATTGGAGTCCAAGGCCTTGCAGATACTTTCATCTTGCTTGGCATGCCT
Source organism: Beta corolliflora (assembly GCA_947648045.1). Lineage (NCBI taxonomy): Eukaryota > Viridiplantae > Streptophyta > Magnoliopsida > Caryophyllales > Amaranthaceae > Beta > Beta corolliflora. The sequence goes on along the minus strand of CANSZD010003087.1, from coordinate 58,245 downwards.
TTTGACTCGCTAGAGGTAACATGAATTTGAGTTTCTCATCTTCATTATAATATGATACAAACAGTTAGGTCTTAAATTTGTGGTTGTGAATTGCAGGCTCAGCAGTTGAACAAAGACATTTTTGAGACTATATACTACCATGCTCTTAAGACTTCTTGTAATTTGGCTGCCAAAGAGGGCCCCTATGAGACATACCCGGGTTGCCCTGTCAGCAAGGTATGCATTATATATTTATCTTATTTCTGTCATGATACTTTTTTTTAAAAAAAATTGTTAACTTGTGATCTTTGTTATATTATGCAGGGAATTCTTCAACCAGATATGTGGGGTGTTACCCCGTCGGACAGGTGGGATTGGGGTGCTCTTAGGGAAATGATAGCGAAGAACGGTGTTAGAAATTCACTTCTTGTGGCTCCCATGCCAACTGCATCAACAAGTCAGATTCTTGGAAATAATGAGTGCTTTGAACCTTACACTTCCAACATCTACAGTCGAAGAGTTCTAAGGTCTGCAGTGCTATCCGTTTCCTTACGCTGTTCTATTTGATGTTTCTTATCATCTGATCCAATATTTACTCTATACTCTCTTTTGTTCAGTGGTGAATTTGTTGTGGTGAACAAACATCTTCTACATGATCTGACTGAGATGGGCCTTTGGTCTCCTACTTTGAAGAATCAGATAATATATGAAGATGGTTCTGTTCAGAAGATTTCTGAGATTCCAGCAGATCTGAAAGAGATTTACAAGTATAATTTCTACCATTAATGATATCTTCCTTTCTCTACTTTCAAATCGTTTGTGCTGATACTTTAAACTTCTATCAGGACTGTCTGGGAGATAAAGCAACGGACACTGGTTGATATGGCTGTTGACCGTGGAAGTTTCATTGATCAAAGCCAAAGCCTAAATATTCACATGGAACAACCCAATTTTGGGAAGCTAACTTCTCTGCACTTCCATGCATGGTCTAAGGGTTTGAAGACCGGCATGTACTATTTAAGAACACGAGCAGCTGCTGATGCTATCAAGTTCACAGTGGATACTTCCTTGCTAAAGGTATCACACTTGCCTTTTAATTTGTTATTTTTAGTATAATTTACAGTTGATTGATTTTCTTCAGTTGAGATTAAGTTTTCCGGATACTAAATGCAGGACTCAAGCAAGACACCTATAGCTGAAGATGACAATGCAAAACTAGCGCAGATGGTTTGTTCACTAACAAACCGTGAAGATTGCATGGCGTGTGGAAGCTAAGAAGTATCCGTAGAATTTCCTTTTCGCCTAGTGGCATAATAATCACTCTAGGTGATATTTGGTGCTTGTTTGAGAGATACATGTATATTTGCTTGCAAGAATCTGGTGAAAACAATTGCAACTCTGTAGCTGGGCGATTGTATATAAAGTAGATTTGAGTATGACTATTGTTCTTGCACTTACACTACTTGATAATATATTTATATACTTATATAGTGGAAGGGATGGGAAAGCATGTGGCTTTCTCATCTTTACTCGTCAATTTCTTTTTAGATGCAACATTTATTATGTGAACTTATAACTTTTTTTTTTATTGTATCATGCTAATTAATAAGTAAAAATATTATTCTGTAAGATTTTGTTATTGTCCCATGTATAGATAGATATAAGAGGCTTTTTAAAAAAAGGATTAAGATGTTAAAGTTATATAGTATTAGAGATACGCAAGTAGCAAATGTTCTGATTAAAAAGATCAACAAAGTCGGTATATTCTGGATAGTTTTATTATCTACTAGTACTTACCAGGGAAGAAAAATTGTATTTAGTTATCCTCAAACTATATTCTGTAGATTGGTCCCAAATGGGAAAAGAGTACAGAAAACATATATTTGGACTAGAGAAAGCTGTACCTCACAAAAGGTAGGATATAGCTAGAAGTTGGATGAGCATCTTTTAGAAGCAGAATCATCCTTTGATTGAAGTCACTTTCAGAATGATCAAACACTTTATTTCATTTATAGCAAGTGCCAAATCTAGCTTTAGCTTTGAGGCTTGCCACTGACTAGGTATAAATAAAAGTTTGGTTATATCATATATGAATATCTTATAGTTATCGACTTAACATGTTGCAAAGGTAGAATAACGTGTGTGGTCCTTTACAATAAATATAGGCATATAGCTTGTGGGAATCACTGTCTTGGTAGTGCTACTCGTGAAGCCAATGTATGGTGCTTTGAAGGTAAGTTAATGATTATAACACACACATATGGAAAAGAGAATTGGATTATTACCAACTCAGTCATTTGTTATTGTCTAAGCCCAAACCATTTGCGTGAAACCTTATTACTTCCTCCGTCTTATACAAATCTTCCTATTTACTTTAGCAAGAAAAACCAAGGCAAAGAGGAGATAGAGTATAAAATGTACGTAGTTCCTTTTTGTTTATTTAAACAGGAGAGAGAATGTGGTTGTGCAATAGCATAGAGTTATTGAGGTCCACAAGTGGGGTAAATTGAACATAACTTTAACAAATAAAGAATAAAGAAAAAGTAGGAATATCTTTTGGAAACGTACTTACAGGGAAAGTAGTAAGATCTTTATAAAAACGGAGGAAGTATAATTTAGCTGAAAGTTAGGTAATTTAAAAAATGAGATGTCTCCTAAACCCTAGCCTTCATTGTCAATTTTGAAGGGGCTTCCATCGGATCTTACTGGTGGAAAGCCCCAAATCTTTGTTTCTTTTAAGTTTTTTTGTTTATTAGGTTATAATAATGTCTCCCTCGAAAGAAAGGGTTATTCTCCTTCGAAAGACAAGGTTTTTTCAATCTTCTTCGAAAGACAAGGTTTTTTCAATTTTCTTCGAAAGACAGGGTTTTTTGAACTCCTTCGAAAGACAAGGTTTTATTTGTTTATTGATCGGATTCGGATTACGAAATCAACACAAGAATTTTCTTCCCCACAAAATTATGAAGCGACGACGGATCCACTCAAAAAGTTGTATGAGACAACAAAACGAGAATATGCCGAATTGTTATATCTATGTATTTGGATTCTCAACCCTTCACCAGTTAATTCTTGTTTTATTTTGTTCAATCTGTTTTCAATATCGTTAATTGTCAATTGTAGATGCCGTATGGCTTTCATTAATGAAATATAGTGTCCTTTGGGACTTCTTCAAAAAAAAAAAAATGAGATGTAGTCGAATGAAGGAACTTTATTCTTTTTAAACACTAAAAGATTAAAAAGATAGTTGTAAATCTCCTAACTGAATGATAAACCACATATTATTCTCTTGCAAATTCTTATGTGCTCTCGGGATCACATAAAATATATGCTCCCAAACACATTTTGTTTGCATATTAATCACATACTTTGTACAAATAAATGTAAATTGCGTAAAACATGTGAGATAGAGCACTATAAAGGCTTTATTACTCAAGGTTTGGCTTTTCCTCGCCTTGTTCCCTCTTAGTGTAGTTTTTGGGTGGTGGTTTGGTTATAGTGTTTTTCGTTTTGTTTCTTTTCTTTGGTGTTAGTACATCAGTTGAATAAAAAAAGGCTTTACTACTCTCTACACAATGACCAAACTAGAACCGAATATAATTTGAAATTAAATCACCCAATTCAACCAAATTAACCAGTAACATTGGCAAAATCATAACATAAGCAAAATCATGTCAAGTTGCAAGAAATTCTATCCATTTACCCCGAGAGGGTGGAGGATATGGAGCAATGCTCAATGTCATGGTGAACGGGGCCTTTTACATGAGTGGCTTCGATCAAATGCGTCAAACACTTCGCCTTATCCCCCCGCCTTGGTTCCTCATAATGTCCTTTTCATTTTTGTTATCTGGGGCCTTTGGCTTCGTCGAAATTCTTGGGTCTTTCAAAAGAATAATATTCCGTCTTGTGTCCTCAATAAAAATTCTAGTTAGGCTGCCACCGAATGGTTTTTCTCTAAGAACCAACCTAAAGTGGGTCAAGCTCCCAACCCCCTCCCCTCCACTTCATCGTGGCACCCTCCACACATCCATATCTTTAAAATTAAGACAGATGGTTCTTTCTTTTATAATTCCTAGGAATCCTACTTAGCGGCTATGTGTAGAGATCATTCGGGTAATTGTAATTGGATTGATGGTGTCTTCATGGCATCCTTCGCCTTGGATGCAATGGAATCTGAAATTTACTATGGCCATCGATTCGGTAAAAAAAAAAAGCAATGGAACTCATGTATTATCTCTTCAGATTGTAAAAATGCAGTGGAAGCCATCACAAATTACATAAAGTTTCACTCATTTATGGCACTAGGTGTGATAGAACCAACAACTAGTCTAGTAAAATACCAATTGTTCTTACCCATTGTAGTTTATTTTTCTTTCTAAAAATGATTGTACACTTTTGGCGCTTCCCAGAACCTTATTTTCGCCCGCTTGTTCGCTTGGTTCGATTCTTAAATGATAATCATTACTATTAATTAGTTATAATTTAATTCAGTTCAGTTCAGTTCAGTAGTTTTATGCCGAGGAGAACATGCCCTTTGTAATTTGTACTAGTGAATAGTGTTACAAAATTGTTCACATTAGAAAACTGAACATGGAAGTATGGAACTAGAAAACGGCCAAGCTTACCCCCTTTTTTTTATGTCGGTTCCTAAAATTCATGCTTAATTAAGCTTTGTCACACTCACACTGTCTCTATATCTTCACCTATATTAAGATTAGAGAGGCCGACCTGAGACATCCACGGAAGCTGTTGACGCTGCAGTATTTTTTTGGTCGAAGTTTTGACGTTCACACACAATCACACCTCCTTTTGACTTTAATTTTTATTTTCTTATCTAACATTTTTTTAATGAGTCAAACTTTGACCTACCAATCAACTTGCCTCCTTATACCACGTCAACTCAGTTGGCATAACCAACAATCAATTTTCGGTAATTTCAGGATATACTTGGTCATATAGTATAAGTCCATTTAAAATAAAAAGTTCCAATTTGTTTATTTCGTCTTTAATTTTGCTAATTGAATAATGTATTTTAAGTTTTTATTTCAGAAATAGATATTAAGATGAAACTACGATCAAATACTTGTAATTTAAACTTAAAAAAATTAATAAAAAACTTTTCTAATATTAAAAATAGACATTGAAACGAATCAAATAAATTTATATTTGATAACCATATTCATAATTTTATGGTCAAACAATTCTTACTCCTATATTTATGGCCACACCAAAAAGAAAAATCGAAATCTCAAATGTTGGTAGATTTGAAATGAGCACTTTTGGATATGGGAAATCTGAAATTTTTCGAATCGAATATGTGAATCAGATTTTGCTAGTTTCGGATATCCGATTTGTGTATATCCCTAATTCGTACAAGCCACCTTTATCTTACATGTGCATTATTCATATACTAACCTTGACCGAAGTTTAGAATAATATACAATACAACTTTTAGTATGTCATAATTTTGGTTGATTATCCTAATACATATCAACTTTCTATAATTTTCTGTAACAGATAATCAAAGATATTGAATGGTCAAAGTTGTACGTCGATAAATGTAATTGTCAAATTGTTGCAACTATAGACAATTTATGGTCATATTTATATACTTCCTATTTACAGTAATAATATTTGGGTACATCAAATGGAGTAAAAATGTAAAATAGTGTGAAAAGAGTATAAAGATTTACCAACTCAGGAATAATAGAGTAAAAAGTAAGAACATCTTTATAAAACGATACACTTAGGGTGTGTTTTTTTCACCATAAAAAGTAAGCGTCATTTCTTATCAAGTCTAATCAAGTCTAATAAGTTCAGTACAAACAATTCCATACAGGTGAAGATAATACACCTTTTACGAAAAGTAGGAAAATCCATAAAAAAATGAAGAGTATATATGCATTAAAAACAATGCAAACGACAATATAAATAAAAAAACAAAGAGACAAGGGTATTATATTAATAAAGGAATAAAATGATACATTGAATAAACATTGATTTATACATAATTCTTATCCTTATTTCTGTTTCTACCCCTAGTTTATCCACTTGCATTAACAGCTAGAAAGCCAAGTTCAAGTTGGCCAAGTGAAAACCCATAAATTCCCTCTAGAATTGAAAATATATATAAAACAAAAACTAAATAAAATATCTGAAAGCTTAAAATAAACACTTTTTTCTTCCAATTGAAGCATTAAAATTCCAATATAAATATTTATTCAATGCATGGCGGCGTCTCAAACTAAACGGTTCCATATATATAAATACTTATATATATACATAACCCGTCAACCAATTAAGAAGATTTATAGAGTTTGAGTTTTGCCTTCGTCAACTTAATACAGTTTAATAGTTTATATATCATAGAAGAAAACCTCCACAAAAAGGAAAACTCAAAGAAAAACAAGTTAACATTTATGTGTGTATATTTTTCACAAGATCAAAAGGTGGCGAAAAGAAGCAAAAAAAATGAGGAAGATGATGAACAAGAAGAAGAAATGAATATGAAAATGAGAGAGATTTTAAGTCCAATGATTCCAGGGTTTAGTAGAGAAAAAGAAATGCAAGAAATGGTTTCTGCTTTAACTCATGTTATTTCTGGTTCATCATCATCATCTTCTTCTGTAAATGTTTTACCAAGTTATGGTGTAAAAAGAAGACATGAAGAAGAAGAACAAGAAGAAGAAGAAGGTGGTAATATTGATAAGTATGGTAGAATGTTATTTGGAGGGCAGCATGGCATATTCAGTGATGTGAAACCAGTTTATTCTTCATCATATCATCCATCATATATTGCTTCAAATAAAGGTACCTTCTTTAGTACTTATCTTGTAGACTTCATAAAGAATCTTTCTTTGTTATTGTTCTTTTTTTGGGGGTGACGGTGGGTATTTTGTGTGTTGGATTTTTTTTTGTCATAGCTAACCGCTAACGCTTAAATGGTGCACTCGAGAGTATTTAGAAGGTAAAATTGGCCGCAACACCCTGAACTATAGCTAGGGTGCACCTAGCACCACCAACTATGACTAGTAGCCTAAACACCACCAACTATGGGGTGGGGTGCAGTGTGTACCACCAACTACGGGTGGGGTGCAGTCTGTACCGTAAAAAACCCACCATCTTCGGCAACATTTTTGGCTCCCGACCTCATTTATGGTACGGAATGCACCCCACCCCTAGTTGGTGGTGTTTAATTAGGCTACTAGTCGTAGTTGGTGGTGTTGGATCCTGCGCCTATAGTTCGCGTTGGTTGAGAGCCAATTTTCTTTTATTTAAAATGGTGCTTTTAGTCGACGTTTGTATTAGATTATGTGCATGACTTCTCTATTAATTTTGTCCAATACACGTGTGTCAATGAGAGAGCACCATTTTGATGCTGGCAGATAAATTATTATATATGAACTTGTAGAATTTCACCTAAAGACTCGTTTCTTATATGTGGGTAGGGTGGTTTACGTATTGCTTGTAGTCAATAATAACAATCAGTAAAATTAAATAATTAATTTAGTGATTGTTTTCGTAAAATTAGGATCATAAAAGGTTCAAATGAGCGCAATAAGTGTAACCTTAATTCTTAATAACAATGCATGTTTAAGAGATTGTTTATCCTCATGGTCATTCATTTGATGTTCTTAGGTATGAAAAGAGCTTGGCCTCTTTGATCTTTTCCTCACAAATAACTTACAGAAATCTGTAGAGAATGAACTGAAGGAATTAAATTTTATAATTCTCTATTAGTAATATACTACAAATCAAACATACGTATCACATATTGGTAAGTAATCTACACTAGAATACGTATCTAACTTTTTTACGTGCAAGTAATTTCGGTATGACAAATTGCCAACCATGCATCATCATTTCATTCACATATGACATATAACAGCATGACAATAATTTGGATACAAAACAGATCGACTAGTTTGTATGCATATCAGCATATGTAATGGCAGTAATGCTATATACGCGTATACCTACATGTCGATCTTATCGTATTGCATTAGATCTTATATTGTTAATAATTTTTAATTAATGCTGATTATTCCAAATATATTATTATCATTAGACCAACCATATCATCTAGAGCAAGTGACATACTAGTTAGCTACTTTGGAGTTGGTACTTTATAAATTATAATAAACACATGTAATCAGTAAAATATACCACTTCTGTTTTTTTTGTTCTTTTCACATTTCTTTTTTGAGTGTATATATTTTTTTATTCTTCCTTTTTTTTTTTGATTCCTTACGACAACTATTTATGTACCTCCCTAAGACCTTACCTTTTGATTTTACACTTGCTTTTGTAGAGATAGTACTATTTGTAGTTGTAACGTTTAAGATATAAAAAAACAATTTGAAGCAAAAGATATATATTACATTGATAATGTAATTTGAGAAGTACTAATACAACATTATATTAATGATATTGCAAAGCAATAATGTAATAGTATATTATAATTTTTTGTATGTAAAAAATTATTTTGAAATGGAAGTGATATTATTAATTCAGATCATGCTAATTAACAACTTATTAATGTAATGTGTTTGCACCAAAAGTATATTAATTTAATGAGTTGTTATCATTTTATGCATATTGCATATGGGGGTGCATGTCATTGACTTGTCCATTTACATTTTACATGAGTGATCCACTGTTATATCGCGTTCACTGCACAGGATATGCTAACTCGCTATTTCCGCGTTTAAAATCCGGTGAACACATTTAATTCGTACCATCTTCGAATATTTAGTACAGCAAAAGTTTAGTACGATGCAAAAGTATTGTCTTGTTGTAAGATTATAAGAAGTCCTAATGTTTAATTAATGAAATCCACGCCGTAAGCACTATGCAGTTTTGTACTTGTAATCTCTTACCGACCTCATTATACTTATAATTAATTGACTCATCTATCAACTTAGATATGACACTTGCTCATGATTACCTACTATTTTATGAATAAGGTACCATCTGGAGTATTTGTACAACATATCTTATATAATTAAAAAAAAGTAATGTGGAAGTGGAACCATAGTTAGCAACTTCATATATATATAATAGGTGCAATGTACCAAGGTTTTATTTATTGACAATAATAATGTACTCATCTATCAATATAATTTGTTAAGTTTTAATCAACCTGCATTTAACATAGAGTTACAGGTTGCTTGCAAGAAAAGTCCGACTATATATAAAAATTAATTGACAACAGGTTATAAAACTCACATATGACTTATACTCTATATCAGTCGTTCTACATCTTATTCATCCATATAGATTTTGAGACTCTCACGTGTGTGTCATCATAATGATATCATAATTCAATTATAAGACACATTCTAAACATGCTAGCTCAAATAGAAGTAGTATAATGTTTATGTACCATCTCCATGCATGCAACATATTGATATACTAGTACTATAACAATTCCTCTACTTGCAAGCAGGGGGACCAAGCTTTATGATACCCACTACAACATCAACATCAGCTTCAACAACATCATCAACAACCATAACAACAACAACATCATCATCATCATCATCATCAACATTCACATACACTCATCATGATTCCATAAAGAATGAAGCCAACAACATAGCACCACAACCACAAGTGGGAGGAGAGCCAAGTAGAAGAAAATACAGAGGTGTTAGACAAAGGCCTTGGGGCAAGTGGGCAGCTGAAATTAGGGACCCATACAAAGCTGCCCGAGTTTGGTTAGGTACATTTGAAACTGCTGAAGCAGCTGCCCGAGCTTATGATGAAGCTGCCCTAAAATTTAGGGGCAGCAAAGCTAAACTTAACTTCCCTGAAAATGTCACTTCTCATAATATTCCGGCGAATATTCCGGCGACCCAGTTCACCTTTTCCGATTCTCCGGCGACCCTTTTGACGGATTCTCGAAATTCCGATCAAATAATTCAAAATCAACCGTTGGAGTTTTTACAAGAAACAGGGGAGTATAAAGATTATCTTGATTATTCAAAAATAATTGGTGGTTCTTTTGAAGAAAATCAAGGAGATTTGAGTTCCTTGAGTTTTTTGGATCAAATGTTGATGTCTTCTACTTTGTCTTCTTCACCTCTTCCATTGCAAACTACTAATTCTATGGATTCCTCTGTTTCTTTACCTATTTCTTCATCAATGTCATCCCCACCATCAGTTTATCCTACGGTTGAGATTCTTCCACGTGGAAGTCAAAGGAAGATGGATGGTTCTAAAGATGCATCATATGGGTCATGATGATGTGACTTTTGAGGATATAGATTATAGATCCTTCAACTATTGTATGCTAGAAGTTGTTTTGTAGAGCAGTATTATTTGTCATTTGCTCCGTTTTCCCATGTTTTTTTTTTTTTTTTTTTTGTGGGGGGTTTGATTTTTATTAAGTCACTCATGGTCAAAGAGTGGAAAATTTATGGTTATACCTAGTATGGTGTTGATTTTGAGGCTGATCTCTTGGCAGTAATCATTTTAGGCATGTTAAAGTAGACTAGTCTAGTAGGTCATATGCTCTTCAACTTTTTGTCTTTGGAGGATTGTAAAAGAAAATTGTTAAAGGTAGAAATACTACATATCTAATAAAAACTACATTTGATACAATTCAAGATGCGTACTTGTAATACTAAGCCTAGCATTCCACTTGTAGAGAATTCCGATCCCACCAAAGTGAGGGGCGGCTTGAAGGAGAATTCTCCTTACAACTCCCCTCCTTCCAAAGATCTCGGCCTCCGGTTGGGCGCCCGTGCGATGGCATCCCAGAGGTTATTTATCTTACCAAAAAAAAAAAAAAGATGCGTACTTGTGATATAACTTTTGATATTTGATGCATGTCTTTATACTTCATCCGTTTTAAAATAAGTGTTATAGAGAGGGAGGCACAAGAACCAAAATGAAAAGAGAGATAGAGAGAAACAAAAAGGATCATGTGATGAATAGAGAGATAGAAAGAATTCAATGTTAAATAAAGTAATATAGCAATTATTTAGAAAATTCCAAAAATGATAAGTGCAACACTACTTAGAAGGGAGGAAGTATTAAGGACTGTATTAGAAAATTCACTTCATACTCCATTTATACTGTTTGCATGTCAAATAACTAATTTGGCCCCTATATACTACCTACGTTCCTATTTAATCTACACGGTTTGCTTTTCACTAAAACCAAGAAAAAAGTGAAAAAGTAAGAGAGAGAGATGAGAGGAATTATTAAAAGTGGAGAGTAAGAAGTACAAAAAGTAAATAAAAAATAGGGCAGAGAAAAAAATGGGATAGGTGGGGGTTTAAGGTAGGTTAATTTATTTGGTGAGGGACCACATAAAAATAATGTAGAGGGATCATGGGGGCGGCAGAAAAAATTTTTGCCCATTGGCCGGCCGGCCCAATCGGCCAAAATTGTGCCCAAAGACCGTTATTTTGGGCCGGCCGAGCGGGCTTCGGCCAACCGTGCCAAAAATTAGACTAAAACGCCTTTTTGGCTTGTCCAAAGCCCGCTCAAAAAAAAAAAACGAACAAAAAAATATCCCAAAGCCCCCAAAACCGGCCTGGAGTTGATAAGCTCTAGAATAATGATGGAGTATTTTACCCCCATATGGATAAAAGTAAGTGATGAACCATTAAAAATGAACGACCTGAAAAAGAAAGTATATTGATTAAAAAGGAACGGAGGTAGTATTATATAGGATATTGAAATTTGCAAGAAAACATAAAAACATATCCTCTCAATTTCTACATATTCTTATAGGAAATGCTACAAGAAACCAAAGAAAACCTACATTTTAAGAACTCTATGTTACTTTTTAGAACTTCTTCCTTATTTTTTATTGTCCAAATAAGATAATATTCCCTATATGAAGAGTACACTTGAAACATCCAACTGGAGAAACTCGTAAGATATTAAGGATTTCATTGCAAATGAAAGTTGCGTCGAATGATTAGTGAAAACTATTAAACCAAAATTTTGTCTTTAATTGTTGTAGGTCATTGATTGGTTATGCTACTATATTGTTTTATACATTATCGTTTTGGAAAAAAAATGTAATTTTCCAAGATAATACTCCTTTCATAAGCTCGAGGAATCTTTTTATCTTAAGCAAATGGCGAATTTAAAACAATATTAAATGTTGTTTGCCAATTGATATCAAATTGACAATATTATTATCTTAGGAGTGTAAAAATTCATTATTTTTTGGATATTCCTTTTCGATCATTTTGGAAGTTTAAAAAAAAATAAAAATGTTGATTCCTTTATATATCTTACATGAATTTATTCATATATTTTTTTTCATTTGAAAGAACTAATTCATCATTTTTTTGTTAGTGATTCCGTCTCTTCTTTTATTTCAGGTTATTTTTGTTTTCTATCTGTTTGGTGGGTAGCTTTTCGCAAAAATAAATTCGTTCAAGAAGGGCTTTAGAAGCCCTTAGCTTCAAAACATGAAAAAAGGTTCCCAAAAGATGTTGATTATAATTAAAGGGATTGGCTGTGGAGAAAAAAAAATTGAAATCACATACATGGATATTTTATAAAAAATAGGAATAGTATTTGATTTCTTTTTGCAAAAAAATTTAAAGAAATAAATGGTGTTATTTGTGATAATATTATACAAGATTTTGCACAGAAGGTCTCATATCAATGTCATGTATAGAAGATGCGTGTCCTCCAAAAATATCACTTTTTCTTCATAAATTTTAGTTGTTATGAAATACCATCTTGAAGCGTGGTAATAAGTGATAATGGAAATTTATAAGGAAATACAGGTCCGAAAGTGTCATACGTACACCATGCACATACGAATGAGACTTCCCTTACAAAATTACATACATATTAATTATTATTATTATTATTATTATTATTATTATTATTATTATTATTATTATTATTATTATTATTATTATTATTATTATTATTATTATTATTATTATTATTATTATTATTATTATTATTATTATTATTATTATTATTATTATTATTATCAAAGGGCAATGAGTGTCATATTATAATGCCATACAATTTATTGCTCATGTGGCGAGATTCAAATCTCGCCCTTCGTTGGTTGTTATCCAAACCGTGATCGAAATTCGCTGCTCCCACCCCTTCTAGCAGGTAAGATATACCCCTTTATTGCAGATTGCCTTTATCCAATAAACTACAATGGCTCCTCGGTTTTCGAATCTCGGGTCCAGTTATTGTCAACCACTTCCATCTAGGGATGAGCATGGACCCAAGACCCGACCGGACCCGACCCATTTTCAAGGGTCTGGGTCTAGAAATTTGAGACCCATTGGGTCTGGGTGTTAAAATACGGGTCTGGGTCCGGGTCTGATAAATTCAGACCCATATCCGCCCTAGACCCGCCCCATAGACCCATATTTTTTTATATATTTAATATATATGTCTTATATACAAAGTATATAGAGAGTAACACAACTTTTTGTTAACACTTAAGTCAACTTGTAGTGGATATTTTAATTTAAGATGTTTTGTACTAGTATTAGACTCTTATTTAGGTCTTTTAATCATTATAATAACTAAAAAAACGGGTGTAAAAATATCGCGGTTAAAAAAAAGCGAAACTTCTAATAATCAAGACCCATTTAGGACCTGTTTTGGACACAGGAGCCGCTAGACCCATTGAATCTGGGTAAGGGTCCGGATTTTCTAGACCCTGTGGATTTGGAGCGGGTCTGGGTCCATATAAAAAATTACGGGTCTGGGTCTGGCTGGACCCGGCCCAGGCCCGACCCATGCTCATCCCTACTTCCAGCAGAGTTATGATTCAAGTATCAAACAATACAAGCCTCTATTTCAAGTAGAACCTTAATAGTATTATTTGTTTCACCTTAGTTTGGTTTGTAAGAGCAAGTAAAGCTCAATTTAGTGTTCTTATGTTGTTGTTGTTTAGCCTAGTTTGTATTCTGTATTTCAATTAATGCAAATTTTCTCGATGTAAAAAAAAAATTATTAGTTGTTCAACCTATAAGTTTCATCCAACCTGTATATATATGTACTAAACTAGTTGTGCAGATGGGGAACTTGGCTTGCATCTAAGTTCTCTTAAATCTAGAATAATATCAAGGGGGTGAATGTTACCATTTGATCCGAAACTGCTGCATGTTAATGAATTCTCCTAGATGACCACTCAACTAGTTCATTGCTACTGTGAACGAAATAGAGCTGCTGACTGGCTTGTCAATCTGGACGCAAGTTGACCATCAGATGATGCATCTTCATCCTCCCACTCGTTAAGCTAAATTTTTACATAGTGACGTTGTTGGTGTGACCACGCCACATCTTGTTGATCTTTAGGTTTTTTTGTTTTTCTTGTTTGGGGTTTGCTCCTCTTTTTCATAAAAATAAAAAAGAACGAACATATAAATTTCATGTTATCTTAAAGACTTTTCACTGTATCAATTACAAATTTAGGATTAAAAATAGTGTATAAGTTACAATAATTTTTTTATCTAATCTTAAAAAGTTTTCAAACTAATTTGGATTTCACAATTTATTAGAAAGGCAGTTTGATTTTAACATAAAATTAGACAAATTCAAACCTACATTCTTTTAACAAGTCCATTCCATTTCACTTGAACCCAACATTATCCCTAGAGATCTTTGCACCAACCTAGTTGTCCGTTCTCTTCTCATTCCTTTTTTCCCCCTTTGAATCTCGAACTATAATAGACAATTTTAAAAAATAATCCGACAGTCTTACCGAATGGATTAAGCTAGCTAGTCACTAAATGGATTGTAGAATGGATTACTGAATGAATTAAACTGGTCATTAAATAGATTAAATTAGTCACTGCTATTCAGATAGGTGATCCGTTCTCTTCATAATATTGGATATTTAGATTTGGACTGTTACCTAATATTAAATTAATAATTAACGGTCTGTTACAACTTACAAGATCAACTGTTCTGATTTTGTGTATGACAATTACCTAAGGGTTGCACGCTAGTGCTTGGTGAGATTTTAACATGTGGTCGTTGAATCTTCATTTTTTTTTATCGTTAATTCCTTTTTGACGTCAATTGAACTTTGAATGGAGTTGTTTCAATTGATTTAAAGAATTTTACTTTCTATTGACTTTACAGGTTGAGGTTGGATAGTTACAAACTTTTGCTTTATCAAATGCTAATCCAAACTTATTAATTGGTGTGCGTTGACTACTATTATTTTAGTATTATATTTTGACTTTTGTATGTTTGGACAATTGGCCAATTTGGTAGATCATATCACTTTGGTCCATTTTGGAAGTGTTGTAACTTGTAAAGTTGTAAAGTTGTAATCGTGAGCCAGCCTGGAAAAACAAATTCAAACTTTAAAATTCAAGTCAAAGTTCAAATTCAACGATTGATGAGCAATTGGGTATCAAAAAGTCCTAAAATGTGTTTTCAAGTGAGCTAATAGATGTAGAAGAAAAAACATGAACGAATCTCAAATAGGTTATTCGTTAAGTGAGGATTCAGTTTGGAATTCATAATCCCCAAATTATAGAAACCCATAATATAAAGGATGTCTTCCATCTTATTAGAGTTTATTTTGTTTAGGTGACGAGAATCATACTTCTGGAAGGAATGAGAACAAGGATAAAACATGAGAAAGTATGAAATAATAACCGATATGTGTTAATTCAACATCGCAACGATAAACGGATAAAGTGATAAATATACGGAATAGGAAAATGTGGAAAAAAGGCAAAAAGAACAGGAGAGGGGGACTTTCGGCTTCAGTCCAAACTATTCCTCTTACTCCCCTGTCTCTCTTCCTCAATCATGTTTATTGTTCTATGCACTATGTAGTGTTTTTTTTTTTTTTTTTTTTAAGTAAGATGAAGGGGACTCATTTGAGGGGGATAAGAGGAAATCCTCAAATAAGTCCCATGAGGTTTGATCCCTAGACCTCAGTGATATGAGGTGGTGAGCGATGCCACTACTCCACCACCTCAACCTCCCATGCACTATGTAGTTATCCGCCATGTCTAATCATATATTTCAACAATGGGAGCCATGATAATGTATGTCTCTCCTCTCGTGTTTGTTATAAAAGAAGAGCAAGGTTAACTTTTATAATTAGGAGTAGCTAGTGAGATGGCATGGATGTATAATGTATTGTATCTACCAAAAGTAGTATAATGTTGTTTTGGGGTACGGTTAATTACCAATATGTACAAAGTCACCTTTAGAGCTCAATTGACATAAATATGAAATAAGATTGTATTTTTTTTGGTGCTAACAAGATTGTATAATTGATTGGGATGTATGCATTTTTACCAATGTATTATGTAGTAGTTGGTCTAGTGGTAATGAATATATCTCACAACTTCAAGGTTGTGTGGGATCATCCTACTAAAGATACTTTAATTTGGGGGTGAGAATTATCACCCCCCTACTCTCAAGGGACCTTGCATGCGTAGTTGGGTCTGATTTACCCGCGAGAGGTTTCAGCTAAGTAGAACACTTCTCCTTGCAAAAAAAAGTTAAGACATGTACATAATCGTATAAGTTAGCTATCTAAACCAAGCAAATAATTGTATAATGATGATAGGTGGTGTTGTTGATAGAATCTCTTCATTAATGTAACACAAAGTTCTGTGGAGTAGTTAAAAGAGAGGTCTACTAATCTTAGCAGCATATAGAATTCTATCAAACACCAAATACTTCAGCGACAATGATGCCTTAGTACATTTTTTTCCCTAGACCAACTTTATTACTCTACTATATATTCATACTTGTAGTACACCAAGACTTGCAACTTCCTCACTCTAACAAGATCCATGGAAAGATGATTTGAGTGTTCTACATTTTGCAAGTGGATAAGGAATTCGCGATGTCGATGACAAAACGATAGCGTACGTCTGATTTAGCAAGACGTTCCATAGCAGTGTTGATGTAATCCATTTTGATGAGTTCTATATCTGCAGCAATGTTGTGGTTTCCACAGAAATCTAGCATCTCCTGTGTTTCCTTCATCCCTCCTATATCACTTCCTCCAACAAGCTTTCGACCTGTTCAAGGATCATTTTGGAAATCAATGAAATTTATGGTGTAGATGCAATATTTTCCTATATGTGATCTCATCTTAGGAACATAGATCATGTCTTGTAGTAGTACATACAGATTTTCCAAGTTCCTGTTAGGAATAAGTATCGTAGGTACTAACAAATCGAACAATAAAGTATAATATACGAAGGAATTAAAAAAATAAAGCAACAAAGAACACACGAAGATTTAACGTGGAAACCCTTGAATATGGAGAAAACCACGAACACCGCACTAGGACTTTGAATATGAGATGATGATACAAGGAGAATTCTTTAATCTCTCTAGACTCTCTAACCTTTCTCTAGGGTTCTACAGTCTCTCTAGATCTAAAGAATATTTCTCTCTCTCTAAGCATGTAATGAATAAACGGCTCAAACATATTTATACTAGGGTTAAAAAGAAACCGAACGAAACAAGAAAACCGGGCTCAAAACGAGTAGAAACTCGTGTAGCAGGGAACACCACGGCCAGGCCGTGGTCGACTTGAGCTGTACAAAGCACCAAAATAAACTTCTAGTCAGTGAACTCCATGGGTAGGCCGTGGTGTTCATCCAACACCACGGGTAAGACATGGACTTCTATTGTTCATGCTTTGTTCCATTGTTGTGCTTCCCCAAATGCTCTAACTTAGTGCAATGTTGTAGCTCAACACAACACACACACACACATGGCACAACAATACCTTAACTTGTACCTTCACCTACTCGCTTCATGATTCATCTTCAACACACCTTATAGTTCCACCACAAAAATTGGTTGCTTTGTAACATACAAATTTAGACCAACTCTATATGAATAATAAGCGTTATAGCAAGGACTAACTTCCATTTCATACTAATAAGAACAAAGCACAAACCATCTACTTAACCAATTTGCACTGCTACATTATAATCTTATCCGATTTGCATTGCTTCATTGCAATTGATGAACCCAAAACTTCAATTATATCTAATAAAAGATGCAAATTAACTTACCCAAGACCAAAGGGAAGACAGGAAGCTCCAGGGGTTTGTCAGGGAGGCCAACAGTAACTAGCTTTCCGTTCAACTTCAGCAAACCAAGCAATGGAGCCAAAGAATGAACTGCAGATACGGTATCCAGTATAAAGTCCATAGTTCCCATTGCAGCCTACATGAAACAGTTTGAACTTTAGACTCATTGTATTGAATTCGATGATTTGAGCCATTAACACGGATTTATGAACAAATAAACCAAAGCCTTGAAAGTTGAAATCACTTAAGATTGAGCTTGCATATGGTGTGTCTGAGGGAAGTTACGTGTCGACAAGTGACAAGTGTGAAGCACATGCCACAAGGGCATATGTCCGTTGGGGAAAACAGCCATTGTATGTATCATTTTCTTAAAGTGAAATGTATAGACGATCATAGTCAAAATTCTCAGTGTTTTAGAGAAGCGACGAACATCAGAGGTTAGGCTAGATGTGAGGAAGTATTGGCCTCTAACAAATTCATTCTAATCTATCAAGCACTATTACACCCGAAAAAAGGAACTCAAAACCCTTCCCATTGGTACTCATGTAGTCATATTAGTACCATTTTGCAAGTTTCATGTTACCAATTGGAAGGATATTAAGTATCAATTAGGATCTATTTGTTAAAAGCTTATAGCCCCTCAGCTATGTGCTTACATACATATTGCACACTAAGTATATGGGTAGATCTGAAGATAGCATATCAGACATATAGTAGCTAGCAGTGTCTAACGACTTGGTGAACTGTTTAATGAGTTCATTGACAAAGAAAATTCAACCAGAAATACTCTGCAATTTACCTTCATTTTAGCAGCATCAGTACTGACAAGGAAACAATCTGCACCAAGTCTATTAAGAGCTTCATCCTCTTTCTTTGGCGAGGTACTAATCACAGTAACTTTAAGTCCAAAGGCCTTCCCAAACTTAACAGCAACATGACCAAGCCCGCCTAATCCACAAACTCCTAAATGCTTCCCACTTACTGCCATTCCATAGTATTTCATCGGACTGTAGACCGTGATCCCAGCACACAAGAGTGGTGCAGTAGCATCAAGAGGCAGGTTATCCGGGATGTTAAGCACAAATCGTTGGTTAACAACAATTGTATCAGAATAACCGCCATAAGTCTTGCTCCCATCTTTATCCAGGGCATTGTAAGTGAAAACCATTTGAGGGCAGTAATTTTCTAAGTCTTGTTGGCAAGATTCACAGTTTTCACAGGATCCTACTATGACACCAACACCTACATTGTCTCCAACTTTGAATTTCTTCACATTATTCCCAACTTTTGTGACACTACCCACAATTTCGTGCCTGAACAAGTTTAAAAAAGTTATTCTTACAGCTTCAAAACACAATGTATCATGAAATTAATGTGCAATTACAAATAAAAGCAACAAGTCACCAGATTTTACTAATACAATGAGTGAAATATGGCAATGCAAATTACCCAGGAACAATGGGATATCTGGTGAAACCCCACTCATTCTTCACAGAATGTAAGTCAGAATGGCAAACTCCACAGAATTGGATTTGAACAGTAACATCTTCAGGTCCATTTTCCCTGTAACAAGACATGCACAGTTTTAAGTCAAAAACTTCAATCTCAAAATTGTTGCAAAATTATAGCTCACCTTTGACTTAGGTGATTGAACTCAGTCGATTTTAGTGTTACCTACTTCTCTAAACCCCACACGAACTGTGTTACAAAAATAGTTATTTGGTCATGCATATCTACAAAATTAGGTAGGGAGTTGCGTTCCCCTACTTATTCTTCTATTGTGACTTAGGTAATAATGTTTGACTAGGATTTTTTTTTTTTGAAGGGAATGTTTGACTAGGATCATTACCATTAAGATATACATATACTAGACTCATTATTTCAAAAAAGAATTCCTAAAGACAAAATTAGAACCTTATGTTCACATCAAGGCATATACTAATCATGAGATAAAAAAATGAAGTATCCAACACCAAACCCTTTGAACCAATCAAAATAAATAAATAAAACCAAATTATTGTTTTAATAAATTCCCAAAAAAACCTTAATTTTTCCTCGTGGAAAAGGGTTATATATTCAAGTGGCACAACCGTTGTACTAAAAAGCTTCTCCTTTTGCTAATTCCCCGGCCGATTTCCACCCTATTTATTAGTTACATCACCCGAAATGAAGTCTTATATTTTTGGTAATTCCTTTTTTTATTCGGCTACAACTCACAACTCACAACTCACAACTCACAATCCACAAATTCCCCTAATTTGGACACTTATCAATCAGAGCTTAAGTATCAACATCATCAAGACATCAATTGACAAGTACCCAAAGCATTTTTAAGTAATTAATACTTCCTGCGTAACAAAATAGATGTTACACTTTGAAAATCAGTCTATTTACATATAACTACATTTGTCCAATGCTTTTTTTTAGTTTTAGATAAAATCAACCGTTACTATATGATATGTTGTTGGATTCGTCTCAATGTATACTTTCATAATATTAACTTCTTATAATTTTTACTAATACACAATTAAAGTTATCAATGGTCAAAGTACTGCATCGACAAGTGTGAAAGTTAAAGTGTAACATATATTTTGTTACGGAGGAAGTAATTAGAATAAGATTACACCTGTTGACAATGACCACAATAGGGAAAATGAGAACCCTAGCTCTCACCTTCTAACCTCATGGCTTGGAGTTCGAATACATCAACCTCAAGTTTGGATATTGTGGTTTCAACCTTCAAACTAGTAAACTCTCGATTATCAGTCTAAATGGTTGGTGTTTTCTTTTAGGTTAAGATCCCTTTATATCCCCATCTTATAGGAGTTACGTCTTTTAGGGCCACATGCAAGAATTACACTCAAAAACTCAAAAGTAGCCTATTTGTGGACACTGCATAGTATTGTATGAAATTTCCAATTTGTTAAGCATGACATTTTATCTTAAAATATTTTTCTAAGCACATTACTATCGTACTCCATAAAGTGGATGTCAACTAGTTTAGTTGGTTAAAGTCTTAAAAGGTGGTATCCAAGACTTGTGATAAAATTCCGTCTACATTATTCACCATTGTGGCTCTCTCACACCCAAAAAAAAAACCATCGTACATTTGTATTCCATAGATCACACATCAAAGTCCAAAAAACAACATTGGTCTCACAGTCGTAACATTAGAGTAGATACTAATTGTAGGTCACTATCACACAAGCAACTTGTCCTGCGGAGTCTTACAATAACTCATTACTCTCAAAGCATTTTCATATGTAAAAATTGGATTAAGAAACATCAATCATTTTAGTAAAAATTGGTCAAAGTCTGAGATCTCTAACCAAAAAGATATAATAAAAATTCAAATGTTGTCTATGCTATAAAGATGAGAGCCTATCATGGTAGACTATGTAGCACGGATATTATTGGGGTTTTGCGAACCTAAACATTATTTAAACAAAGAAAATCTTAGCTTCCATAGGTTTCCGATACTTCATAGATGGTATATATATATATATATATATGTATAACGAAAGATAGAAAAAGAGGGTCGGAATATTACCTCCTAGAAAAATGAAAAGGAGAAAGAAAGCCAGAAGAATCAGTAGCAGCAAAGCCAAAAGCTTTTAGTGGGTGCTCTTCTTCTATTAATTTAGCCATGAACTTCGTATGATATCTGTGTTTTTGCAGTGTTTTTAGTGTTGGATTAAATAAGTGAAGAAGGGTACATATATATAGTGAGGAAAGCACAACGTACGTAACGGAAAAATCAGGCACTTATTTATGAAGCTGGAGGTGAAGGAAATGCAGAGCGTTGAGGCATTAGTTAGTGCACTGCGTGTGAAATGATGTTGATTGATTTTGGACCAATTTCTCCATCACACTTTTGCATATGCATTTAAATTGTGGACGTTATCCTAGTTTATATGATTTCTATACAACTTTTATGACAAAGATTTTTATGGTATGGTGTTTGTGTATCGGTGTATGAGTGCGCATGCATCATGCACTTGCAATTATTTGCCCTTATGTTGGAGCGAAAGTCATCAAAGAAATAAGTAGAATGAAATAATCAACACACCAATTTACGTGATTTATTGACAAGATAATTAATGGCCTAATGGGAATGCTTAGATATTGTGTATTAGACTTGTAAAGTGTATATACAATCTAAAATATACAAAACCCATAGAAGATTACTTACAAATAAGGAAAAGATAATCACAAAGATAACAAGAAGATATTATCCTTATTTGCCCTCATGTTGGAGCGAAAGTCATCAAAGAAACAAATATACAATGAAATAATCAACACACTGACACAAGTTTACATGATTTATTGACAAATAATGGGAAAGTTTAGATATTTCACTAGACTTGTAAAGTGTATATACAACCTAAAATATACAAAACCCATAAAAGATTACTTACAAGTAAGGAAAAGATAATCACAAGGATAACAAGAACATATTATCCTTAATTATAGGAAAGATAATATGCTTAAAGTATAGGATTTTTTAACTAGAATAATACAAACTTTTAATTTTCCCGTTCTCTCGCAATAATACAAACTTTTGATTATTTTTAAATAATACAAACTTTTGCCCAAAATTCCCCTGGTAGGTCAATATGACCTATAACCTACAAAACCGGTAAAAAAAATTTCAACACTCCTCCACCATATCTTCAACACTCCCAGCCTTGAACCTCCCCCCCTCGAACCGAACTCCTCCACCAAACTCGAAGAAACACCCCGCCACCACCGTCGCCACCACCGGACTCTCCCCCCTCTCCAAAACCCACCCGTGGAAACCACCCCAAAACCTCCGCCTTCTCCTCCTCCAGTCCCAAAAATCTCACCTTCCCTACCTTACCTCGGAAATCCTCACAAGAATCCGAATAAAAAGTTCATTAATAGCGTCCCTAATTCGAACCTTATCTCTTTACTCTTTCATCTCTTCGGTTCTTCGGTTCATCAATGGCGTCCCCAAGTTCGAACCTTAGAGAGAATGGAGGAGACGAGATCGTAAGCGAAAATTCAAACCTCGGGAAGCCCCGAGATTGTTGCAGAGGCGAAATCGACGATGCGGAAGAGAGAGAGTGGAGTTGAAAAAAGAGACCATGAGACCACCAAAAAAAAGAGCCGCCATCATCAATAATCAAAAGAAAGAAAGAACAAAAGGAAAATGTTGAGTTTTTTTTTTCTTTTCAAATTGAAATAAAAAAATTAAAAAACAACCAATAAGATAATGACATGTGTCATAGTGATATACTACAACAAAGCTTACAACCCAGATTGACCTACCAGTGAATTTTGGGAAAAGTTTGTATTATTTAAAAATAATCAAAAGTTGTATTATCATGCAGAAAACCAAGAAAAACAGATATTCTACCAAAAATCCTAAAGTATATACTCCTAATCTTAAAAAATTTAATGATAATGTCATTGGCTAATATTTTCTAAGATAACAATCTATCCAAAATACATTAATCATATCTTTATTACATTGTAATATTCCTAATAGTTCCACACTTCCGCTAATCATTTGAACCCTTTTCTTATGGATTCCAATTTTTTTTTTTTCTTAATTTCCTTTCATTTTTCTAGATATAATTTTTCTTTACATATTATTTCCTCCCCTATCTTTTAATACATTGATGTTAATGAAAAAAAACACAAATAAATGTCAGATAATATCATCTATACTAATATAATAAAAGGCGTTCCTAAAGAAGAAACGCGCCACGTGCGCTCTCCCTAAAGGAGCTTTTACTACATGTAGAGACATACAATAAAAATAATTAGAAATTGCATAAGTACAGGATTTGATCCCGCGACTCAAGAATATATACTAAAAAAGTCGTAACCACTGGACCCAATAATATTTAGTGTTATCAACTTAAAGTATAATATTAATAAACGAAATTTTTCCTTTCCTACAGGCTCGGCCTAATAACTAGTTGTTATGTAAAAGAATTACAATTTTGACAAAATACATAAATAATGGAAATTTATTACCACTAACTAATTTGTATTTTTAATGCACCTATAAAACTACTTTATACTTACAAATATCATTTCAAAAGAACTCTTCCAAAAGATAGTACAATAAAAATCGTAAAAAGTTTGCTGAAAATTAATCTATCAATACATTACCTTTTGATTTTTATTTCTCTCCAACACTATTAAGAAAGTGTGAACATGTAAGTTTTCACGTAAAACCCGATAATAAAAAGGAAAACCGGGGAACGAGTAAGAAAAGGAGAAAAGAAACAAGGGAATATAAAATAAAAATAAGAAAAATGGTTATAATTGTACAATATACATGCCCAAAAATAGAGTTGGCCAAAATAAGGATTCATTTGGTTTACAAAGTTCTATTAAAGAACCTTACTCACTAGAGTGTTTTTAAAATACCCACATGATAATCGATTATCTTTTAGAATACTCACAATCTCACATACTGCTATATTTTCTTAGAAGCAACCATATAATCAAAGAGTGGATTTTCAAATATCCATTTGATAAGTTTGGACCACAAACCTTAGTTGGATCGATGTTGACGTCCGTTTGAATTGGGCTTTTGATATCATGTTTGGACTTTGGAAATTAAAATTGAAACTCGTAGACATTGCAAAAATGTTTTTGGCGTAGTTAGCTATTAGCAGTAGTTACATGTTTATGAAATTAGAGCACGATTTGCATGTCTTGCCTTTCAATTTTCATAGGTGCCGTGCTGCGCTGCACTGCTGCTTTCAAAAAAATTTGTCTTACCGTTGACTACCATACTTTTTTTTTGGGTAATTTAGTAGAAATAAGGGAAACAAACTATGAGACTACCATAATCTAATTGTTTTTGTTGTTGTTGGAGAGCTATATTAGTATAGAACTATAGCCTATAGATTAAGTTGGTTTAAAAGAAATCGTCTTATCTAATTTTGATACCGTGACATTTGAGAATTTGCCAAAGTTAGAAGACACAACAAATATATACCCTATGTAAGGGATGGCAGTGGGGCGGGCTAAGTAGGAGACTCGTCCCATCCCCACCCAAGTGGGGCGCGGATGGGGCAGGGATGGGGATTAAAATCGTACCCGTAATGGGTGTGGACGGAATGTGGATTTTATGCTATACCCGCCCTATCCCCGCCCGCCCGCCCCGCATATTTGTTATTAAAATTCTATTTATATACTTATTTTATTAATAATTTTATCTTACAAAATATAAATATGTGGGTATGACGCAGGTACGAAGCGGGTGCGGGTACCCATGCGGGCGGTGGGGCGGGGATAAACCAGGTACGAAGCGGGTGCGGATACCCATGCGGGTAGTGGGATGTGATGGTTTAAATACGTACCTGATGGGGCGGGGATGGGTCTCGAATTTGGTAGGTAGGTGACTGTAGTACAATGGATTTATAGTAATCTATACTAATATATTAAAAGGCGTGCGTAAACCAGAATCGCGCCACGCTGGCGCCTCCCCAGTGAGTTTTGGTTCAATGAAATCCATGTATAATAAAAAAAAAACTAGAAATTGCATAAGATAAGTTTTGATCCCACGACCTCAAGTTCATATACTAAAGTTTTAACCACTAAACCAAGTTGTGCTTTAGTGTTATCATATCAAAGTACAATATTAATAAATGAAATTTTTTCTTACCCGGGGCATAGCCCGGGCCTAATAACTAGTTATGTAAATAATATCATGCTCTGGAAGGTGTGTATTGTTTCCGGACGATGACATAGCAAATATATCTAATTCTAGCATAACAAGTACATGTGTTCTTTTGCATGGCAAACTCGGACATCCATCAAATTGGTAATAAGGATATTACAAAATTTTGATTGTCTTTGAAACTAGAGCATATCCCTAAACATATTTGGTGTTCACTAGTTTATTTGGTAATTCTTGTTTAGAGAAGAGGAAAGGACAACACCAACAATTTGGAATTATATCTGGTATTCGTATATAATATTTGAAGATTTAAAAAGCCCAAAATTAGAAAGTAAAATATACTTCTTCCGTTTCTTTTTAAGTGAGAGAGAGAAAAAATGTGAGAAATCCAAGGAGGGTAGAGAGAGAAAGTAGGGGCCAATTGTTTAACCAATCAAATTTGAAGATTGAATCTAAATAAAAGAGGTGAAATAATTAAATAATGGAAGTTGGTACCACCTTTTGCCGCTTAGAGAAATCAATCACTTATGTGACATTTCCAAATAAGGAAAGTTAGTCACTTAAAAAGAAACAAAGTAAGTACTTCCTATGTTATTTTAGTTGCATTATTTGACATTTAAAAGACTATTCATCAACCAATTTTGACAAGCCTTTATCACCCATTTATATAAGAAAAAATGTCAAGTGAGATCTTGTTAAATTTGTTTCAATACAAGGATTCCAAATATCAACTTTTTATAATTTTACTTACACGCAATCGTAGATATTGATGCTCAAAAAAGTATGTTGGAAGACGTTAAAAATTAAGCAAATGTGAACTAAAAATCGTAGTAAGTAGTAAGAATGAGAATAATGTGTTGAATTTCAACTTTCATGATTTAAAATTGAAAATGATTCTACACTTAAGTTAGTACTATTTACATATAGATGATCCCGTTTGACTTTAAACACTATTTACATATACGACTTCGACTATTTTTTGTGTTTTGTACTTAATGATGTGATCTTGTTATATTCTTATCAATATATATTTTCCAAATATCAACTTTTTTGTAATTTTTACTTATTGATAATTAAGATATAAAGATTCAAAATTAATAAATATGCCCGACAAGTGTGCACAAATTATGGGTCAACTATAAAAAAAGAAGTATGAGACAATCATTTGAGGCATGACACTACTATAATTCAATCCGCCTTAATTTAGGGTACGCTTGCTATTCAAATTTCTTCTATAAATTTGGAAAATAAATATCCCAAAAAGGACTAGTCAATAGTTGGGTTGAATTGGACCATTTAGAATCAAATATTGAAAAACTTTCATATCTTAATTCTTCTAGCCTCACCATTTAAATTAAGCTAAGTTTGTCGTAGGTCACTATCTAGAGAACATTCAATAGTTCTAAGCCATTTAGGTTATGTTATGTTTAACTTATTTTAAAAAAATAAAGATACGATAAAGATAAAGATCGTATAAAGATAAAATAAGTTGAATAAAACCGATTAATTATGTTAGACAACACAATAAACTAGAATATAAGTTTAGATAAGACAAAGATAAAGATAAAAGATGAGATAAAGATAAGTTCGTGATAAAGATAAAGATAGGATATATGATAAGATAAAGACAAAATAAGTTGAATCAAACGAACCCTTAACCCTAGCCTCCTCCCCCCTTTTCATATTAATCTTTAACCCACTTATGTACTACCTCCGTTTTAAATTAATCTACACTTCACTTTGGGGGGAACCAAGGAGAAAGTCAAAAAATACGGGAGATAAACTAAAAAGGTGGAGAGAAAACGAAAACGTGAGAGAAAAAAACTAAAAAGTGGGTTAAAATATTAAAAAGTGGATGACATGGGTGGAAAAAGAGGAGAAAGTAGATTTAACATGTTACCAAAAATCAGGGCTGTTCATTTCGGTTATCCGATCCGATTCGAAATTTCCGGATCGACAAAACTGCGATCCGATCCGAAAAAATCGGATATCCGAATTTTTCGGATCGGATAACCGGATATCTGAAATTTTTTATCACTTGAATTTACTCGTTTTAAGATTTTTCATAGCAGTTTTTTCTTTCATATTTGAGCCTTATATTGTTGGCCCAACAACTACAACAACTCACAAATTGTTATACTCAATGCATATGGCAGACTTGACATTACTTGACAGTAGGTAGTAGGATGCAATATGCATCACTCAATAGTCATAGTAGGATGCAATATGTTAAAAGACAGAACCATTAAAATCAGATTTCAGTCGCTGAGCATTAAAACAAAGAAGAAGAAATAATAAAAAAAAAACGAAACAACAAAACTAAGAAGAAGTAAGTTGCATAAATAAAAAAACGAAAAAGTTGAAATCAAACTAGTAAAGGCTGACTTTTGCCTTCAACTTTTTATCTTCTCTAATATTTTTTTTTCCTTTATACTTATGGTTTTTTTATTTGCAGTCAGAAGAAGATAACATACCAAAACTAAATTCTACAACTTCTTTAGATCTTACATCATCTTGATCTATTCCCATTTGATGCACTGAACCTTAAATTTCAAATGGGAATTTTGTTTACTCGTCTTTTTTCTTCACTGAGCATTCAAAACAAAGAAGAAATCATTCGCGCCGCGGAGAAGAAAAGAAGTGGTCTAGCGCCGTCGCTGAGTTGTCGCCGGTTGGTGGTGGCGACTTGCCTGTGGTGGGCTGTTGGCATCTGGCAGCCTCACAGGTGTGGAGAGAGATGAGAAGCGGCGTTTCTACTCAGGGTTTAGAATGAACACTTGAGTCTTGAGCATTGAAGTTTAAACATAAAGCTTTATTGTTTAGGATTTTTTTTAAAATAAAAACTTATATTTATAAAAAAACGGATATTTCGAATATCTGAAAATATAAATATCGTGATCCGTATCCGACCCGATATTTTTCGGATATTCGATCCGAAATATCGGATAGTCAAAAAATCGGATCGGATATCCGATTTTTGGGATCGGATCGACCGGATCGCGGATCGGATCGACCGGATCGGATCATTATGAACAATCCTACCAAAAATAGAAAAAGCAACAGTGTGTAGATTAAAAAGAAACAGACCAAAAAGAAAAGTGTGTAGATTAAAAAACACGGTTGTATTTGACAACCTTATCTATTACATGAATATAATCCATAAAGATATAGTAATTTTTTTCCCGATATAACAAACAAAATTAGGTAGCTTACCTACCTAATATGAAACACAAAATCAAGCAATTAGCATATACCAAAATGCCACCAATATTCCACATTAAGTATTAACCCATTCAAAAACAAGCAGTAAAAAGAAAGTTGGAAAAAAAAACCCCCAAAAAAGAAAGAAAATTGGGAGACCTAAAGTCCTAATTATTCCCCCCTCATACAATCTGACAAAAAATCCAAACAGCCCCCCCAAGAATTCTGTCTCTTGGGCTCTCCCACTGGCACCCACAGACACACAAATCCCACAAGAAAGAAAGAAAGAAAGAAAGAAAGAAAAAGAATTTTATTATCAAAATCTTATTCTTCATCTTCTTCTTAAAAAACTTTGCTTCTTCTTCTTTCTTTTATGAGTTTAAGCGTATAATTGTACTATTATCGTTATAATAATAATATTATTATATAGTATTATTCATCATAAATCACACTGCATTAGATTATTAGTTATAAGTATACAAGTACAACCCAATACAAATTCAATAATTATACTAATATATATTTCTACAAATTAAATAAATAAAGACCCAATTTTGTCAAAATTTCTATAACAAAAATTTCCTGCAAAAGCAAACAAAGAAGACCCATTAAAGGGAAGCGAAGAAAGGAGGTTTCTTATAAAGTTTTGGTTTTTCTCATGTTTTAAGAACAACTTCAAAGTCAGATCTACAGGTAGCTTTATTTTTATTTTCTCAAGCATTAATTTCATGTTTTTTTATAAATATTTGTCTTTTTTTGTGTGTGTGTGTGTGTGTTGATTTTGTAGATCTGTTTATTGCTGTTGTTTTTGCAGAAGTATTGGGTATTGTTAATAAAGTGAGAAAGTAAGGATTTTTATTTTTTTTGGGGTTGTTTTGATTTGGTGGGTTTATTGTAAATAGAGTGTTTTAGGATGGATTTGGATGATTTCAGAATGATTTTGGGGAATTCTGGGGTGGATATATGGGGGTTGATAGAAACTGCAATAAAAGTTGCATCATTGGAATATGGGGATGAGCTTAGAGTTCGGAGAGATGGTATTGTTGAGAAATTATACACAAATTGCCATAACTATGAAAGACCACCTTCTAATGGGTTTGCCACAAATGCTGTGGTTGATGCTGTTTTTGGGACTGAGAGTGAGATTGTACCTCATAAATCTGTTTCGCCTTCGACTCCGGTTTCGATCGGTGGTGGCGATGATGAGGAGGAAGAGGAGGAGGGGCAGGAGCAGAATAGAAGGTTTGTTGAGAATTTGGATGAGGAAGATGAAGATGATGAGCTCAGAAGAATTTTATCTATTAAAGAACAGATTGAAGATCCTGATCAGGTTGTTTTTCTTTGTTGATTTATGCTAATTAGAAGTGTTGCTAGGATTCTGATTTGATTGGTTTTTGTGACACAAATATGTGATTTTTTTTAATTGTAGTCTGAGGATTCAGTGGTTGATTTGCTTCAAAGTTTAGCTGATATGGATATCACATTCAAAGCTCTTAAGGTTAGTGTTAAGCTAATGTTAGAGTAATTGCATTAGAATCATATACTTAGCAGATTTTCAAGTTTGTGGTGATTGATTATGAAGGAAACTGATATTGGGAGGCATGTGAACCGATTGAGGAAACACCCGTCTGGCGATGTTCGGAGATTAGTCAAGCTGCTTGTCAGGTTCGGATTTTGATCAGATTTTGGTTACTTTAAAGTGCTTAAACAAGTTTGATGTTTTAAATGAAAAGAAAAAGTAGTTATGGAGTTGTTGATTTTGATGGTTTTGTGTGTTTCTTTTCATGGTAGAAAATGGAAGGACTTGGTTGATGAATGGGTTAGGTCAAACACACCTGGTGAAGTCCAATCTTCCAGTAATCTTATTGGTCTCTCTCTTCCTTCTTTTAGTTTGATTTAGATTATAATTCTGGAATCGTTTTTCGGAGGCAAAAATAAATTGTGAATTTATCCTTTTGCTGAATCTTTATCTTTGCTTTGTATTGAATGACTGTAAATTATGGGCTTCAGCTGATGGAGACTCGCCTTTGCAAACTGTTTCAAGGAATCACCAAAACGGTAATCACAATCAGGTATATTTTTCTTTTGCAAGGAAGAATATGAATATGCTGAAAAGCTTTCTTTTGCTTCTTTTTTTTCTTTATGAAAGATTCTTAGTTTGTTGTTTTTCCTTTACAGGTTCCTGATTTTGCTTACTCTCCAAATCCACACAGTAAGAAGAGAATCTGATTCTCCAAAGGCTTACATGCACTAGTTTGTTGAGTATGGTTGATGTTCTCTTGATTCATATGGTTTCTTGAATTCCATTTCTGAACAGATGGAAGTTCTGGATCCGATAAGAATAATTCGGAGTTGGAACCAAAGCGAAAAGCTCCTCTCCCCCCCCCCGGAGAGACCCTCCGGCTAAGCCCATGAAGAGTGCTTCTCCAGCATCAGCTCCTCCACCCAATGTACACCTTTTTAAGATTTCAATTTGCTTGTTGGCTGATGAGAAAATTAGTGGAATTAGTAAACAAAATACCCCTTTTTGGTTTTCCTGACACAGCTCAGCATTTTCCAAAATCTCAAATTTGACTTTTTCCCTGAATTTGAAAACTGTTGTCAACTCAACTGGTTTCCTACAGGCTACAGCAATGAAGTTGTAGATTTTCATCAAAATATTTTTCTGAAATTTGGATTTTTATAGAGGGGATTGCGAAACCGTATGAAAAATAATATAAGGGAAATGCTTGACCAACTTTTCATCTACTTTCTCGAGGGTGGTTGAAGATTTTATG
This sequence comes from Beta corolliflora, assembly GCA_947648045.1. NCBI lineage: Eukaryota > Viridiplantae > Streptophyta > Magnoliopsida > Caryophyllales > Amaranthaceae > Beta > Beta corolliflora. Next base: position 26,584 of record CANSZD010003087.1, on the reverse strand, counting down.
TTATACCGAAATAAGTTAGTATTATGAAAGAATTGGGGTCATGTTAGCTAATGGCCTTTCCGGGTTCTGAAATTTCAGAGAATTTGATCCATTATCCTACTGAAATCTGGGGTTTTCAGGAGACAAGTCTTTGGAAATGGTTTTAAAATCATCAAAGCTTGTTGAAAGCTTTCTGTTTGCATTCTAATACTTACTTTTATATCAGCTGAGGAACTGAGCTGGAGAAGTTTTCTCTTAAGTTTTTAATGAAAAACTTCCATTGGGATGATGCAGAGGCAAAAACAGGTGCAAGCGGACGCAGATAGGCTGGCTTCTGCTAGGAAACGACTTCAGGAGAACTACCAAGAAGCTCAAAATGGTTTGACACTTGACAAAAACACCATTCTTTTTTTATTTAACAATTATTAGTACTTGTTTTTCGTTGCCATACTGATGTATATGCTTTTTCTTTGCATTTTGGTGTGTCTTTGTTGAAGCCAAAAAGCAAAGAACAATCCAAGTGATGGACATCCACGAGATACCAAAACCCAGGAATGCCTTCTTTGGAAGAAACAAAGGTGGCTTTCAGAGGCACTAGTATATCTTGTCTTATTGAGTTTAAGATATAGAGAAACAGACATTCCTATACATGAGGCTTTCCGGAACCGAATAGGATGAAAACCCAAGAAGAAAAACGAGGTGGAAAGTAATGGTTTCTCTTTGTCTCGTGACATTTCGAGTATAAATTTTTCTGGAACAATGTTCCCCCGTTTTGATGGTTTGCCCCCATCGATAATTCTTAGTAATTTGTTGAAGCAACTCTACAATAATTGTGGACTGACTTTTGAGTATAAGGGGGGTTCCCCAAGTGGTGATTTTACTAATTTTGTACAAAGTTTTAAAACTTCTTTGTTTTTGTAGGATTTTCTTAGGGAGATTGTACCCTACATGTAAAAAATGGAGGTGGTTTTTTTTTGCTCTCATCAACTATAAGAGATGATTAAGATCTCATTTTATCCATTGTACCCCAATTCTTTCCTGCCAAGTGCCAACCATGTCTGCCCTCGAAACCAAACGAGTTTCCAAGGTTTTGTCATGGCGGAAGGAGATGAATTTGGGTACAGATTAGACATCAAATGGGACATGAGAATCCTAAATGTCATAACACCATTTTGGAGAAAAAGATCCACATGCTTCTGAAACCGTAATCGAATACTACCTAGGTTTCAGTATTAATAAATTACATTTTTTCCTTAGTTTGTTTTTGCCTACCACTCTTACCCGACTTTCTATTAGAAGGTCTAACCAAATGATTTCTTTAGTCCAATTAACTTTGAAGGTACTACTTTGCTTAATTATCAAGTATTTTTTTGTCTAATTTTAATTTCTCAAAATCAGTTGTATAACTTTTGTGTAGGTTCTTTTTTTTTATTTACCATTTGTAACTTTTATTGTGTATAGTTTATTTTTATCTAATCTAATCGTTAACTCGTTTGATACAAGAATATTCATTCTTTTGTGGTAACAATAATGAGTGTCATGTGATCCACAATTGGGCATGGAAACCAAGGATGTCTTGGCCTAGTGGTTAAGATTGAGGTGTTGTAAACGCTAAGTTATAGGTTCGAATCCCCCCTCCCCTTCTTTGTACTGCCTTCGTGGCTCATATGGATAAAAAAAAACAATTGCGCATGGAAAGTGGAACTATGAGTTTGTTCCTTAAAATTTGCATCTTTTTTTTGTTACATTAAAAAGGCAAATTTTTGTTACTGTTAGATACCAGATTTTAGTTACTACGTACTATCAGTTTCAGGTTTAGCTATAAAGTCAAAATGTTAGTGCAATTGTATTTATTGTACAATGTTTTGTCATTTTATGTGAGTCCTGCAACTTTTTTCATGTTCGTGGCTCCCGCTCCATAATAATAGGTGGGACCCTTTCGCTTCACTGCAAAACAGAACATTATATGTGGGTCCCACTCATTAAATTCTTTGTTATCATATGATGACGAAAGTTTGATGTGTCTCGTGTTCAGGTAGTTTGGGCTTTGGTTGGGTTTGATCTATTTTTAGGGAGTTCATTCGTCATACATTTGGGTGTATATGAAGGTACACTGAAGACTAATTTCTGCTCATTTGTTTATTTTGAACTCTCCTTATTATTTTTTGCTCATTTGGATGATTTCAAATCAACAATAAAGCGTAAATTAGGCTTTGGGTGTCTACATGTTGCACACCTGACATGAGTGCATGATAAAATTTGTAATTTTTAGGTGTTAATTGGATTGCAATTGGGAAGTTGTACTTCTTTTTGTTTCGTATTTTTTATTTCGAGGAATTGAGTAATACTCATGAATTAGGCCCTGTTCTTTTGGACTTATTTTCAGTTCAGTTCAGCAAAAATAAGTTCAGTTCAGCCAAAATAAGTTCAGTTCAGTTCAGCCAAAATAAGTTCAGTTTAGTCAAAATAGGTTCAAAAGAACAGGGTCTTAGAATGTCAATTAAATAACATCTTAGACTATAATAATTGTTTAGTTGAGTATTACCAAATGAATGAACATACCACTAAACTAACACCTTCATATGATCATATCACCAATTCACTGACGGATCTATATTTTCCTTAGGAGTGCCTATGTGATTGGTTCAACCAAGCTTGAAAAATAAACGAAAATGATTGAATTCGACCCAAAAGTGTCTGCATCTTAACATCGACCTTTCTATTATGTTCTTGTCAAGTGGGATACAAAACAGCCATTGGCCTTTATCACGCGAATTAAAAGTGTGGGCGCGGCGCTAAACAGCTTTTATGACAAGTTTTGCAAGTTATGGAATGGGAATTTTCTCTATTCACTTCAAAAAAAAAAAGCGATCTCGATTGTATAATTTTTATAAATGAGAAAGTAGTTTGTATACAAAAATATTGTCTCATATGACTTTTTTAATTACAATGAAGATTCATTGCAAGAGAGGAGAAAGAAATTTGGAGATCCCACCACGCGAAGGCGAGAATTTAACCTGTCGCGAGGGTGGAAGGAGGCCCACAATCAAGTAGATCAACCTTGATTCTTATGTTTCACATAATTATTTGGAGGGATGATAATTGATAAATGTCTAACGGTTAGAGCATTTGCTTCAAATGTCTAACACACATGTGGCAAGACACAGTGGCACACAAGTCATGCTTTATATATGTCCAAAAAATATTACTTTTGCGATTTTGAAACTTCCATATCTCAAAAAATATGTTTTAAAAAATAATAAAAAAAAATATACCAATATTCATATATTTTTATTCTCTACAAATAGACATCCATTTTGGTATAATTTCATCACATTTTTATTTTACCCTTATCTAACTATTATTTAGATTTGTGGAAAAATCAACACAGTATTTGTTTATACACAAACACTATATGTTGTGTACACAAACAACATACGTTGTGTACATGTTGTGTACACAAACAATATATGTTGTGTACACAAATACTATTTGTTATACGCACAAAAACTATATGTTTATCATGAAATTCACATATTTTTATTCTCTACAATAAACATCCATTTTGATATAATTTTATCATATTTTTATTTTACCTTTCTCTAACTATTATTTAGATATGTAGAAAAAAATAATACAAACACTATCTGATTATACACAAACACGATATGTTGTTTGTGTACACGACATATGTTGTTTGTGTATAAACAAATAGTGTTTGTGTATGTACAAATACTGAGTAGAGGGGCGAGTTTATAGAGTATTTTTTTTGAGAACGGAAAAGATGCTAAAAAATGGCCTAGGGCATGAGACATTAACAATAAAAACGTAAACAAATAATGCAAATAAATAGTACGATATGATCAGAAGCGCTTTTACCTTCAACTTTATTAGATATTCAAAATCATAGAAGAGGTCATGGCCTATACTAGTCCCCCTTGATTCTACCACTGAGTGTTATAAACAAGTTTTAGAGTCTGTTCTGTTCAACTTATTTTGTCTTATCTTATCTCATCTTATCTGATCTTATCTTATCTTATCTTATCTTATCTGATCTGATCTGATCTGATCTGATCTGATCTGATCTGATCTAATCTTATCTTATCTTATTCTGAAATGAGTGAAGATAAGTTGAACAGAACATTTTATTTATCTTATCTTATCTTATCTTTATCCGATCTTATCTTATCTTTATCTTATCCGATCTTATAAAATCTTATATAAAGTTAAAATAAATTGAAAGAACGGACCAAGTTAAATGAGGTAGAAAATGTTAGATAGACTGAGCAACAAACATACAAAGAGAATTTCTTCTACATTTCATCAAGGAGAGAAGTAGCACTATCCTTCATACCTTAATACAAGCATATACATAAGATGTCCAAGTCGAATAAATATCATGTTAAATTCAATAAAATTGATAGCTGAATTTATATCGTGCAGGAAAAGTTCTCATGATCTCATTTCATTATTTATCGGCTCATTTGTGTGTTGCTAATATACAATGACAACAGGTAATAGATAATTTGCAAAGAAAGTCTCTTGCAGAGGTTTATGAGAATGCGTGCCTACTCCAAATATCATTTTTTCTTCATAAATTTCCAATAACAGGTTGAGGGTAAAACTAAAGCGACACACCGTTCGTTTTAAATGAAACGTAGGGAACTTGACGGGGATTTAGAAGATGAGAGAGATAGAGAGAGAAAAAAAAAAGGGGCTCAGTGTGATGAGGAGAGAGATAGAGAGAAGTAAATACCAAATAAGGTAACGTTTCACTTATTTTGAAAGGCCTATAATAGTAAGTGTTTTATTTATTTTAGAACGGAGGAAGTAATAAAAAAAAAACATGAATGAAAATGAAATTCAATTATTACAAATATTGACATGAGACTTTTATGTACATATAAATATATCACCATAACTGTCAAGTGACAATTATAATCGAAGATCAAACATGCTATGAAAGTGACGATTCAAGTCGACCAAGTCAAAATCGACTGAGTTAGGCCTATAAATTCTTATATGCATGCAAAGATTTAAGTATGTAATACAGATTACGTAAAGATTCAGTAAAAGATATGAACTTGAGTATTTAATTATGTGGCAAACTCTTTCTTGCTTATGATACAGTACACCTAAACAAAATCATGGTATTAAAAACCAAATATGCAGGGCCATATTAATCCCATAGTTGACTTAGTAATTTCCTGACGTTGCTAATTAGTAGTAATGACATAAGACTATACAAAGTTGGATCTGTTGCAGTTGGAAAAAAAAGATGTTCTTCCTGCTTTAATTGCCTTTTGAATGATTGTCACCAAACTAAACAGTTACGTAAAAATTGAAATGTGTCTCACAAAATCATGTTAATAACTCCCTTATTGTGCACAAATAATTGATCACAAGCTAGGTCGGCAAGGGTGGGGATAAACAAACTACTCCTTCCGTCCCATAAAAACGGAGTTGTATATAAAAAAAACAATTTTTTAGCTACCGAAATTATAATTTCAATATAATACTACATTTTTCATGTTAATATAATACTAACTTGACATAATATACTAGTTATTTTGTTGTTATAAACAAAATATTTCACTATGAAATGGGAAAATATATATACACATTCCTATTATCACTAAAAATAATCCACATTTGAGCATAGGTAAAACCCGTTCAGGCTCTCTCACCGTGGTGAGTTAGAGAGAGGATAAACATACCTCGCTCGGGATGTTGCGTTTCAGACTTAAATTATATCCAATATATGTAAATAATGTATCTATCAGTGACATCTTGGTCAAAACACCCCATATTTTTCATGAAAAATTTCCAAAATATCCACAAAGTTTCTCCAAAGTTACAATATATGTCATTGACATATGTACTATTTCAATGTTTTGGATGTAATTATAACAACCTTGCTTTTCAGTTCAAGGCATCAGTAAAAGGTAATATAGGCAAGTACTTTCTTTATTTCAAGTAAAGCAAGCAACTAAAGGATCCAGCGCCTTTCAAGCAAATTCCAGAGTATCATTAGCAAATTGCATGCCCAATTAATATACAAGTCTTTCTAGCTCCTAAATGTTAGAAATACAAATATAAGATCCCTTTCTCAATGTTCCATGACATTAAATTATTCTGAAGCATAACTTGACTAAGAACTCGAATATTTTTGTTGCCAGTTGTGGTACATTCAATATTCTGATATAACATTCCATGAAATCATCCTAGAAAAATACCTAATTGAGCTAGGAGTTTACAATGGTAACTAAGAATAGGCTTTGATTAATATATATACTACCAAGGAATAATCAACTTTGCATGCCAATAACCATCAGATTTGGAAGTTTAAAATTAACGAATCGGTTTCTAAAAGCAATTTGTCGATGAAGCAAATAAATTTCGGCTTCTGCTAAGAATATCGATGAACTACTTGAACGACTAAAATTAGCATTTTGTAGTAATGATCTTATTTTAAGAGCAAGTAGAGTAGTATACTCTCATTCTGACGTACTATATATTGAAGGAAACTAGCAATTTTGGGTAATATTTGTGTTACCTCAAGGAGGAAAAAGACTCCTTTCACTCTTGCATCTTTGATTCTCCTGACTTCTTCAAGCTACCTAAAATTCCATCAATCAGCTTGTCCTTCTTAGTCGTCTCAATAGGATCTGCAACAAATGTGTAGCTCTTTTGTGGCCTCTGCTTCCGTGCAGGGTTGATTGCAGAAGAAGCAGCAGTTTCACCTTTAACATTAGTACTGTTGGATGATTCGGGCAGCTCAGATGCCTCCTTAGAACAGTCTACTGAACCCTCAGCACGAGAGCCATGATCCTGAGTATCACTTTCATCCTTGGTGCTGTACCATGAATCCAAGATTTGTAGCAACGAACTGTCTTCCTGATTCACCTTTGACCTGTTTTGATCTTCTACTTTGACCAGTGATGAACTTGTATCCTCTTCCATATCAGAAAAGTCATCATCATCTGATACAGAAGGCTCATAATTATTACAAGTTGATTTTCGCTCCTGGTTTTCAACAGGTCCAAGTTCCTCCCATGGAGATTCACCATCCTCATTCTTCCGTGGTAAATCAGGCACATTGCCTTCTGAACCTGAAGACTTCTCTCTGAGGCCCAAGGATGCAATGCCAGAAGAGTAAACCACACTATCCGGATAAATATAAGCAGATTCTACTTTCACCCCAGGCATAATCTGTAGGAGGGATACCAGTTTTGGGTACCCAAGCTTTTGGTGATCAAGAGCATATCCATATTTGTCAACGAAGTGGCTTTTAAAGAGACCCATGTTGAAACCTTCAGGGTACTGAGATAGAAGTTCATCCAAAAGCTTCTGACAGTCTGCTAGGACTTCACTTCTGGGCTTTTCAGAAGGCTTCTTCTGCAAGGGAGGATACGTTCAATGGAGAAGTTTCTTCAGAAGATGAGCCCATAAAAATAGAACTTAATCCATTCGAACTGTGAGGTTGGACATTCTGAGGTTGAGGTTCTGCAGGACTTTCCGCAGGAGGGTGAATAATTCTAAATCGAGGAGTTTTAGTTGGGAACTCTGCAATCCATTTCTTCTCTGAAACTAACAAATCTAGCAAGTGATGAAGATCGGTTTCTTGAAATGGTCGAAGGATCAAAGGCCCTTCCTTCTGAAGCCTTTCAGCAAAGTGCTCCCTAAGACAAAAGACAAAGATTACCAAACAACACATACCTTTAACATAGTAGCATAAAAAGTAGAAGAATTAAATTTCGTTAGTCAGCTTTTGTTTAGTAGCTTCATGCCACTCAAGCACACTCAAAAGGTTACTCCAGTTTACTTTCGTGAACTAGTGACAGATTATTTCGTGAAAATTATGCCATTAAATCTTTTATGACAATCTTGGTTGGTGCAGTTAGAGCACTTAAAGGAGTTTCCTGAAATAGCGACATAGCAGTGGTATCTTCAACACTATGTAAAATATTTGAAACTTGAATGGTAAGTAAGTTGCATCAGTTCAATGAGAAAAGGTTCCATGACCACAGCAGGGACTAAAAAGATCAAAAAATAAATCTACTCTAATAAGGAAACTGCTAGAAAATTCTCTGTTCAAAGAGGAAGGCTTATCAAAGATATATTTTTGTAGTTTCTCTTATCCTTCAAAGTAACAATCCCTCTATTTGTGGGAGATTTTCGCATGCAGAAACATACATGTACAAGGTGATCATTAAGCTGTTTTACCCTTAAGCAAGGAAAAAGGAAGTCAGGGAAACCATTAGATTCTAGAGGCACCTTGAGCAGGGTCTTTGACCCCAGAAGGCATATTTCTGCAGCTATTATGTTCTCTCTTGGATTGATCATGAAATATGACAGAAGAATGCTTCTCTTTAAGCTGTGCTCAAGACTGACGTTAGGAAAGTGAACTATTCTCTGAACTGAGAGCCAGAGTTTACCCCTGTCACATTACAAACTATAAAGTATTTCGGTGTTCTCTATTCGAAAATTGAAAGGATCAGGGCTTGTGTCCATAGAGTGTTAATTTCTACATGAATGCCTCCTTGGAGCATGTAAATATGGCACACCTGTCAAAAATAGTTAGCGTCTCTGTAAGGGTTGGAAAGAGGGGGAGGGGGAGGACAAAAATGATGCAATTTTATTTGGGGTAAGTGGTAAAATTAAAATAATTTTCAAATATCACAAATTTAGAAGAGAAATTCTCAAAACTTTAATTTTTAAGTGGTGCTAGTTGACCCACTATTGACAATGTAGATCTGCCAGTAGCGTCTCCTACCTATGTATTTTGTGCGTGGAAAGTGTCTAGAACGTTTATGAAGTTTGCACAGGAAATTTCCATCCTTAATGTTCTAGAATAGGGTTGAATTTTTGGTGTTCGCAAAACACCCTCAACCTTTTCAGGCGGAATGCCTGAGAAGAAGAATTTTCAATATTTGGGTAAGATTAAGGTGTCAAGAATTCTTGTTCTCGACTGGGGTTGATCAGGGGAAAATTCCCTTCAACTCCTTGTTCCTCTCTTCTCCACTAAATTGACACTAAATTTTTGAATAATGGTGGAAGATTATTGTTAATACTCATCTTGAATTTAGGATGACTTTGGATAAACATCTAGAGAGAATCCCCAGTATAAAAAAATTCTTATAAGCTATAATTCATAGTTCACAAGTTCACAGAGAAGCCAGCCAGAAGGAAACAGGAAGTAGAAGACATCTGGAAAGCTTCATATAAGATTTTCCACAGTTCCACCTTCTTCTAACAAAAAAAATATGAAATTTATTTGAATTGCTCACTTTCACAAGTTTTAGACGATCCAGAATAACACAGAAAACAAGCACATAATGAGTTACTTCTTAAGAGTCCCTTCCCACAGCCCTTCTTTCTAACACTCCTATTCCCCAGCTCAGGCTGGAGGAAATGAGAATAAAGGGTCCATAATCCATAAGCAGGGGTGTGGGAAGTGGAAACACAAGCGTGTTAAATGTTGATACAAAGTCAAACGCATAATTTGGAAAAAACAGTCTAGAAAGAGTACCTGGATGTCGAGTTTAAGACAATGTCTGATCCTCTGCGTGTTTTAAGAAACATATGAAGAGAACTCCAGAAAGCATCCTTAGAGAACAGCTCATGCTTCCTTGAGTGTGAAGCATCATCAAACTTCTTTGAAGTTTCTTCTACAAATTCAGGCACTTCACTGGATTGTTCAGTTGATGTACTGACAGATAAATTTCTCCAAGATTTGCACCAGTTTATTACCCTTGTTATGAAACCTAGATTAGCTTCAGATTCATCAGATATGTTAATTTTGGCATCCTCATTTAATGCAGTATTGGAAGAAGAATGTGCTGGCTGTTGAGCACCGTGTTGGTTGATTAATTTAGTCTCCTCTTCTTTGAAAGTGGACATTTCTGGGCAACCACTAGATGTATTCAATTTACCAGATGTATCAGCGCTTGTCTTCTTGGAATCTGTACTGGGATCAAACCATAGTCGTTTGAATAGACCAATTTTGTTTTCAGAATGTTGTTTGTCCATAGGGGACACAGGAATCTCAACTGCCTTCATTATAGAAGCCTCTCCTGGAAAATCCTTAGTAGAGCCAACCTGATTGTCTCTTTGAAGACCATCTAATTCCTTTTCCTCAGGAGTCGCTTTCGCCGCCTTCTCTCCCACTGTTCTCTCTCTACCATCAACGTAAGGGGGACACGGGCGACTGTGGCTTGGCATCCACCAGTCTAGTAATTGTGTGAGTCTGACCATTTGCTTTTCCATACTCCTCGACATCCTGGTACTTATTCTCAGTCATGGATCCTACAGAAGTACCATTGCCCTTAATAGATTCTCGAACTTTTGGAGATGCAGGACGTAAAAAGAACTGACCATCAGCACAAGCTTTAACCTTTACAATGTGGGGCATTGATAGCAGAAAGCGAGAAAATTTTGTATAACCATAGAAGTTTTTATCAATAGATACATTCCTCTTTGTCATCTCAAATCGAAGGTCTGTAATGGTAAGTCCGTTTGGATGTGCATTTATAATATGGCGTAGCTGCCTCAAAATTGTCACAGGTACTGGATGAGACTCTAAGGACAGATCGGCTTTAGACACATTGTCAGCCTCCAAACGGATTTTCAGCTCAGATGCAGCATATGGATCTTCAAGGGGACCTCTGTAGTGACCATACCAAGAATTAAAGGGGCCATCTGGTGGCTGGTTAAAATGCCTACCAGAAAGGTTTTCCCCCTTTAGCTAATTCATTCCAGCGCCACATGATGCTTGCAGCACTACAGAGGACACCAGGGGTTTGTTTGCTTTCACCAGCAAGCAGTATATTATAGTTGTTCATTCTCAGTTTGTGCAAAATTCCAGCAAAATCCCTGTCACCAGATATCAAAAAGACATGTGCAGGTGGTGGATTTTGAGACACCCAATACATAAGGTCCACAAGAAGGGACCTATCAGCACTGTTCTTGCCACCTGGAAGAAACAAGGGAACAGAATAAGAAGACAGCATAAAGAATGTAGGCTTCGCCTTATTGACCCGAAGCAGTTGTTTTTCAATTGAAAGTTTTAGACATTGCAAGCATCAAGAGCAAATTAACAAAATCCCTTTACATATCATACTTCCAGAAACTAATTTGCAGTCCTACACCAATATCTCTAACTTCGAGCAGAAGCCATTGAACTTCCAATTTGATGCAATCAGATCTTTCAGTCAACAAAATTCATCTAGAAAGTGTCAAATAGGATACTTTTATCTGTCGTCCATTGGAGTATTATTTTCCCTACATCCTAAACTAAGAGAGGAAAGGACTTAAAAAGATAAGAAACACAGAAACTTTCAACATTGGTTACAATCTGGCTCACTTTGATTCTGATCAAATTACTGATCCCTGGTATTAGGAGAAATGTCCTGTCAAAGCACCATTAAAAGAGAAAAGGGGTCGGCCTAGACCAGCTATTGGAGAAAACTCCACAAAATTATTAGAGAAATCATTTAAGGTGTGAGTCTTTGGAGCAATTGACAAGAGGTGCGAGAGGAATGGATCTGTCTCCAGTAATATGATCTGCAGGAAGGGGGTGAAGATAAGAATAGCATCGACATTTTTTACCACCTACGATGATCACTCTCTTTCAGTAGCAAGAGAGCCATCAGCAACAAAATATGAGTGGCAACATACCTTAAAAAGACAATTTACCTACTACTTCTTTGATAGTAGGGTCCCAAGGGAAAAGGTTGCAGGATGACCCTCCCATGCCAGATCTGAATTTGAACCAACCAGATTCACATCTCATCAGCTCATCTCAAATTCATAAATATGTTGTTTGATAGTTTGCTACTCCCATTTGAGCCCCGGAACTCTTAAGAAATATGTACTTAGCACTTACACAAGATGACTATGCAGTCACATCAACATTCAAGAAAAAATCATGCTGAAACAACAAAATGCAAGTCTGAAGCATGTATTTACATAAAGATACCAAATTCAAGAATGATTAACTAATAACTATCCTAGTCATTAGATAAAAATACATAATTGAAAATCGTGAATAGACTCCTCAAGAGCTTTTACATGGAAAGTATTGACAAGTGAACATGACCACGAGAAGAATGTGAGCTAAGGCCATGCAATTTCCATTCTCCTCACCTCCCCATACTTTCTAGTCCACAATATAGTGTCTAGCTGACATTAATTAACCATGAAATGAGCTTCCCTTTTCATCAGTCGCAAATTTCACTAGGTACTTAATTTTTTAGAACCTGTAAACATCTTCCCGTGGTCATCTCTGTAATCATCCAATAATTAAACGCACTTGCCAACATGAGCTAAGAAACATCCGAAAACAACTTGAGGGACAAAATACAAGATCCACTCTTATTTCTTTCCCCAGTTGCCACGACATCACGTTAGAGCACATGCTCTCATGTCACCTCATAGACTATTCTGCAATAATTTTTGTTCAATCCTTGATCTGATTCTCATTAGCACTTTGCATTGAAATAATTAATAAAAAAAAACTTGCATTGTCAGACACATTGTCATTGGAGCTCTAAGTCATATTCCGTCAATTTTTTGCTACTCTAGTAGAAGGATATTCTACTTCATACTAAAAATTTAAAAATTGAATGAATCAAATGGTTTCTAACTTCTCTCACTGATCTCTTTCCAGCATATTCTCATCTACTATTCTAGTATAATGTCATCAAACAACCTAGTTTTACCTGGTATTTAATATTTATTAGATATTGTCAAAAATAATGCACAGAAATTACTCACATATGCACTAATTCCATGGACATGTAGCTTCAGCAAACCCTAGTTTTTTACCCGCTGTTTCTTAGAATTCTTAAAATAAGGTCCATTAGAACATTAGAGCAAAATAGGCAGAGACTGATCAACAATGAATTTTTTTTAAAAAAAGACATACTCTAGGTTCTAGGAGAGACTCAGCATATGCTCCGTAGCACGATATCAAATTATATCAATATGAATGTAAGAGTATAACCACTAACCAATCATCCAAGCAACCAAAAAGGCAAGACAAGGCAATGCCGAACTACAATATCCACTTGTGCTTATTCATCAAAACAACATGGTGTGGATGAAAATCAGTGCAGGCCATTCACATAATGCCACAGATGATCAAGAGTGAAGCTTTTGCAAATGCTACAATAAATATGATGTCTACATTGAGATCAAGGGTGTACATTTTTTTTTATACACGAGCTACAATAAATCTTCCTGATTTCACAACATAATTACAAATTGACAAAATCAAAGACAACCCAATCAAAGTATATGCACCAAATTAGCTTAATTACACATATCAACTGACTATCTCCACTCCAACAAGGCAACAACTAAGTACACCTTAGAACAAAAAAGGTTACTAACTACACCTTACTTAGAACAAAAAGGTTAATTAAGTACACCTTAGAACAAAAAAGGGTTATTAAGGCCCGTTCTTTTGGATTGGGAGAAACTGAACTGAAATAAACTGGGAGAAAAGCGAACATGAGAGAGTGTCGAGCGAACTGCGAGAAACCGGGCGGCGAGAATAAGTCCAAAAGAACAGGGCCTAAGTACACCTTAGAACAAAACAAAAGAGATCAAAGAACTGAAAACTCCAAAAATCCAAATAAAGAAAGGAAAGATAGAAAAGATACCCTGAGGAATATGAACAAGATTGACACCAGTGCTAGACAAAGCTTCTTGATTAGACCTAGTAAGGCATAAAACATCCCCAAAGGCGTTAACTTGAAGAGGACCCTTAATACCATTAGCTCTAACAGCTGAAGTAATGAAGTGGGTAATCTTGAAAACATTAACCCCATTTGGTATTGAGCAATTCTCAATGTCCCACCACACTGAAACTCTCACATTCTTGCTCTCTTCGTCCTGCCGCCGAGACGGCGAGGCGGGTGAAGAAGAATAATTACTCTGGGAAGAAGAAGAAGAAGAAGAAGTGGAAAACAGAGAAATGCAGAGAATTCTATTTATTGAGGATGAGGATGAGGATGATCGAGATAGGAGAAATTGGGATATGGGTTTTGATGTTGAAGAGAGAGAATTCATGGTGGTATATTTTAGGTTTTGTGCAACAAATTTGGGGAATTTTAGGTTAAAGGTTTAGTGAGATTGAATTGAAGAGTATTTAAAGGTGTTCATTTGAGTTCCATTTTCATGGAATCTTTTGGAGAGAAAGAGCTGAATAAATCATTCCTAAATGGGGGTTTTGGTTTTTGGGGGAAATGACAATACTCAATTGTGTGCTTAAACCCTGCATAAGCCCTAGGAGCATGTGTTCCGCACGTGACTTTGTTTGTCATTAGGATTTAATTAAGACTTAAGAGGCCAATTGTGCATGATTAGCATGGGAACATTTGTGTGTGTTCTAAACATATGAGAGTGCCAAGTTGATGTTAAATGGACCTTATCCAAAAAAAAAAAAAATTTGATGTTAATTGGAGAATTGTAAGCCATTAATGAGATCATGGTAGTCGGTAGATATTGAATTGGATAGATATTAGATATATAATAAATAATGGGTGATTAGTGTTTTTAAATTTTAATTAATTAGGACTGGATAATGATATTTTATGATACTTTTTTTGGTGCAAATTTTATGACATTTTGTAATACCTAGGGTAATATAATTAACGGTTTTTGGCGCGATACCCTCGAGTTTTGAAAAATTCATGTAGATGCCTCCATGTTTTTAAAATTCACCAGTACCCCTAAGTTTAAAACTAATTCACGGGGTACCCCTAAGTTTCAAAAATAATACACTCAAATGCCCTTAATGACTAACGACGTTAACCACCGTTAGTCATTAATCCTAATTTTACGTTTTAAACCCTAATTAACCCCCTAATGCTAACCTTAATCCTAACCCTTAGCCTAACCCTAATCCTAAACCCTAAACCTAACCCTAACCACCCCTCCCCCCCACTCCCACCACCCCTGCGGCCTCCCCCCCCCGGGTCCCACCCCCTCCCCCGGCCCCCCCTCCCCCGCCCCGTCGACACCCCCTCCCCCCCCCCCCGGCCCCCTCCCCTCCCCGCCCCATCGACACCCCCTCCCTCCCCCGCCCGTCCGACACCCCCTCCCCCAGCCCCACTCCCTCCCCT
The DNA here is from genome assembly GCA_947648045.1 of Beta corolliflora. Taxonomy (NCBI): domain Eukaryota; kingdom Viridiplantae; phylum Streptophyta; class Magnoliopsida; order Caryophyllales; family Amaranthaceae; genus Beta; species Beta corolliflora. The sequence goes on along the minus strand of CANSZD010003087.1, from coordinate 11,474 downwards.
ACCCAGTCGACACCCGAGTCCCCACCCCGCTCTCCTCGATTTCCCCACCCCTTCCCCACCATCTTTCTCGGCACATCCCACCTTAAGTCCCGAAGATCCGGGCATCCCACACGAGCCACCATGCGGGCAGCAACGAAGATCCGGGCAACGAAGATCCGGGGTGGGGGAAATCTGGGCGATGCGAAGCTATGGGCGGTGAAGATGCGGGGTGGGGGGAAATCTGGCGACGAAACTAGAATGGTAGGGGAGCAACGAAAATCGACGGAGCGACGGTGGCGGGGGAGGGGGAGGGGCTGCGACTGGTCAAGCGGCGGTGGAGGAGTAGGGGGTGGGGAGGGGAGGGGAGAGCTGCGACGGTCGAGCGACGGTGGAGGAGTAGGGGGGGGGGGAGGGGGGGGGGTGGGGGAGGCTACGGGAGTGGTGGGAGGGGTGGGGGAGGGGGTGGAGGCCTGGGGTGGGGGGAGGCTACGGGGGGTGGTGTGAGGGGTGGGGGAGGGGTGGTTAGGGTTAGGGTTAGATTTAGGGTTTAGGGTTAGGGTTAGGGTTTAGGGTTAGGTTTAGGGTTTAGGGTTAGGGTTTAGAGGTTAATTAGAGTTAATGACTAACGGCGGTTAACGCCGTTAGTCATTAAGGGTATTTAAGGGTACCCCGTGTATTAGTTTGAAACTTAGGGGTACCTGGTGAATTTTGAAAACATGGAGGGTACCAGGTGAATTTTTTGAAAACTCGGGGGTATCAGGTGAAAAAACCGTATAATTAATAAAAAATGGTAGCACTTAATGCAACTGATATTTGTTTATGTAACTAACTATTCTTAAGGTTAGACAATATATTAGTTGATTGTTTTTTAAGTTAATAAATTATAACAGATTTTCCATGTATATTGATTAATCTATCTTCTTAATATCAGAGTAGAATTCTTCTTGCTTTTGTACTTCTTTTTTAAAATGTCTCGACAATTCTACTATTTTACATATCTAACAAGCAATATCGAGTACAAGTATTTCAAACTAGATGGTATAGATTAAAGAAGGATAAAAAAATAAAGGGTTGAGAAAGAAATAGTAGGATATAGTAGGAAAGTTTGAACTCTTAGGAATAACACATCCATTGACCTTCACTCAAGCAAAATTACAAATAATAAACAGTTATGCTAATTTTTCTATTAATGCTTTCATACTTTTTGATCAGGTGGATATCGTATTATATCTAATTTAACAGGGTTTTGTGTCTTGTCACCTCATTTCTCAATAAATAAAAGGATAAGTTTAAACAAATTAATTTCACTGTCAATAAGTTAAGAAAATTAAGATTTGGGCCAATAAGGTATACTCAGATCAAATTGGCAATTATACTATACTATTGTTAACTTCAAATAAGTTATGTTTAGGAATCATTAATTCAAATAGGTAGAATATTTTGGTCAGTAATGGTTTTCAGCTGCCTATCAAAATTTGTCCCTTGCAAACAAATTCCAACCTATAAGCTTTGGCCAACTAGTCTTTTTGTGCTGCTGCCTAGTGAACCTTAAAACTAGGGGTGCTTAATTATTAGTCGAGTCAAGCTCGAACTCTTGTTAACCTGACTCGTGTTCATTTAAATTTATTCGAACTCGAGCTAAGCTCGAAACTTGACGAATTGAGCTGTGACCGAGCCGAGTTTTGACCAAGTGTTGACCAAGCCATAATCGAGCTGTTCATGAACAAGCTTGACCTGTTGTTATCTTTAGTTTACTCGTCTTCTTTATATTTATTTTTTAATATCTTTGTTTTTCGAGTTTATTCTTTGACGGTGAAACTATTAACTTATTATTGTATACATACATATTACATTATTTCCATATATAAAGAAGTAATCGAGCCACGTTCACGAGCTTTTCGAGCCGAGCTTGTCATGACTTAGCTCGGCTCGTTAGGTCTCGAGCCGAACTCAAACTCGAGTCGAGATACAATGAGCCGAGCTTTTATAGTATTAATGGGTTAGATACCCGGCCCGTAAAAGAGAGGAAAAACAGGTCGGGTAACATACCACTTATTTTTGTCAACCGGGTACCCGGATATATATATATATATATATATATATATATATATATATATATATATATATATTTGAATTTAGACTCACTGCTACGGTTGGCCCGTTTGATTCCTCTACTTACTTGCTCACACGTCACTCATTCGCATGCGGTTCGTCGCCTCTCTACTCATTTAGTGTTTCTCTCTCCACACTCATTAGTCGCCTTTCACATTCCTCGGGCGGCTCATTGAAGGTTTAGGCCCTATTCTTTTGGACTTATTTTCGGTTAATTTCACTTGATTCGGTTAATTTTAGTTCGGTGCGGTTAATTTAATTTGATTCGATTCGTTATTATTATTATTATTATTATTATTGTTTATTATAATTATTTTTTATTATTATTATTATTATTTATTATTATTATTATCGGTTTTTTCACCAAATACCCCTGACCTTTAAAAAAATTCACCGAATACCCCGACCTTTATCAAAATTCACCGAGATACCCTTTTGTTGACGGACGTTAGTCCTCCGTTAGTGTTTATTTACAAGTTTGCCCTAAGTCAACCTAATTAGCCCTAAGTCGACCTTAGCCCTAAGTCAACCTTAGCCCTAAGTCAACCTTAGCCCTAAGTCAACAACCCTAATTAACCCTAACACACTCTCTCCCCCTAACCCACCCACCCACCCCACCAAATCCTAACCCAACCCCAGCCCACCCCACCCCCACCCCAGCCCCTTAACGCCCGAAAATACATAACCTTAATCGTCGAGCGGAATCATAGCTTAAGCATCGTGGGTTAGGGCCCACTTATAATATAAGAGTAAAAATGATAATTCATCTATACATTTGCTCATCATAAAACAATATTTGTTCATCTATCATACAAAATATTCTAAACCTCATAGAATCATACATAGTCTCCTCAACACATCTCTTTATAATAGCCATACCAGTAATCGTTCTTCAATACCTAAAACATAAAACAAAACGTCATGAGCCGAGGCTCGGTAACATACTACCCTAACATCGTAAAAGCATTTCAACTTATTTTAGTTGCAAACGGGGAGAAGAGAAATAGTAAAACCATTTCGTAAACATAGCCATTAAATCATAATCATAAAACATTATCATCACTTTTTGTCATGTTCATCATCATATATCTTTTACTTTGGTAACTTGGCTAGTACAACGGAAGGACGTCTCCCAGAACATAACATCATCGTAAACGAGGGCGGCCACCCGAGGACATTAGCCCTTATAAACGGAAGGTGGCGTTAGTGCCCAAAGTATAGTAATGCGGTACCACCCGAGGACATTAGCCCTTATAAACGGAAGGTGGGGAACCGGAGCCGGAAGGTACGTGCACGACCCTGGATAACGAGAATCTTTGCCAAGAACCGTCTTTCACTTGAATTTATCATGTTTCGTTTCTTTTACGTATCATAATTACATTACATCATCGTAATCGTAATCATAAAAAAGTAATCTTAATCGTAACGTAACCATAATTACATTACCTCATCGTAATCATAATCGTGGAACGTAATTATAATCATTAAACGTAATCATAACCATATTTTCATAACATCAAAATCATCATACTTCAGTAGCATTAAATCATTTAATAAACATCATTTACATAGCAAACATTTCATATCCCGCACACCATAACATCGCATAAACATCGGATAAAGCATCATAAAACATAGTTGGAAGGGAAGTGCGAGTGCTAGTGTTGAGACGTTACCGAATTCTGCGTAATAACCTTGATAGCGGGAGGCTTGTAAGATCCTTTATCCTTTTAATCTAATCAAGAATTATGATATAAATAAATATTTAGTTATTTAACCTTTACGTCTTAGTATTAATTAGAGCTTACTACTAGTAAATTTACGTGTATATATCGTCATTATCCCGATCCTAAGGTCATACGTGTTACTCTGAGTTATAAGTAGGCCATTAATAGTCGTTTAAATTGTATTTCTTATCATTATTACGTAAACTTATTAACATTTTAGTCAACTAATAATTGTATTGTTATTTAGTCATATCGTATTGATAAAGCAATTTAATTAAACATTATAAGTGGATATAAATATTAGTGGTGCATAATCAATATTATTAGGTGTGTAAATATGATTATAACTCATTCTCAAATTATATTATTAATCAAGTTTGTTAGAATCCTTTAATTAGTTAATCCATGAATAGTATTAAGTTTCTAGCAAAGAGCATATTTATAAAACTAAACAATATTAGCAAGTGATAAAATATAGTTTATATTAATAAGCTATAAATTAGTTCTTAGTTATATTATATGTCATTAGCCTAGTACTAACAACTCAAGAAATAAATCCACCATATTTAGTTAAGCCCAACCACTAACTTTTTAATCCCAATAAAAACTAAGCCCATCATCATCTATTAATTATTAACCCAACTATCACAAGTAATTAGAAATTTAGAATAGGTATGTTAACATACCTGACTTAGAATGAAAAAGAGAGAAGCAGAAGGGAGCGTGGGGTATGACCGGTGCAGCAGGAGGTCGGAGTTCCGACTCCGGCGGACAGAGGGTGCGTCGGCGAGGCTGGGTTCTGGGTTCAGGGCTGGTGGTGCGCGACGCGGCACAGCAGCGAGCAAGAGAGAGCAGCGAGAGGGAGGATGGTGCGAGCGAGGGAGTAGCTGGGTGCGGTGGCGTGCAGGTGGCGCGCTGGTGGTCAGAAGGGTGGTGGTGGTACGGGAAGCAGGTTGTGTGGTGGTGGTTGTTGCCCAAAACAAAGGAAATGGAGGGGTGATGTTTGAAGGTGGGTGACAATGGCTATTTATAGCTATGGAGTTTCTAGAGTACTTTGAAGATAAGTAGATAACCATGGATGGAAGAGAATTTTGATGAGAATTCTTCTCTTGGGTTTGATGGTGGCAGCAATTTAGAGGTGAGAAATTTTGATGATTGTAGCTTTGGTTGCCATGTAAGAGAAGAAAGAAGGAGGTGGAAGGAGGAGGAAGAAAATAAATTTTGGTGGGAAACAAAAGTCAAACTTAAAAGTTTCTATTTGATACTTCTTCCTTCTTTTCTCTTTTTTTTTATTATTATTATTATTATTATTATTATTTTGATTATTAAACTAAAATAATTTCACTTTGGATAATTCATATTAAAAGAGAAGTTATGCATATTGTGATTTTTAATTACTTACTTGTTAAGCTAATTATAATTCATAACTACCTAACAAAAATTACATTCTTCTCTTTTATTTATTTTAGAAATAAAATACCTTAATAGCTTATAATAGTTTAATTAGAATTTCATTGATAACATAATTAGTAAAACAACAACTATTTAGCTAATTAAGCATTTTTAAATTTTCGGGGATATTACAAGCCCGCCCCACTCCCCCCCCACCCCGCGCCCCCCTCCCCGCCACAGCAGCCCCCTCCCTCGCCCCGCCCCGCAGCCCCCCCTCCCCGCCACAGCCCCCTCCCGCCACGGCAGCCCCTCCGAAGACCCACTCCCGATTCCGCCCACCCGCACTTACGGGCCGTTCCACTTCCACGAAAAACACCCCCATTGATTTCGGACCAACCCCTCTACTGGGTTGTTCCCCTTCCACGAAAAACACCCCCACGATTTCCGACCAACCCCCTGCGGGTTGTTCCACTTCCACGAAAAACACCCCAACCCCTTCGATTTTCGCAAAAAAAGTCGATGCATCCGAAGCCGTCGCAACACGGGTGAAAAGCACCGCAAGTTTCCCCGCCCGGACACCAAAAACGAAACCCAGAGCCTCATATTTGCCTAGGATTGCTAGAGGGGGTAGGAAGGGATGCGGAAATTCACGGGGGTAGGGGAGGGAGGGATGGGGGGATGCGTGGGTTGTTTGGGGGGTTACGGGGGGTGGGGGTGGGGTTAGGACCGGCGAGGGGTGGGGGGAGGGAGGATCGGACGGGGGTGGGGGGAGGGTGGGGGGATCGACGGGGTGAGGAGAGTTGCGGGATGGTGGGGTGGGGGAGCTGGCAGGGTGGGGATGGGGGGTTGGGGGTGGGGGTGGGGGGGTGGGGGTGGGTTAGGGTTACTTAGGTTTTTTAGGGTTAATTATAGTATTTAGGATTAATTAGGTTTTTAGGGTTAATTAGAGTTTTTTTAGGGTTAATTAGTTAAGTAGTTAACGGAGCACTAACGTCCGATTAGCCAAGAGGGCATTTTGGGTAAATTTTTAAAAGGTCGGGGGTATCGGTGAATTTTTTAAAGGTCAAGGATTCTCGTGAATTTTGAAAAAAGTGGGGGTATTTAGTGAATAATTTTTTTTGTCGGTGGTATTTGGTAAAAAACCGTATTATTATTGTTATTGTTATTATTATTATTATAATAATAATAATTATTATTATTATTATTATTATTATTTATTATTATTATTATTATTATTTATTATTATTATTAGTATTATTATTATTATTATTATTATTAGTATTATTATTATTATTTATTATTATTATTATTTATTATTATTTATTATTATTATTATTATTTATTTATTTATTATTATTATTATTTATTATTATTATTATTATTATTTATTTATTTATTTATTTATTATTATTATTATTATTTATTATAATTATTATTTATTATTATTATTATTATTATTTATTATTATTATTTATTATTATTATTATTATTATTATTTAATAAAAATAATAAGTATTGATAATATTATGTTAATACTTATTGATTATTATCGATTATTATTATTTTAGAAAATTAAATATACAATTCATTTCGTTTCTCTCATTTCGATTAATTTCGCTTTTCTCTCATTTCGGTTAATTTCGATTCCAGGTTAATTTAATTTGGTTCAGCTTAATTTAATTTGGGTTTAATTAATTTCAGTTCAATTGGTTAATTTAATTTCGATTCATCGAAATAAGTTGAAAAGAGCGGGGCTTTAGTGTAATAGTGGCGATGTGGCGCTAGTGCCGTAGGATTTATTTGAGCTGTATTGAATTATTGCCATAGTGAATTACTTTTTCAGCTACGTAGAACTTCTCTTTTTTTTTTTTTTTTTTGAAGGGACGTAGAACTTCTCTTGGTTTCATTCCATTACTTAACTACTCATGTCTACTGGACATGTCATCCAAAAAACTAAAGGAGAGAACTAAATCTTCTTAAATCTTGGGCCCTCTTTTCAATGTCTTTATGGGATATTTATTAGTGATTAGCAATGCTATTATCCATGCTCTTACTGCCAACTTATTTTTTTTATTATTTAAAAATAATTAAGTTGGGCTCCTTGTTAGTTATTACCCAACCCCGAGAAACAGGGTACATTTTTTCAGGTCGAGTCACAGTTCCTTCTTCAAATATAGGCAAATGCAGGTGCCTTGCATCTCCGCATACCATAGATCAGAAGTGATATAGACACTTTTACCTGGCACGATTAACACCCCAATAATTTACTCACTTTTAAAAGGCTTTATCTTATAAAATAATAGAAAAAATATTAACGTGTTCCTACCATTTATGAAAACGTTTAGGCAAATGCAGTAAACAATTAATAAAATACTTCAAACAATTATTGAAAATCCAAGAATAACCTACTCACAAGTTAGAGACCTCCTCAGACCCTAAAACCAAAGTCAACCTTAAAAAATCAAACTAAACTCAAACCGATTCATCAAAGCAAAATCAACCAAAAATAAATAATTTATGCAACAAGAAATTATCCACCCTTCCAAACACTTAACAACCCTTGGCATTTGTAACATGATCTCAACCTGAAAATAACTAAGTAAACTACCAATTGGTCACCAGTGACCGTTCCGCAAATTATACGTAAGTAAAGATGAGTCATAAGTCCCCAAACCATGATTAACAAATAGCAAAGATCATAATCGAAATGTTGAGCACACATATAAGCTAAGAAAGTACTAAAGAAACCTAACAACAGAAAGTAAAACTAATAATATGCCTCTGTAAATAATTAAAACCATTCGACAACCAATAATCACTTGACATTAGACTTGACTCAATATTAATTAATGTGAGAAACTCTAGCCTCCCCCTCTCTCTCTTTTCTCTCTCGAAATCCCAGGCGCTCCTCAACTTTGTGTCGGTTAAGAAAATGTCATAGATGATTTCATCCATTTCAGGCCCCTTTTCCCCTTTAATTTTCAGTTTTTAGTTCATTTTCTAGTTTTTTTGAATAAATTAGTCTCTCTTTATGAGATTTTTCCAAGCCTTAGTTATGGGGGTTGGGTCTCTGTTATGGAGATCTCCATCTCCCATTTAGGCGTTAAGAGTATGGTTTTTGTCTTGAGTGACCAGAAATTATTCTCATTGGTTGAAGTTTGAGACTCAACATGAAGTATTGGAATCTCGGATGCGGGTCAACATGGCACGATCAAGAATGTTCTTCCCAAACTATGGCCGAATGATAGACTTCCTCATCAATAATGCTTGATTCAAGAAATACAAGGGAGCTGCAATGTAATGCTCGATGCTGTCTCATTATGGTTTTTCGAAGACGAATTTGATTTAACATTGTTTGATTAGATATTTGTTTTTCTTTAGTCACTTATCATAGAAGTCGTCAATTCACTTTGATTCACCTGAAATTTCTCTTTCAAAAAAAATATTAATTAACGTAACTGAAATAAGTAATGAACAGATGGGTTTATCCCTGGACGTCTAAGTAGACTTGGCATTAGCAGCGACACCTAAGCCCTAAAAATCTAATCTCGAGATCTCGGCCAAGAAGAAGGAGGCCCGAGAAAAGTCATGGGTCTCTATCACAAACTGATCCATCTTGATTCGATACTCTTGGACACACAGTAATCTAATCTTGATTGCTTATCTTCATTCACTTTGAAGTTTGAATAACTAATTGTTTAATCAATAGTTGACCATAACCGAATCAAACAACACAATAATAATTAACTTCCTTTCAAAAATCAAGACTCAATCAGAAAAGGGTAATAACAATAATAACATGGAACGATTTTCAAACTGTATCAGTTCTAAATTCAACTATTATTATCCCGAAAGTTTGCTTGTATCATATTTATTTTTGTGATGAGATATACTAGAAGAAACTCCCATACCTTGTGTTTGTTTAATAAATTGATAGATTTAAAACCCGTACCTCAAACTCATACAGGATGTGGCTATGATAAAAGCCCAAACTCATACCACTCTTGCCATTACCGATCCCAAAATCTATACCTGCCAATTATACGAACCAAACGCCCCTAAATAGCGTCATAGTAACACTTCCTTGTAAATATTTTTTTCACATCTTTTGTCGTGTCATTCTTTAGTCTATCTCAATGTAGCTTCAATTTGTCTTTAGCAAAAGCTTAACTCTGATGCTACCTACTCTAATAACATCAGAGGTTTATTATCATTATGGGAGTATTATATGACGATGGAACATTACTACATTAAGTGACTTCTTTATTTGATAAGCTATAAAGTAAGTTTTTGTGGATACTAATCAAGTCACAACCCTTTCTTATGAGGGATGTGCATATTTGAGATTGAATTTTGTTGTTGATAACTCTTCCATATCAGTTGAAGAAATTAGGAAAGTAACACCATAAATTTTGAAACATTAATCTAATGATATGTTGTTTTATTCTTTTCTAGCCATAAATAAAATTATCGAACAAATAATAATCAAATATGGAGAGTATTTGCAATATCACTTCGATATCAAAAACCACATTTTAGAAGAAAACTTGGCACAAAATCAACTTTCACAAAATATTTATTGTCAAAAGCCACCTTTATTGAGTCTTATGGTTGACTTCGGAATTTGAATCCCTGATTTGCTCGTAGGCAATATATGATTTGGATAGAAACCAATCTTTTAAATATCACTTTTTCTTCAAAATACCTCTAATAATAAGAAATTGACATGAAATAACTTGTTACAAATTCTCGCTTTTTGTTGTCAAAGACACCTTTTACCGGATCTTACCTTTTGACTTCAAATTTCTCCGGCATTGACTTGCTCCCTGCGTGGAGTGTGATCCGATGATCAAATCCCCTTGTCTTTCTTCTTTTCCCATTTCTAATGTATATTGCCCCTTCTTCCTCATTCGTGTCTTCTCTGAGCCCTTCTTTCTCCTTATTTACTTATTCTATCAATAGTGGTTGACACATTGCTAAGTCCACATCAAATCTTAGGAAGTTTTTTCATCACACTTTAACGTAAATCACATCACGACAAAATAGTAGGAAAATATTTAAAGAGAAAACAATGGCCCCGGTTGGCACTTAGCGGATAGTCATCACTGATTGTATTAAATATAGCCGATTGTGCAAGCTAATTTGACTAACATTTATATTAATGCTTGTATAGCAAAGTTTGGTAAGTGAAATGAGTGTAGTTGATTGATACATAATTGTGTAAAATGACCACAAGGACATATACCGGATCTATTACAGTTTTTTTATTATTATTAGTGTACTTTCAAAAATTAGGACATAAATGTAATTGATCCATTCATTTCTAAACTCTAATGTCAAAAAGCTCCTCCCCCATCTTTTCAAAATGAGCTTTTAAATTCGGGAATCAACTAAATGAAACATCTTCGGACTAAACATTCTCAAATTGTATAATCGACTAGTCAAATCCTCTAATATGAGTTGAAACCTCTAGTTTTGCCCCAACCCTCTCTTTTTACTAAACAAAATAACATATGGAAAAGAAAGAGGAGAAAATTTTCACCATCACAGCTGCGGGGACTTAATTATTAGTGTGACTTTCATCAGTAAACTTTATTAGTACATGATTTGAGCTAAAATTACAACAAATTAATTATTAATCCTTTTAATAAAAGAAGCTGGTTTTACACAAAAGTACTTCAAAGATGATTTCAACAAATCTAGAGGTGCTTGTTGTCACTTGTCGGGCACAAGCAAGTCAATGACGAAGATCTAAAGTCAACAATGATATTCCGACAAAATATGACTTGTGACAACAAATCTTGTAAAAGTGGTTTTGTGCCTGTTATTTTTAAAATGTGGTTTGACAAAAAAATGATATCTAAAAAGATTATGAGCCATAAATTAAGGAATTCAATATGACTTTGTCTAGTTGTCTAAATAATCAAGAAAAGCTGATCTCCTTGTTAAATGATCCTGATAGTTGGATAAGTTAATTCAACACATTTATAGAAATGGTATAAATCTTTGGAATGAATCTTCAAAATCATGCTTCAATCAGTTATAATTAATGTTTAGATTCATTTAATATTTCCATTTTTAGTTATCTTATCTAACGCCCAAATTTGCTAGAATTTCTTTTGTATTGACTTGTTCTTGATCTTCTGAAAATCATTGTAGTAATTCAAACAAATGCATAAGCAATTGTAAAAAAACATTTTTTTCTCTTCCTATTTTGGTTGTTGTGAAAGCAATTCAAGTATTTCTTTATGTATGGATTGTGAT